>WNWU01000041.1:704798-838724 GCA_012654045.1 Ptyas mucosa
ATTATTATTATTATTATTATTATTATTATTATTATTATTATTATTATATAATTGTCTGTAAACATAGTCTCAACATTTTCTATTATACCATTTTAAAACTCATGAACATAGTTTCTAGCAACCTTAATTGGCAGAGATTCCATAATTAATGGATTTTGAATTTACAGTAGTTTATAGGGTTGTTATTTTTTAACGTAAAGGGGAATCTGGCTAGGTGTTGCCTCCTGATTCTCTTTTCAAAGTTCAATACATTGATTTATTTGTATGGTAGTAGTAGTGTAAATTGTAAGATAAGTATCTTCAGTCAAATTACACAGTGATATGCTTACTAGGGCAGTCATTCCATCTCAGATTTAGCATCCCATCTTCAAAATGAGAATAGTGTCTTCTCTGGCTGGAAAAGTGACCACTGAGGAGCAAGTGAATTCTGTAGCAGTGCTAATCAGTATTTTTAAGCAACTTAATTTTAATTACAACTGCATTTAGGGTAAAGAGAAGAGAAGTTCTATTTTGCATTTGTGGGAACTTCAGCATTTGGAGTTCTACTGGTTGTTAATGTATTGTAAATGTTATTATAACTTATTGCTTCTAAACAGAATTATCCATTGAACCTTGAAAGATAAGAGTAAATGACTGAAAATGAATAATATTTTTCACTAACCTCTCACCACTGCTTACTAGATCCTTTTAAGATATATCGACTTGACTTCAGTCTCATTGTAAGTGTAGCTTATTGTTAAAAGTAAAAAAACCAGTCAATTTTACTAGAAATCTGTCCTTTCCTTGCTTTTCAGTATATAAAAGCTATCACAAGCTAAATATAACATTTAAAAGTGCATCTGATATAAGAAAAAAATTCAATTGTTTTTAATTTGCCCTAGAAACTAAATACCATGCTGTTATATTTTATATTTCCCATTGTTAATAATAACTTGGAACAGGGTGTTGCTGTGTCATCCTGTTGCCAGTTCTTTGTGAACAACATATGAACTTGACCTTTTTTAATTTCCAGTCCCTGTGAGAACTCGGTGTTTGCTTTCTATTTTTCCTCCTTCTCTTCTTTGTTTATAATTTTGAGGGATTTGGGGCCAAATTCTTTGATTTAATGGTAGATGCCATGGAACCTATCTAGTTAGATGTTTGTGTTCAGGAAGCAATTAGGGTCAGGATTTTTTTTAAAAAAACAGTTCCAGACAATTTATCACTGGCAGAATAGAAGTCACTATATTGCTATGTTGGAGCTTTAGACCTTCGAGGTAAATTTTGCCCATTGTATTTTCACAGCACTTATTGACGATTTTACCAGTTTCTACCTTTCATGATAGTGTGTGCGGTTCTTTTTCCAAAATTGTTATACCAGCCTTGCCAGGTAAGATAGGCTAAAAGATAAGGACTAGTTTGTGATCGTTTAAGAAATCTCAGGATCAATTGTCATTCTGTATTGATTGGAGCACAGAATTTGCCAGAAGGCATTAAATATGAAATTTATAAAATGTTTACTGCTATACTATTTGGCCTAACAATGTTGCAGCTTGGGGGCAAACAATACTTGCTCTGTATCTTTGCATTTAACACTATTTGTTATGTTTTAATGGAAACTGCCTCAGCTTGGAAATAGATAAATAATTGACAAGGACAAAGAAAGTGTGAAGGATGAATTTAATCTTTTTCTTGAGAGTCTGTCTGCTAGAGTTAATGCCAATAATGTTCCCATTAAAAGCAAATAGCAGCTTAAAAGAAAAGATGATGAAAAGGGAAAAAAAGAGAAGATGTTGCTTTTGTTTGCATTCTAATCTACATTGTTAAAAGCTTACTTCTTAGATGTCGTACTAAATTTAACATCTAGTTTGATATGTAGATAGGAAAGTAAACCTATTTAAGACAAATGTTTAGAAAATTATCTTGGAACTGCATATTCTTCTACAGTTGCCTTTCCTTCACAAATAACTGTTCACATGGGTAACTTGACCTAGCAAAATGGCAATGTTGATTTTTTTTCTTCCACCAATAACTTTATCACTTATATACATGGCTAATTTTTTTTTAATGCAGATAAACGTAGGAGGGAGACTAGCAGAACCAGGGGTGGGGTCAAGTGGGGCATCAGTTTAGAGTATTTACATAGTCATATGTCCAAATGAATAAGTTTACCTTTATCTAGTTTTTCTCAGGTATAAACCATTAGTCTGAGAAGATTTGTTTACATAGGCTGAAGCAATAAATCAGTAGTTTTGAATCTTCAGGTGTGGACCTGTTGTTGTTTTCATCTGACAACAAATGAGCAACAATAATGTTGCAACTTAAAAGCTAGAGTAAAACTGAAATAAACATTGCTTTAATTTGAGTAAAATAGAGTTCTCTTTCCTGAATTTGGATTTAATCAGCTAACATTGCACTTCAAGAGGATCATAGTAAAAGGAGGGGTGATGTTTGGTACAAAAGGTAAATAGACTAATATACGGAGTTGGAAGGTTGTCTTCTGGAAAATGGTTAAGGTAGCTCGTTAGCTTAGTTCAGATAACATCATTGGATGGCTGAATTAGTATGTTCTCATTATTTTATTAGATGTTTCTTGTTTATAGTTTCCGTACTTTTACTGCAGATGCTTGATTTTTATTTATTTATTTATTTATTTATTAAATTTGTATACCACCCTTCTCCTGCTGGACTCAGGGCGGTGCACAGCCAAGTAAAAACATACAATACAAAATTTAAAAGAAATATAAAAGAATTATATATTATGGCCAAATTTTTTAAAATCTTTTTGGGCCAGATGTTTACTTTATAGCAGTGGTGAAATCCAAATTTTTTCACTACCAGTTCTGTGGGCGTGGCTTGGTGGCGTGGTGTGGCTTGATGGGCGTAGCTTGGTGGGCGTGGCAGGGGAAGGATACTGCAAAATCTGCATTCCCACCCCTTTTCGGGCCAGCCAGAGGTGGTATTTGCCAGTTCTCCGAACTACTCAAAATTTCTGCTACTGGTTCTCCAGAACCTGTCAGAACCTGCTGGATTTCACCCCTGCTATAGCTATATATAGCTATAGTAATCTGAAACTGTAAATAAGAAGTAAATATACTGGCCACATCTAATATTATGTCTTTCACACAACACATTCCTCTTTGTAGCCTCTTCACCTTGCAGTTTTTCTCTGGTCAAGACTGTCCCCAGTATTTTGAAGCAAATTTTGAGGTGGAAAAATGAATGGGGAAGAAGGATCTATTTACTAGTGACTTTTTTGCGAACAACAAAATTAAGAATATCTAATAGGATAGGTATTTTTATAGTGTTTACATATCTGTGGGTTTTCTGTGTAAGTAATTATTCAATTATGATTTAATGCTGGCTTTCTGCACTTCAAATTTTATAATCAGTTTGTAGTTTTAAAATATTAATGGAATTTTCTTTGAAATGGAGAATGTTACAAGGTGTTTATAAATGTTCACCAAATTTATACAGCCACTCACCTTATTAAAATTATGTATGTTACTTAATCACAAGATCCTCTTTTACACATTCTTTTTCCAAACTCTTTCAGGAATGCATGTATGGATGGATGTGTATAGATATTTCTTGATTTACTAAGTAAGAAATTTGAGCGCATGCACAATATGTGAGCAGTTGTAAATAAGAAACATATTTTTAATTGAAAAATATTTATATTACTATACAGTATAGTGCAATATTATACTTCTCTATTTTCTGCTACTGAATTCTTTCGTATTATTCTAATTTTATAGAAGAAACGCAAGCAGAGTACCCAGGATGAAGATGCAATCAGTGTGCGTAGTTTTGATTCAAGTGTAAGTATTTGGAACATGTAATTGTTTAATGAAATTGTCCAGTTTGTTTTGTTAATGTAATGTATTGCTTGCCATCTTAGTTCAAACAAATGGAATTGTGTATTGTTTGTTGAGTGTCCTAGTTGTATGGTCCAACATGAAATCAGCATAGGAGCTCTATGTTGATTGCAAAGCTACCGGTATGTCTCAATATGTTAATGCAAACATGAGGGATGCAAGCTTGTAAGGCTAAGATGATATGGTTGGGAAATAGATTGTTTCTTTGTTTATCTTTGTTTATCAACGCTTGTGGTATGACAGTGTTATAATTTTCCCAGTCTCCAGATATATGGATGCTCCAAATTTTAAGTACAGCTGATAATTGTAACAGTTGGGGTCCACATATCTGGATAGCACTCAGAACAGGATGGGCTGCTTTGTAGCATCTGAAGGAGAAGCAGCTGCTTAAACGGGCTCTGGTGGCTCAGTAGACTAAGGCAGTTATTAACATCCACTTACATCTGCTGCCTGCAATTACTGCAAGTTCAAATCCCACCAGGCTCAAGGTTGACTCAGCCTTCCATCCTTTCTAAGGTAGGTAAAATGAGGACCCGGATTATGGGGGCAATAAGATGACTTTGCATAAATATACAAAAGTATGAAGGCTATTGCTTAACAAATTGTAAGCCGCCGTGAGTCTCCGGAGAAGGGCGGCATATAAATCAAATTTAAAAAAAAAAAAAGCAGGAAAACCTAAAAAGAAGGAAGATAAGAATCCCTGAAAAGGAACTTAAATTGTTGACTATAGATAAGAAAGAGTTTTCTAATTTATGCATCACACTGAGTAATAATGCTTTATTAAAGTGATCTTAATTTCTGGCAACTTCTGAGTGGAATGGTTAATCATCAACCATCATCACTATCCATAATTTATTCAAACTAAGCATCTAAGAGTGCAGAACAAAGGCTATATTAAAATCAGAACTAGCTAGAGAATGTAAACATGTCCTGTTTTAGATCTCTTTATTACAATGTTTTCCAATTTGTAATGGCCAGAAATAGTCTTTATTCAGAGGAATTCAGAATAGAATTCAAAATCAGTTAAGGATGGCTGGTTCACTAACCATGCCACTTGAGGTAAGGAACAAGCCGTAAATGAGCACATTCATGGTAAGCAAGGTTCATGACTTAATGGATGCAAGAATGAAATTGTTTTTATTATAACTTAATCATCAATAGTTGAACTCAACTGAATGAATATAATCTAATCATCATCATCATCATCATCAAACAATTTAATTTAAAAATTGATTTATGTGTAAATAAAGTACACAAACATATACATAAATTCCATTCAAGTATTCATCAAAAACACTGTATCAGTAAGAAGCAGTTTGTTTCCAGACAGGCGATGAATTAACTAGCATTTTTTTTCTATCACTTTGCTGTTGGAAGCCATTATCTAATCTGAGAAACAGATTAAATTTAATAAACTTCCTAAGAATTTTGATAAGTGTATTTTCTTGTACCTAAGTAAACCCAGCATTTCCCCCGTCCCCCACTGTTCTTTCTTTTCAGTCAGTAATTTCTGCCTCTCACTTCTGATTTACCAGAGACTCTAGTAAGTTTGCCATAGCAATTTAATCAAATAAACTAAGGCTTATATGTAATTCTAGAATCTAGACTATTATGTTCTGCTAAATTATAAAGGAGGAAAAAGTGGTATGAGCATGAAGCTTTTTCATAATGTATTTTCATAATGTACCGTGCTGACTGTATCAAAAGTAAGTCCTACAGCCCACGTCTCAACAACCACCGTGCCATCATCCAAAACTAGGCATGCACGCCCCTAACTTCCTGAAGATCCACCACTTCATACCTTAAATGCAAGCTACTTAACCCAAGAAGCCTCGCAAACAAAATGCCTGAATTCATCCTCTTACTAAATAAGGCTATATTTGACATTATATTTGTCTGCGAGACGTGGCTGAATGCATCCCTCCCAGACTCCATTACCACAGCAAGAGAGTATCATGTTTACCGGTCTGATCGTGAAATCCGTAAAGGGGATGATGTTGCTATCTTTTATAAAAAGTCCCTAAATCTAAAAAATATTCAAGTTATACAGGAACTCACTCTTCCTGAGACCATCGTCTGCAAGCTGTCCTTAAATACCACATTTCGCTTCTTACTATGTTACAGAGCCCCTGATTATGACCTCGAACATGCGAACAAGCTAACTTCACTACTAACGTGGGCAGCCTCCTGTCCACACCCTCTTATCTTTCTTGGTGACCTCAAACTACCTCTTATTAATTGAACCCTAAACAAATGTACAACTGAACCCATACATGCAACCCTGTACAATGCTGTTACTAATCTGGGACTGGATCAACTAGTAACTAACAATGCTAGACTCAACAACTGTATTGATCTCATCTGCAACAGTTTAAACTCAATTTATGGTCTACAAATAAAAGAACCCTTTTCCAACAGTGACCACAGCATGATTGACTTTTGTCTCAATATATGTCCTTGCAAAGATGATCACAATGATGGGATCCCCAATTATAACTTTAAAAAAGCCAACTATGATATCATAGATACCGACCTCTCATCTCTTGATTGACAAATTCTATTCACTGGCTGTAATACTGCTGAAGACTATTATAATACCTTTTTGCTCAAAATCAAAAGAATCATTAAACTATACATACCACTAATAACCTCTAAAACCAGAAAAAACAAATTACCTATAACAATGAGGAAGCTTCAATAAAAAAAAAATCTTTAGTGAAAAAGCAAAACTGGCTAGGTAGCTAACTTTGAAAGCCGCTACAAAACCTTCTGCCACCAGATAAAGACAGAATGCACCAATTACCACAGCAAACAAGAGGAAAATCTTCTACGCACGAAATCCATCCACGCCTTCTATAATTTTGTAAATAATAAACTTAAAAAAACTTATGATCTATCCCACCCCTAAAAGGACCTAACGGTAAAGACTGTAATGATGAAGCCATTAACGCCAACCTCTTTAACACGTTCTTCAGTTCAGTCTTTGTAAACAGCAATGGCTCATGCCCCACATTTCCTAGTTGTACCACAACTAATTGCAATGATTACTACATATCGATTTTACAGAAGATAACGTTGAAAAGGCACTACGCAGCCTAAAACCATCTCTATCTATTGGACCTGATGGATTATGTGCCTACTTCTTAAAAAAGTTTTCCACTGCCATAGTAGAACCTCTAAGCATAATCTATGAAAAATATTTCAGGACCAGTTCCTTGCCCAACTATGGTCACTAGCTACTGTCATCCCTATCTTCGAAAAGGGTGACCCCAGCCTAGTTGAAAATTACAGACCAATCACCTGCAAAGTCATGGAATCAACCATCAACCAATCCATTACCCTCCACTTAGAGACAAACAAACTACACTCTAACAAACAATTTGGTTTAAGAAAAAAATTGTCCTGTAATCTGCAAAG
The DNA here is from genome assembly GCA_012654045.1 of Ptyas mucosa. NCBI lineage: Eukaryota > Metazoa > Chordata > Lepidosauria > Squamata > Colubridae > Ptyas > Ptyas mucosa. The sequence goes on from WNWU01000041.1 coordinate 712,073, forward strand.
TCTACACTGCAAAAACATATGGACTACACAACTCAACCAGGGTAAAGCAATAGATGCAATTTGTTTTGTATGGCGCACCCATTTGCATGCCCACTGCTGATTGGCTAATTTAGCGGCGGGAAAAATAAACCGCTGTCAGTGGCCGGCAAGATTGCCGGGGCTGTTTAAAAAGAGAGCTCTGGCAGCCTGCCTCTCTCTTGCTCCTGATAGTGGCTGGAAATAAAGTGCTGAACGGTCTACGGCATTTAGCCTCTTCTCTTCGCACCCCCTATCTAATACAATTTACATAGACTTCTGTAAAGCCTTTGATTTAGTGGTACATGACAAACTACTTCTAAAAATAAAATCTTATGGCATTTCCGGATCCCTGCATAAGTGGATAGCTGCATTCCTGTCAAATAGGCAACAAGTAGTCAAAATAGGGAGCGCCCTATCAAACCCTGCACCTGTTAACCCTGCACCGGTGTCCCCCAAGGAAGCATTTTGGGACCAACACTCTTTATACTTTACATAAATGAACATTGCAATCATATTATAAGCAACTGCGTTCTCTTTGCTGATGATGTTAAACTACTCAACACTACAGACAATGCTTCTGCCCTACAAAGAGACCTTGACTATGTGTCAGAATGGTCAAATAATTGGCAACTCCAAATTTCAACCAACAAATGCTCTGTCTTACATTGGCAAAAAAATCAGAACACCAAATACAAGCTGGGCAGCTACAACCTTGTAGATGACCCTCACTCTCTAATGATCTAAGTGCCAGAGCTCACTGTAATAGCATTGCCAAAAAGGCATTAAGAGTTGTTAACCTAATCTTGCGAAGCTTCTTCTCCAGTAATATTGTATTGCAAACTAGGGCATATAAAACCTTTGCTAGACCAATTCTCAAATATAATTCATGTGTCTAGAACCCGCACTGCATATCAGATATTAATACAATTGAGTGAGTCCAGAGATACTTCACGAGAAGAGTCATCCATGCCTCTGATCACAACAGAAAACTTATACCACCAGGCTTGAAATTTTGGGCTTAGACAACTTAGAATTACACCGCCTTCGGTCTGACCTAAGCATAGTACACAAAATTGTCTGCTACAATGTCCTACCTGTCAATGACTACTTCAGCTTCAACCACAATAATACATGAGCACACAATAGATACAAACTTAAGGTAAACTGCTCCAAACTTGATTGCAGAAAATATGACTTCAGCAACAGAGTGGTCAATGCCTGGAATGCACTACCTGACTCTGTGGTTTCATCCCCAAACCCCCATAACTTTAACCTTAGACTGTCTACTGTTGATCTCACCCCATTCCTAAGAGGTCTGTAAGGGGCATGCATAAGCACACCAACGTGTCTACTGTATCCATTTCCTGTATTCATAATCATGTTTATACTTACATCTATTATCTTATACATGCTTGACCAACTGACTGACTGACTGACTGACTGACTGACTGACTGACTGACTAACTAACTAACTAACTAACTAACTAATTGTGACATGGTTTATACAGGCAGGCAGACTGAATCATGAAAACCTAATATCCTGGAAAATAGGAGTTTTGAGATGGCAAATTATAATTTAGTCAGGTGAAACTATGTGCTTTTCAGGGCCCTACTTTGACTTAAATCCAAATATTCTAATCTATCTAAATTGATAGTTCAAAGTATAGTTAACCAATACAAGTAATTCGTAAGGTGTTCAAAAGAATTTGTGCGGAAATCTTTAACTAATAAAACTTTACCTTTGTAGAAGGTAAACTGCCATATACAATTCCTATTTTGTGTATTCTTTATCAGATTTCTAAAGTTTTTAAAAAGAAATCTTATATAAATGCTACAGTTTTATTTTAACTACCTCTTGAAAGATGTAAGAGTTATACCTGATACTGTGGAGTAGATATAAGCTAAAATATAACCTACTGAAAGTAAGAGAAGTGAAAAGGAAGTGAAAAATGAATAGAATTAGATTGAAAAAGGAGGTGCTGGCTTACAATTGATATTGCTGATAAATTAGAACCCATTTTAATTAAGAAAGTGTTTATCACTGAGATCTCCTTATAATATTGCAAATTGATTAAATAAACAGTGCATAGATACAATTTACTAGTTGGAATCTACTATCTTTTTTGAGTAGATGACCTATAAGTAGCAAATAAATATTGAGAAAATATTTGTGTGACTAACTTACATTTAGTTTGAATTGTATTCTCCATATACAAACTTGAATTGAATTTTTGTTGGGTTGATTAAGTAATACACTACTCTCTCATAATCAAAAATATTTTTGATTAAATCTGTTAAGTAATCAGAGCAATACTTGTATTGAACACTTTCTTCATTGTGGGAATTCTTTTCTGCTTTGTGTGTTTATAAAGTTGAGAGAAGGATAAATAAAGCAATGATGATCAGTAATAAAGACATAAAAGATTTTGTAAATATTGGAGAATTTTGATAATCTATGAGTGGAAATGCTTAAACAGACTAATATAAAGGAGAATATTAAAATGTTTAGAATATTTGTGTTTTCATTAAATATATTAAGGTTTGTTTCAATTCAGGGATGCAAAAATGTGCAGTCTTTTTTGCAGTCTTCTGACTGAGTGGGGGCAAAATGTCCAGCCTTTAGGGGGGCATTTATTGGAATTTGGATAGGTTCTGGTGCAAAAAGGATTTGTTATGCTTTGCAGCAATGAGGACAATCATGTCACCCCCTTAAACTGTTCTCTACAACAGGGGTCACCAATCTTTCGGACCTCAGGGACCACTAAATTCATAATTTTAAATCCCGTGGACTACTAATATGAATTTTTAAAAAAGATAAATAGTATTTAGTGCAATATAAAAAATGCAAATAATTTTTCTGCGGACCACCAGTGGTCCACGGACCACCAGTTGGTGACCACTGCTCTACAACATCCAGGCCTAATTTATTTTGGAAGTCCGACCTTTAAGCTTAAAGTCTGGAGTGGCCTTATGTCAATAGAAGTTGCACACTCTTGTCTTAATTTGAAGACTGATTTCTCAATACATCTCAATTTTTTTTCAGTTACTCATTAAAAAAAAAAGCATTGTTAGTACTGCTTTGGACAACAGCATTTAAAATATTCTTGTTCTGGATTCCTGTTTGGAAAATATTTATTTTCAAAAAAAATCTTATCATAGACATTCCTTCATGTGATTGACATGCATATACAATGTATTTATTTTTCTAGTCGGTTACTAAATATAATTTGATAAGAAATTGTGCTATTTGCATTTTGAAAGAAAGTGAAATGTATTAAGGATTGAAATCCAGTTTTGGTAGCAGTGATTCTCATATACTTCCTCTGCAATTGCTTTGCATTTGGGTTTGGGCGTTTTTTTGGGTGGTGGTAGTTTGATTAGTGGTCAATATTTGTAGCCATTTCTGGTTTTAAAACTGTAGCTTCCTAGAATCTGAGTTGATGTAAGTTAGCCCACTAACTTATTGAAGTTTCTGAAGTGTTGAGAAACTGGGGTATTTCATTTACTCATTAATTTCTTCTGTGATTATTCTGTCCAGAGAATAAATTTTGCTCCCTCCCTCTGTATTTAAATGTATTAGTTTTCTAAATAACAACAGTTCATTAAAGATGAGTTCTTATGCAAAGCCTATATTTTCCTCCACCTTGCAATCTCTTATTCGAACTGTGCCTCATAGTTGCCTTTCCCTAAAGTATCAGTGCAGAACACAGACTGCATGGTTTCATTATTTTATATTCTAAAAAAGATTATTTCTGCTCCTGTGTGGACTACAACGTTAATGGGGGTGTTCTGCCCCTGAAGTGGTTAATTGCTGTTCTTAGAGAATAGTTCTCCAGTTTTATAATGTTCCAGATAAATATATTGAACCATGCCACATTGTCTAAGTAATGGAAATATCACAGAGGTAAATATCTAATATTTTAAATTCTTTTTTTTAGGTATTATTTTTTCTTGATTCTCAAAATAGTTAATGTTTAAAGTATAAAGGTATATTAATAATACATTGTATCATTACTAAAGCAATATATTAATGTCATAGTGAACATTAAGACAAAAAACATCCAATTTTAAAAGTTTGTTTGCTCCCTTAAATGCAAGTTTAAATAATTTAAGATCTTGAGGACTCAACCTACTGCCCTTACAGCTCTCTTGATGCAGAAATGGTAGGTCAGTACATGTGGAGTTTGCTTGGTTTGATGAAAGGGTTCACAATGCTTTAATATTATGCTCGTTTACTTGGCATGTATTAAAAGTAGATTATCTTTATTGACTTGATTATAAACTCTGAATCCAGATGAATACTGTCCTGCTGTGTTACAAATTAAAGGCAGATATGCATAATTCATCAGTGTACATCCCTCTTTATTTTTTATTTTTTGCATTCTGTTTACCACAGTTCAGCAACACATTCAGTTTACATCGATAAAAACAGTAATAATCTGTTCTGCGGTGATTAGAAATTCTTACCATTTAGCAGGCAAGAATGCTTATAAGTATACACTTAAGGCTAAAACAATGGCCAAAAAATGACCCAGATACTGTTGATAGTTTGAATAGGTAGCTTTCAGATATGGTGACAAGGGTTACTATTGATATTACTAGTCTTGAATAAACTAAAATAAGAGGAAAAAAAGGTGTTCATGTCAGGTGGCAGTGGAAAAAGTCTGAGGGATCAGGGGTTTTAATCCAATGTCCCATTTTTAAAAAGGACTATCTAGTTACCGGAAAAAGAAGGCACTGTGTTATTTTCTCCATTTATGTGTGGGAGAGGCATTTTAATGATGGGGATGGAATGAGAAGTCTCTGGGACAAACCAATAACATTACCATGAATCTCTTGATGAGAGATGAGAGAAAAGGTGTAACTGCCCTTTTTAAATGCAGTTTGAAGAATTAGGTACTCACTTAGTCTGAAGATTAACTGAGCATCACTATGAGTTTGCCTTTTTAAAAATTAGAGTTGTTTCCTATTGTGTATGTTTATGTTTCCTATTGTGTACTTGTACATTAATAATCTAGCCATGTAAAAAATATTTTAATAATGCTTGTTGCCTTTCCCTGGAAAGACTAGAAATGGAACATATGGCTAGTCCTCACTTAATGACTCTAATTGGGACTGGCAACTCCATCATTAAGTAACGTGGTCATTAAATGAAACTTCTACTTAGCAATGGCAATTCCAGCATTCCTGCTTATGGTTGTGAAGCCAGATATCACATAATCATGACTTGCAACCTCCTGCGAACATCCCCATTGATTATGCTTATCAGAAGCTGGAAAGACACAAATGGTGATCACGGGACTGTGGGAGGCTGTGACCATTGTAACTGTGTAAATATTGCTAAGTGTCCGCATTGTGATCATATGACTGCAGAGATGCTGCAGTGGTTGTAAGTGAGAGGATCTGTCATCAATCACTTTTTACAACACTGTCATAACTTCAGTTGCTAAACTAATGGTCTAAATGAGGACTATCTGTTTAGTCTTCAAAACTATCTTCCTAGTTAGTGTTCTCATATTCCTTTTAGCTCATTAGATTGTTATTGTGTTCTTTTATGTTGCTCCCATTTAAATGTCAGTGGAGACTGAGTTAGAAACCTGTACAAATTGTCTGTTTAATTAAACATGCTAAAAATTGAATGGAATACAATTAATTTCTGTTGTATTTGTTTTGAAAATGAACATGCAATATTTAGTCTATTTTTATACATCAATCATGGGTGTAGGTAACATGCTGGCAAATGTTAACCTTTGTTCTATTAGCCAGAGTGGTTTTATTAACAAATGTTATTGTTATAATACTTAAATATATTTTTCTTCAGTGAGTATGTAATATAGTTGTCTGTGATATAAAATAAGTAATGTCATTCTGAATGTGTATTTTTGGCACCACAAATCTTGAGAATATATCATAAATGCCTGTTGTAGCAGACATTGAACAATGAATACTCGTAATGTTTTATTCTGACCTGGTGTAATAACATTATGTGATTAGAAATGTTATTAGTTGGGGGTTATGAATTCTGTGTATGGAATTATTCTGGATCACATATGCATGCACGTACTGTTTGAAAGCACAGATTCTGCATGGATTTTGATAGCTTTAAAGACTAACCCTGAATTTGGAGAGGCTATGAGAAAATCAATTTTGCTGACTATTCTTTATATCTAATTAAAGCTAATAAAACTTAATTGCCAAATTCTAGGAAGCTTATATTCAGAAGATAAGAAGGGATTAACTACAGCTCTGATTACTGGACTTGAGATAATGAAAAATATATTGTTGCTGCTTTTATTATTTGATTTTAATTTAATGTTGATACCCAGTATGGGTAGAAAGGATGCAGACCTCAAGCTGTAGCTCTGTATGTTCATGAATTATGCATGCCAGTCTAGTTCCAATAGAGCAGACCAATGTTAATCTAGATTCAGAATGGATAATAAAGCCAGTGTGTCTAATCTATTTGTAATCCTGTCTGAGGACAATCTACATTGATAATATTACCCTCTGTCACTTATATATCAGAAGTATATGGCCTTGTTTTAGTACTTCAGCTGAAATGATGAAACTGAAAATAGGATTGTATATATTTATTCTTTCCCTCTTCAAATCTTTACAACAATCCAGGAGTATAACTTGTTTTAAACTAGAAATTTGAGTGTGGTAATAAATGAATAGTCATATTTGAAGAGTGGAAGAAATCACATCTCCCAAGATTCATAAGTGATCAAGAGTTAGGGATGAGGATCTATCCAAAGTTAATTACATGTAGTCTTCACTTAACAATCTTAATTGGGATAGGCAATTCCATTGCTAAGCAAAGTGGTTGTCAAGCAACACCTCACATAACTGTCTTGTTTAGTGACAGCAGTTCCAGAGTTCCTGTTGCTGTTGTTAAGCAAATTACAAGCAGTACTTAAATAAGGATTGCCCTGATCCATGTCATCCCAACTCCCAGCCTTAGTCTTCCAAGGCAAATGACTGCCTTCCTTTCAATTTCCCAAATCCACCTATCTACCTCCCATAGTTTTGCATATTTTTGTATAACATGGTTGAGAGATGAAGAGGCCATTGTATGCCTCCCTCACTGACGACCCCCATGGACCTTTCTCTCTGTCTTCTTTCTTGGCGTGATGCTCATGTTCTCCCTCCCCTCTACCACTCCAGCAAAGAGTACTGTGTCAAGCCCTGCAGCATGACAAGCATCCCTATTGCCTCAGTGCAGCACAAAGCCCAGTGCTGCAATGGTGAGAAGCACCTGCCTAGGAGTTCACCTCCTTCTACCCTCCTTTAACAGTTTACACAAGAGAGAAGAACCCCACTTTGCTTGCCTGGGCCTATCTTGCCCATGCTTCTGCCACTGTAGGAGTAATATCACAAGAGCCATGCTTTCTAGAGCAAACCTTGTTCCCTGGCTTAATGTCACCAGTGTGCAATTAGGATGAATGAAAAGAAAAAAATATGGCTGAACCACACATCCACTTGCCCATGCTCCCTAGTGCCTGCCTCTGGCACCCAGCCTCCATCTGTAACTGTCTTCCGCTGATCTGCAGATGTTTCCACATCAACTCTCCCATGTGTGGCCAGGATGGTGAGTCCAGTGGAGAGGAGGCAGACAAGGATGACAAAGGTCAGCTGGGAATGGGGGTTTGGGCAGCCACAGCAATAGGATGTCTGAGTTTTTATCTCATGACCACTGGGTGGTCCGGATCATTGCAGTGATCCGGAATGGGACAACTGCTGTGCCGACTCGCCATTAGATTGCCCTTGCCAGGTCACCAGCGGCGGCTTGCCCCAGCTGACTGGATGTGGGACAAGTTGCCCTGGCAAACTGGATGTGGGGACAACTCACCACCGTGGGACAACAAGGATGAAGCAGGAAGGGGAAAAGGCACTTCCCAGCTGATGGGATGTGGGGACAACTCGCAGAGAGGAGACAGTGATAGTAGACTCTCCCCAGGATGGGAATTTGCAGATGTTGTCCAAAGAGTGTTCTGTGCAAGTTTTAGGACTCTGTCTACTGTCCCAATTGGGATCCCTTCAAAGGAATTTGAGATTTTAAGAAATACTAAACTTTTCCAAGTTTGGATTGGCTCAATCTCACAGGTGGCTTGAATTTCAGCATTTCTTGTTTTACTTGATTTCCTTTATAGAGAAGGTATCGCTATTTAATTAATTAAAAAATCCTTAAGTTCCCATCCTGTGGAGAATCTACCATCATCCTCAATCATTTGTCAACATCTTGTCTCTATCAAGGCAGACCAAACCAAAATGTCCCACTCCCTCCCTGTGTGAAGTGTGCATGCGTGTCCGCTCACATTCTCGTTGATCCTGGGTCCAGTGGTCAGGCACGGGTTAATCTCACTCCGATATGATTGATTGAGTCTGCTAGCTGAGAAGCTCCTCCCTCTTGTCTTGCTTCCCAGCTTTCTGACTCAATCCGATTGAGCTAGACACGTTTGAGCTCAGCTCTTGGCAAAAATCATATTTTGCCCTCCTTTTCTTCCACAAGCTCCCAGACTTTTAGGTTGAGCTTCTCCAGCGAGAAGGGGCTTGTACCCGAGCCCGCTGACGGCCAATTTGGGCTTCGTGGAGGCTGCTGGTTGAGCCTAGCCCCACGGCAGTGTGAAGGGTTAACGCCCGATACCACTGCAATCGTCTCATTGGGATCTTTGCTGAGGCTAGTGAGATCGCTAGCCGTAATTGCTGCCCTCGCCGAGCCTCTCCTTAAGCATTTTGCCGCCAGAGGCTTTAATTAGCCCTACGCGGCCAGAAACCCGCGCGCACACATCCGCGGCTTCTTGCAGCTATTTCGGAGCGGCGCGAGACACAGCCGGCCTCTCGAGACGTCACTGCAGCTCCCTGGGCGGATCAGAGCAGCGGAACATATCCCTCGCGGCCACAGGCCCCAGTAAACAGGTATCGCCTTGGGGGTGGCCGCAATCTCCGTCGCCATTCCCCGACCGTTGCGGCAGCCATTTTGGATTTACCTCGTGGTCGTTAGAGGCCTAGCCGGCTTCCCCTCACCTCTGCTGCCTGCCTGGCGTTGCCGTGGCCATTTTGGGGGGGAAGAAATTCGCTGACCTACCCCACCCGAGGGACTGACAGCCTTTAAATTTACCACCCTTTTTTTATAGGGGCAGTATGGCTTCCCAGAGGTCTTCTAAGGCTCCCAAACAGCGCCTTCATGGCGAAGATCCACAGGGATCAGCCCCAGCTCCTTCCAAGAAGACCAGGAAGACAGCACCTATTTTGGGAGCCACCAAGACCTCCCATTCAGCAGCTGCCTTGGCCAAGGAGGAGCTGAAGCTCCATAAGGCCATTGAAAGGGTTATCCAAAAGGCAGCCAAAGACGCTTCCTTAAGGGGAAACTCCTCCCCCAGCCCCAAGCCTCCTGTGTCCCAGGAGGTCTCACACCAACCTCTAGGGGAATCGCCTAGTCTTCAGGCCCTTACTCCAGCCCTATCTCCTGATGGGGACCCTTACAAGGAAACTGCCCCTGCTGAAGTCAATGTCACCTTGTTCGGGGACCAATCGGAGGGGCAGGCCGCCCCTGCTCCCCAGGAACCTACAGAACTACCTGAGGGATCCAGGTCACCTCAGGCTCCAGCACATGTGGCCCCCGAGGATCTCCTAACTCCGGCCCTAGCTACCTTTATCCAGGAAGCCATTCGGGAAGGGGTTAGGCAGGAGCTTCTCCATCGAACCTCCTTGTGGGTTTTGGATCAGGCTGCCTCACAGGTGGACGTGGAAGGTTCCATTAGTTCTGAACGTGTGATTTCCCATGGGTCTGGTATTCTGAAATCAGGGCGTGCTGCAGCTTCTTCGGCCTGCTCCTCTAGCCAGGGTTCCTTGGCTAGCGCTGACCATCCAGATCTGGAGATGTCAGATGATGAAGATTTAGCCCCTGACCAACCAGCCTTTGTGGGCTTATTTAAGCCTCAGTTATTTCGTTCTCTTCTCCACAAGGCCAAGGTTACCACTGGATTGGGACTAGCCCGTCCACCTGAGGCCAGTCCTGGGGAGGGTTCCTCTTCCGCCATTCCCCTGTTTGAAGAACCCAGGGTTGAGGCGGAGGAAATCCCGGGCCCTAAGCTTTTCCGGGATGTTTTACAGCGCCAATGGTCTGCCCCTGCCTCGGGCCCTAGCCCCAATGCGGTTGACAGGCGCATTTATCATTTGGCCCCTGAATTGGCATCATTGTTGCAGGTCCCCTCGATAGACCAACCGGTGGCTGAATTGTCAGCCACATCTCACCTGACCGGGCCTCCGGAAGATAACCTCCGCCCGGAAGACAGGCGCCTAGAGCATACCTTGGTCAGATCCCACCAGGCTACCGCCTGGTCAGTCAAGTCCTCAATGGCTGCATCCTTCTTTAATCGAGCCTCTATCTTATGGCTCCGCCAGCTGCAGGCCAGACTTCCCCTCTCGGATGTACGAGCCCAACAGGACATTAATAAGGTCATTGTGGCTCTTGAATATTCAGCTGATGCCACTCTGAATTCCTCCCGCTTCTCGGCCAAGGCTATGGGGGCCTCCATTGCGGCCCGTCGCCTGCTCTGGCTCCGCCAGTGGCAGGCAGATACCAAATCAAAATGGCGCTTAGCTTCCTCCCCCTTTGAGGGCCCCAAGCTTTTCGGGGCTTCCTTGGAACCTCTCCTGGTGGAGTCCAAGGACAAACGACGCATTCTTCCTAACTTGTCCCGGCGGTCTGAGTTCCGCTCTCAGTCCTCCTTCCGTCCCTTTCGGGGCTCGGAAGGCGGCTTTTCAGCCTCCCGCAGACAACGGTTTTTTCCTCCTAGGCAATCCCGTCCTCAAGACCGACAGGGCCCTTCGTCCTCATTCCGGGGCCAGTCTCGTCGCCCCTTTCGAGGGGGAAGGGGGCGGGGCTTCCACAGGGCCCGCTGACGACCAGGACGAGCTTCTCATTGGCGGCCGCCTGGCGTCCTTCGCCAGCCAATGGGAGGCTATCTCGTCGGATGCCTGGGTCAGAGAGACGGTCAGGTATGGCCTCTCTCTAGAATTTCTCTCCATCCCCCCGGACCGTTTCCTCAGATGCCCCACGTCGCGAGACGAGGCATCTCGGCTCCTGATGGCCTCGGCCATTCAACATCTTCTCGAAATTCAGGCCATCGAACCGGTGCCCCAGGAGCAGCGCGAACACGGCTTCTATTCTCGCCTGTTCGTCATTCGGAAATCTTCGGGGGGATGGAGAGCAATTCTCGACCTCAAATCCTTGAACCGCCGGATCGTCTATCGGCGGTTCAAAATGCAGTCCCTCCAGACCATCTTGGAGGGCATCAGGGTTGGGGATTTCCTCACGTCCATCGATCTGACGGAGGCTTATCTCCACGTCCCCATCCACCCTTCCTTCCGCCGTTTCCTCAGGTTCTGCTTCGCGAGCAATCATTACCAGTATCGGGCTCTCCCATTCGGTCTATCCTCGGCCCCCCGAGTTTTTAAGAAATTAATGGCTGCGCTGGCGGGCCACCTCCGGACCCTGCCGATACGGATGCAGTTCTACCTGGACGACCTCCTCGTCCAATCGGCCTCGGAGCAGCTAGCGCACCAAGACCTGGCCATCACTCTGCAGGTCTTGAGAAGCCTCAGGTTCTCTGTGAATCTGGCCAAGAGCCATCTGGTCCCGACTGCTCGCATCCAGCACCTGGGTGCCATCATCGACACGAGGGAAAGCAGGGTCTATCTCTCCCAGGACCGCCTGTCCAGCTTGCGGTCTCTGGTCAGGTCAGTGACGTCAGGGAGGGGCTCTTCCCTGGCGGCGCTGTCCCAACTCCTGGGGAAGATGGTATCCTGCATTGGCATAGTTCCCTGGGCCAGGCTCCACTGCAGACCCCTGCAGTGGTTCCTTCTTCCCTATCAGAAACGTCATCTGGGATCCTCCCACAGGGTGGTTCATCTCCCCCCCAAAGTCCTCCTCTCCTTCAAGTGGTGGCGTTCTCCGGCTCTCCTCCGGGGGCGGGAGTTCAGGGAGCCCCACTGCCTTATTCTAACTACGGATGCCAGCCTTCAGGGCTGGGGGGCACACCTCGCCACCGACTTTGCACAGGGCCGGTGGACTCGGGCCGACCGCGAGCACAACATAAACTGGTTGGAGCTCCGGGCCATCCACCTGGCCCTCCGTGCCTTTGCACACAAGGTGCGAGACAGACATGTTCTTGTCAGGACGGACAACGTGGCCGCCAAGGCCCATGTGAACCGCCTAGGGGGGACTCGCTCCCGGCCCCTCACGGAGGAGGCCGAGAGGCTGGGATCCTGGGCAGAGACCCATCTGAGGTCCTTACGGGCCTCACATATTTCGGGGATAGCCAATTCTCAGGCGGATTGGCTCAGTCGCACCACAGTGGATCCGGGGGAATGGACCCTGGACCCGTCGATCTATGCGGAGGTCTCGTCCCGTCTGGGGACTCCGGTCGTGGATCTGTTCGCCACCCGGAGCAACCGTCAGACGTGGAGATTCTTCTCCCGGTTCCCAGAGCCAGGCGCGGAGGCCGTGGACGCTCTCTTCAGCGCCTGGCCTCCAGGCCTTCTGTACGCCTTTCCGCCACTTCCCCTCATTGCCAAGGTCATCCGGAAGATGCTACTGGAGAAGGCCGAGCTACTCCTGATCGCTCCCCACTGGCCTCGCCGGCCTTGGTTCGCGGACCTGAAGTCCCTATCGGTCCGTCCTCCGTGGCGTCTTCCTCCGGACAGACTCGTTCTTCGACAAGGATCCCTGCACCATCCAGACGCAGGCTGGTTGCAACTAACCGCCTGGAGATTGAGCGGCAACTCCTAAGCGAGCGTCGGCTCCCTCCCTCTGTCATCACTACGATCCAGGCGGCCCGCCGGCCATCGACTACACGTATTTATGACTCCACTTGGAGGACGTTCTCTTCCTGGTGCCAGAGGAACTCAACGGCCGCGTCTTCGGCCTCTACAGACCAGGTCTTGGTATACCTACAGGAACGTCTGGAAGCAGGTTTGGCTCCCAACACCTTACGCAGGCAAGTAGCCGCTCTTTCATCTATCCTTTGCTGTGGGTCTCGGGCATCCCTTTCCAGTCGGCCTCTCATCAGGCAATTCCTCAGGGGGGCCTCTAACCTCAGACCGGCCCCTATCCACAGATATCCCTCCTGGGACCTTCCCCGGGTCCTGTCCGCCCTCACCCGAAGCCCCTTCGAGCCCCTTCGGGAGGTGAGTTTGAGGTTCCTTTCCTATAAGGTAGCCTTCCTCCTAGCGATTACATCGGCTAGGAGGGTGTCGGAATTAGCGGCTCTCTCCACTCGGGGGGGCCTGTGTGTGTTCCACCCCGACAGGGTTGTCCTACGCTTGGACCCCACCTTTCTCCCTAAGGTCAACTCCCCTTATCATCGGGCTTTGGAGTTAGTCCTCCCTGACTTCTGCCCCAGGCCTTCCCATCCCTTGGAACGTACCTGGCACACCCTGGATGTCAGGCGTGCCCTTCGCATTTACCTGCAACGAACGGCCTCCCTGCGACAAACGGAATCTCTCCTGGTTTCCTTCCAGCCTTCCTCCTTGGGTCGGAGGGTGTCTTCGGCAATCTTGGGCCGCTGGATTAAGGCCACCATAGCCGGGGCCTATAGGGCTCACTCCCTTCCGGTCCCTCAGCGGATCACGGCCCATTCCACGCGCAGTGCGGCCACTTCAGCGGCTTGGTCTACTCAGGCCTCCTTGGAGGAGGTCTGCCGGGCCGCAGCCTGGTCTTCCCCCACTCCGTTTATCAGACATTACCGGCTGGACCGTTTTGCCTCGGCCGATGCGGCCTTTGGCCGCAGGGTCCTGCAACAGGTCCACAGGGGGTCCTCCTCTCCGGCTCGGGCGGGTCCCTCCCAATAGGGCCTCTGCTTGGGCATGTCCCGTGCCTGACCACTGGACCCAGGATCAACGAGAATGGGCGTTGGCTTACCTGAACGCCCCTTCTGGTTGCTCTGGGTCCAGTGGTCAGCCCCACCCTGTTTGGGCCCTTGCCGGTTCGGCGGGGTCTGCCTGTCACCTCTTTTTTTTCTAATTTCACAGCTCAAAGTGTCTGTCTGCTGTATCGTCTTTCATCAGAAAGCTGGGAAGCAAGACAAGAGGGAGGAGCTTCTCAGCTAGCAGACTCAATCAATCATATCGGAGTGAGATTAACCCGTGCCTGACCACTGGACCCAGAGCAACCAGAAGGGGCGTTCAGGTAAGCCAACGCCCATTTTCGGTTCTGCACTAGGCGAACTGATTGTTAAATTATGTGAAGCCCACCCTCTGGTCATAAGTCACTTTTTTCAATGCCATTGTAACTTTGAACTGTCACTAAATGAACTGTTGTAAGTCGTGGACTACCTGTACTTTTACTGGAGAAGTCTACCTCCAAAGAGAAAGGCAAGGCAGCAGTTGGGACCATGAAAATGTTCTTATTTATAGAGGAGAGACTGAGGTTGATCAACTGGCTAAGCCTCCTTCTCTTAGAGATTCTAAATCTGTAGGCCAACTGTTTCAGGGCTGGAAGTGTAGAATTTTTACATAACATTTGGTCTATTCACATAAGGGCTATCCTAATACTACTGCCTTTTTAAAATATATTAATGCTTTATCATGTCTAATTGCTAAGTGAAAAAATAAACGTAAAGGTTGCCTTCAGATGTCTGCAGTAATTCTACAAGGAACTCGGTGCAGTCACAGGTTTCAACTTGAACATATTACATTCCTTTATTACAGACACAGCAACCTAAATGAGACAAAGATCAACTTCTGCCAAAATAAAGAGTCCAGGCATATACGGACAGGCATAATGCAAGTTTAAATCCTGCTTTCCCTTCCTCCCATTCTTAAGTTGCATAGGAATGATAGCTACATTCCCCAGCCCCAACTAGCACGAAGTGGCTCCTGAAAACACAACTCACCAGTAGCACGGGCTAAGTTACTTTCCTAGTCTCCAGGTCTTCAAGCTTTCTGATAAGTGAGTAAAGTCAGGACTAGCCAAACCTCAAGCTGTATGATGTTCCGGAGGGTAGTGCTGCTATAGAACAGGCACACTTCCTGAATCTCATGAGGTGACAATAACTGATTGATGGAGTCCCAGACTGTCCCTTCTGCTTCGCTTAATGGTAGAAGCAATAGAAGTAAGGTGATCCTTCAGATATATTGTGCCCAACACTGCCCATATCATGTAGGCATTTATAGGTAATAATTCCTATCCTGAATTGCACTTGCAGCCTTACTAACTTCAGCTTCTGACAATTAAGCAGTTTTATACTTGCTGACCACTTCTATTTAGTCTCAGAACATGTATTAAATATGAACTAGTCATTACTATATTAATGATCAAGTATAAGCCTCAGAATTCATACATGTGATCGAGTAAAAAACAGCAAGCTAACAAGTTATCTTATTGGTGATCAAATTGTTCATTATGTGATCTAAAATAAAATGTTAACATTTATGCCTGTCTGTAAAATTGATGCATTTTAGAACTATGTAGGCTTTGAAAAATACTCCGAATTTCTTTGAAGATGTGGGAGCACAATACCTCTTTAAAAGAGCTATATAGTATCTTTTTCAGTTTCTGCATTAACAAAATAAATAAATAAATAAATAAATGCAGCTGCTTTAATGATGCAACTTTAAAGAGATCCTGCATTCATGTTCCTGCATATTCCAAAGTACTTCTTCAAAATTATATTTGAAGGACCAATATGTTTATTAACTATTTTTTATCTTGTTCTATCACTGAAGTAATGCATATAGATTTATGTGTTAAGGTATAGAGTCGTAGAATATTAAGCACAAGACAGTCCTCTGATTAACTAGAATCATTATTTCCATTATCTAAGAATATAGTTGATGGCAGAATTTGAAATGTAATTTTTTTTCCTGAGGTTTAACTCTCATTTATTTATTTATTAGATTTATACAGTAAGCCATCTTATGTGCCATGACTTTGTGCCTCACAACAACAGTAAAAACAGCCCCCAACCATTAGATGTTACAATTCTGTCAACTAATTAAATAATTGTTAAAAAAACTAATTAAATATCAGCAGATGTATTAATAATGGAATGTTCCCAGAGTGCCTGGTATGAATGCTTGTATTTTAAATAACATTGTAAAGATTACTTCTATTGTAAAAAGATTAGTAATTACTTCAACAGATAAGCCATATAACCTGTTAGTTTTTTAATCTTGTTGATTATACATGACTTTCCTAGTATTATGACATTCTCATTAACTGATAATAAGAGATCTTTGCTTTTCTGTTATTGTTTAGTCATTTAACAATTAAACTAAAGATTGTTCTTGGTTGCTTTATTTTGTTTAAGGTAGAAATGTAGGTATAATAGATAGTCTTAATTTTTGTTGTTTTCTAACTATGTATGACATTCTTAAGAACATAGTTTGACTGGGCAGAACAGAACCAGGTTTTAACAGCAATCCAGCTTTGTATGGTCATGCCCCAAAATGTGTGATGCTTCTCAGATTTGCACACAATTCCCCAAAAGCTTGGACCCAAAATTTGAAAATCCCTGTTTTGCTATCATACGGATTCCTCTGGATGGAGTTCTCAATAAGCCTTTTTATATCTGGTATAATCTAAATAGTTGGTAGCAAGACTTAGCTGGCCCTCTCCATTCCGCCAGGTATTTACAATTCCCTACCTATGTTTTCATTTAAAATTAAGCACTTTTAGTTCATCTATCTTGGTGTGTCCTGTTCCTAATCTATTTGGCATATACATTTCCTTCTATGGCTCTATGGTCTCTTTGGTCCCATGTTCTGCTGTATGTATCTGGGTTATTTCATCCTCAGCAGAGTGATTAAAACAGTTTCAGCCCCTTCCATTAATTATGATTCATCTGAAAACAGAAGCTCCTTGCTCTATTAAGGATTAATTATATCAGTATATGCACATTACAACACGTCATTTGCTTTTATAAAAGTCTTTGTTGCTAGTGTGGTGAGAAGAGGACATGGAAAGGAGCCAATACTTTGTAAACTATAATTTAATAAGTTCTGATAAACTATCCCTAAGTTTAAGGTGGGTGGTAATTGTATGGGAATAAACATATTATTAAAATATATTTTGGCTTAATGGTAAGATACTCACATCTGCTTTTTCCCCTGGTTCTTTTTTTTTAAAGATGAACTAATTTATTTAAATAAATAAATAAATTGTCACTCTGTTGTGATGTATGTTATAGTTTTCCAAATAAGCTCTTTTAAAAATACAGTATAAATATGAAATTTCTCATTGTACATAGAATACTGTTTTGCAAACAATTTATCGTGTATAGACTATAATTATGATCATCAAATGTATGTCATTCCTTTCTTGCTATAATCTACTTCTGAAGTGGAGTGAGAAATTAACTCATGTCACTAGTGCCTTTTCATAAAAGAATTTTTTTACAAGTCTTTATGTGGTGTAAGTGTGAAAATCAATCTATCAGTTACATACTTCACTGAAGTTTGATTGAAAAAATATTAAGGGAACTCATCTTTTAAATGTATTTTCCAATTTAAATGTAATTTAATATTTAATTATAGCTTAATCTGCTATAGTAGAATTTCATTAATCTGCTTACATTGTAATTCGAAGAAAAAGAACAATATACGTTAAGTCTATTATAGTCCATCTAGGCAATTGAGGCAAACAGGTATAACAAGATAAAGTTTTCTAGAACACATTGAAAAATTCAGAATAAAAATATTTCAAAATCTAGATAGCATCCTTCCATGAGACCTTAAGGAACTAAAAAAAATCATTGATAATGTACAGTATGGCAAAAATATGTTCTTAAAATCTTGCATTGTGTCTCAGGATTGTAAGTAGCCAGTGTAATTCTAATGTATAAAAATAAATCCAAGGGGATTTTAGAAACTACAACTAAATTAGCGTAAACATTTCCAAACAAACTAGCAAAAAAACAGAAATAAAAATGTAAAGCCTACAGAGGGAGAAGCAATGAACACAGTTTGGGTAGGTTGAGGTTGCTGTCTCATTAACTTGCTTGAATTCTTTAAATGTGTTAACAAGAATATGGGTGAAGGTGATGTGCTTTATCACTTTATCAAAAACTGTTGAATAATCTGAGCAGTCATGGGATAGCAGGGAAGATGGTCTGATGACTAGTTGAATAATAGAAAACAAAGCATAGGATTATATGGACAATTTTCATAATTTAAGAAGATAAATGAATTCTCCCAAGAATCTGTTTTGGGTTAGTTAACATCCAAGGTCCTTTCCGACTCTGTTATTCTATTAATTCTGTTCTGTTAAACGATTTAGAGTCAGGCATATTCAATTAATTTAAGTAGAAAAAAGCAGAAATGAACCATGAAGAACTCCAAAGAAATCTCTTCTTACTTGGTGACTAGGTTACTAAATGGCAAGTGCAATTCAGTGTCAACAAGTGTCATGCCTATTGAAGCTAGGAATCCATGCTTCACTTATAACTGTCAATGGCCAACCAAGAAAAAGATCTTGTAGTAGTTGTAGATGGTTAAGTGAAATCAATCTGTGCAGTATGCAACAGTGATTAAGAAAGCAAATGTTCTACTAGGTCATCAGAAAAGGGATGAGACACAGTAGTTCAGCTGATATTAAAATATCCCAATCCAAATTTATTGTGCAGTAATTGTGGAGCTAGAGAAAGGGCAGAAAAGGCCAACCAAGATGATCTAGGGACTTAAATTTATGTTCCATATGAAGATAAGATGCAGTGGTTGGAGCTGATTTTTACAGAAAAGACACAAGAAGATATGATAGAGATTAACATGTGCAATGTGCTTGCACAAGATTAATTGGTTGATAGGTTAAATGGCTTCAGAAGAGGTCTAGACAAATTCCTAAAGGACCGTTTTATCAATAGCTATTAGAGAACAGTGTCCAGGGATAGGAACAACCTATCAAAACATGGTAGGAATATAAGAACAATAATGGAAGAGGAGAACTGTCATTCTTCTATCTGCAAGCTTTCTAGGTGCATCTTTTGGATCACTGTAAGAGATGGCATGCTGATTTGCTATGTCTATGATGTAGGGTATTCTCTTACTTGAAAAAGATCAGCTGGTCTTTTTCCTGTTATGCAGCAAGATGTTTTTGTACTAAATAATATCAACTCTGTAGATTAATAACTGATATTAATAAAGCCCTAGATTTTATATATTTATTTACATATGCACATGTACTCACTCTGTGAGTGAGATGGGTGGTCTCCAAATTTGATATATAACTAAATATAAACACACACACACACATAGACACACACACCCCATCTAGGCCTTTATTAATGTCAGTTCAATACTGTCATGAATTTTGAAAAGCAAAGTCAACTTAGAGTGCACTTAGTTTTCTGCCTCCGCATCTGTTGGTACATATACTGGGAAGACATCAGAAAGCCAAGGGAATTGCTGAGTGTTGGAAATCTCTTGATGTTATAGGCAGAAGGCTGTAGCTGACTGCGTCATCTTGCACAAGTCAGAAGCTGATGCAGAATTCCAAAGGGACATGGCTGGTAGCAAGGGAACCTAGACAGAAATCCACTTTGCCTTAGCCTGCTTAAATTGGAGCTGTTGCAATGCTTAGCTGACACAACAACCGCCTCTATTGAGGAGGCGGAGTGTGGATTATAGGGCATCACTGATGGTGCTGATTTCACACTCTGCACAGCATTTGGAAACAAGACTTCATTTTTAAATATGCTGTTTAAGCTGCCTTTGTTGGGGTGGCATGACTCTGATTGTTCTGAGACCAGGCATATTTCTAATTTCTCTCCCCAGGAGATCAACCAAAGAGCCTATTTAATGATAGAGTTTCTTGGTTGTTCAGTTTGAAGGACCTATCTTATTGCATCTTGTGCTGGACAATTTGCAATTTCCCCCTGGTAACTGTGTCTCTCTATTGCTATCTATGGCTAGGTTGTCTGCCTATTTGGCATTTCCTCTTTTGGTAGTTGTATGCATTATTTTATTGTTTATTCATACTGTGCGTGCACATATATAAATTTTTAGTGTGTAGTCGGGAAACAAAGACATTTCTCTGAAGTCATTTGGAAGGAGAGATAAAATTAAATCATAGAAATTTCCAGAACACAAACAACTTACTGGCTGGCTTGCCTTCCCCAAAACATTCAGCGTATCCTTTTTCAACAAAACATTTGTTGAACTGACAGAACTGTGATATGGTGGATAAGAAGGGGATGTCTGGTATAATGGAAGCAATCCTTCTTTAAAATATGACAGGTACACCAGGACTCCTATAACAGAAGGCAACTGGTGCCGACGGGTCAAAGCAGATCAAGGGGAAAAGCAGCAGAAGTTGAAGCTTTAGTGATGAGTCACTGAATACATAGGTCTGACAGGATTCATGAACCTGACATTCTGGTTGAATTAGTAACCGAAAGGTTGCCTTTGTATGGTATGTGATTCCATTTGAGACATTTTGAATACACATATGAATCAAATGGCTTTAGACAGGTTATTGAAAGGAAATGTAAGGATAAAGAGATGGAACTGGCTGAAGGCAAGATGTCACCAATCCAAATAAGTGATAGTACATGCATGGATGCAAGCAAACTAACTGAGGTTGATCCACAGAAAGTGGATAATGTACTTGACAAGGCATGTGGACACAGGGTAGTTGTGGAGTCTTTTTATTGGACAGCTTTGGGTTCTCCATCATTCAGTTTCATGTCCAAGGTGAGCTTCTGTATTATTGTACTCAATAAAACAGTTCTTAGAGAAATCTGATAGTCTCAGAGTGCTGACTTGGTTGGGTACATCAGTCGGAAGCTTGACATTGAGATTAGAGTAGTTTAGAATGTTGTTCTCCTGTACCTATAACCAATTTTTTCAGAGCAAGTTTTAGAATCAAACCACATATTACATGGAATTCTGTATCTTTCATATACTGAATTTTTAATACTTTATTTCTAAGTTAGCTGCAGTAAGGATAGAAGGAAGAATATGTGGGGAAAGGGTGTTTAATCCTATAGTTTTCCATATCAGTCATTTCCTTTTAACATTTAAAAAAAACATTTCCCCAAAGAATGAGTGGTAAGGTCCAAGGCACAGCTATATTGTCTAGGCAAAAATGTTCAAATAGCGAAACCTTCTAGCTGTTTCCACTACAGGATTTTTTTTTCTGCATTGAAAATTTGCTAGATTTTGGAAGTATCATAACTTTAAGATTATGAGTTTAGGCTCCTTTTGGAGAAACAGAGTTTGGGTATATAGTATTCTCTTTTTCTGTCTTACTAGGTTATAATTGTTTTTCTGGTTTGCTGGCTGCCCTTTGCCTTTTCAGATTTGGCAAGCTGTGACAGAATATTGCATCACAGAGCTGAATCAGACTTCATAGCTCCTCATTGTCAAGAAAGGTAGGCAATTGCATCTAAACATTTGTTTACATATTTAATAAGGGCTTCCATACTACTTCATTTTAAAAAGAGCTAGTTAAGCAGCTTATACTCCCCAGGTTAAATACAGAATCAGTAAACAAAATCAGAGTAGTCTATTTTTATTATTATGGCCATAAGACCACAAATGAAATACAAATAAAACATGTGAGTGGATGGAGGGATAGCTCGATAGATGAATGTATAATTAAACTAGACAAGTCTGTAACCTGTTGGGTTATCCTTTGAGAGAAAGTAGTGCAATCGGATGTGGCCAGAATGAATATTAAATTTTAGGCTGACTATATTTTTTATCCCAATGGTGGATAGTCCTAAATTAATATTTTCTTATCTAAACAGATAAAGAAAATAACCACTGGCAGGCAAAAAGGCAGTGACTCCCTGCTGGTTTCTCCATTGACTTTGTGGGAAGCTGGCAGGAAGCATTGGAAATCACAATTACATGACAAAGAGGACATTGAAATGGCCACAACTTTATGACTAAAAATGGTGTGAACATCTTGGAAATTTCAACTTCACATGAGTACCATATATACTCGAATATAAGCCAAGTTTTTCAGCCCGTTTTTCAGCCTGAAAAACGCCCCCTCGGCTTATATTCGGGTCACGAAAAAAATGACTTTTTCCCTGCAACTGACTCCCAAGGCTTGCTAGGGGCATGAGGGGGGTGCCTAGCAAGACTCTCTGCAGCCCCCTGGAAGCAAAAACGGGCTGGGGGGGCTTAAAGGGAGAAAGAAACAAAGAAATCCTCACGTTTAGGGAGATCCCATGTGCACTGACCTTGAGTTGAGAGCTGATTGAAATTGGCTGCTAGCTAGCCTTCTTGTAATTGGCTGCTAGCTAGTGGGTTCTCCCAGCTTGGCTGTCTCAGGAATTCTGGGAGTTGAAGTCCACAAGTTGTAAAAGGGCCACATTTGCCCAGCCCTGGTATCTCTTAACAGAGGCTTCAACTTGCCTGAAATTAGATCAAGCCAGTGACTGGGTGGGCGTGGCTAGCTGGTCATGTGATATATGTGTATAGGGACTACTCAGAGGGCTGAAAAAAGTCATTTCTGACAGGTCCTCACACTTCTGACTGGTCCTCACACTTATGACCATCCTCACATTTATGCCCGTGCAGCATTCTTAAAACCATGTCACTCATTTCACAACTGCTTCTCTTTACCATGGTGACAAGATAGGGCAAAAATGTAAAATGTGAGGACAGTCGTAAGTTCGAGGACTGGTCACAAGTGCGAGGACCAGTCAAAAATAACTTTTTCAGCCCTCTGAGTAGTCCATATGCACAAAAGGACTATCCAGAGGGCTGAAAAAAGTGATTTCTGACAGGTCCTCGCACTTTTGACCAGTCTTTTTTTATTTTGAAATTTACCAGTAGCCACTGCATTTCCCACCCCCGGCTTATACTCGAGTCAATGAGTTTTCCCAGTTTTGGGGGGTAAAATTGGGGGGGTCGGCTTATATTCGGGTCGGCTTATACTTGAGTATATACGGTAATAGGTCCCAAATTGTTGACATATTCTTTAAATTAGCAGATTTTAAATATTTTGATTTAAAAATTGTTATGGTATAATGCACTGTTTGCCAGTCTTGGCAACAGTTCATACTTCTCCATATTTATATATCAAGAGGTATAGAAGAAGGAGGGGGGCATTAAAGGGGATTGTCTTTGGCATCCATGATGATAACATTCCTTGGAAGTCAGGACATAAAGCAAGCCTCTCCTGCTTGATCTCACTAAATGAGCTGATTCAATTTAGAAAAGGCAATCCAAGTTATAAATTGTTTTAAAGATTAACAACTAACACTTTGAATTTTGAAATTTGAAGCCTATTTTGAACTGCACCCAGAAATAATCAGTTCAATTCCCAAATTATGGTCCAAAACAGACATATTGAATCAAACCCATAAGTACTTGGTTGCTGCACTCTGGATCAACTCTAATTTCCTAATGGTCTTCAGGGAGAGACCAAACTAAGCAAGTATGCAGTGACAAAGGCTTGTATAAAAATCAGCATAATGTCCTGATTCAGGAATGGTGGCATCTGGTGCACAAGGTGTAGCTATGAAGAAGTCTTCTTTACAGTGTTTTGAGACCAAGAGATTATGGACCTGCTTTGTATGGGGGCACACAGCCCAGTTGAGTGTCACAGATGGAAATTGATAGAAAAATCAGATTATCCTCAGAATATCAGCTTTTCTGTAGCTAAACTAACAGGAGCAGTTTTGAAAGAGATAATTGTACTCAGTTAACATAAGAGTGGAGAAGGAAGAAAGTCCTACTTTCTGTTAACAAAGTATTACTTGAATAAATGCAATTCTATTGACTGCAAGAATAAAATGATAATGGAAAACTAATGAGTATGACTGAGAATACATTCCTTCGATGGATTGATTTACAGAAAGATTAGTAGTACATTTGAAAAATTAAGGGAAATATTTCTTAGAGTTTTTTTAAAAAAATTATAAACCTCTGATATTTAATAAACTGATTTGAAGTAATTTCTGTAATCTGAGCTATGAAATTAGATAGGGCAAATAAAAAAAAATGAATAAAGAATGTTTGGTCCAGCATTTTTAAAATATGTTAGAGGAAATCAAGATCAATTAAAATGTGCAGATTTATTTATTCTAATCATTTAAGTCAGTACAGTCATCAGCTGAATCGAAATTGAAAAGTTGTCCTTAAAGCCAGCCCTCCAAAACCTGAACATGATATTGTAAAAAATATTGTAGATGCTTTAGAGCAGGGGTGTCAAACTGGATTTCTTTGAGGGCTGGATCAGCATTGTAGTTCTTCTCTGGGGGAGGAGTTCTCTGCAGGCTGGCCCAGGGGTGGGGAGAGATGGAATGGACTCCTCCTGCCAGCCAAAATGGGGTGCGCCACAGACACTGCAGGCCAGTCCTTTGCTATTTCCAGGCCGGCCCTGCCTGCCAGATTTAAGCACCTTTGGGGCCGAACTCAGCCCACGGGCCTTGAGTTGATACCCCTGCTTTACAGAGAGACAGCGGCATATGGATATCTTTTCAGTCAGATTTTTTTTTTATGACTTTGTCATTACAATGAGCATTTTGTGAAAATGCCAGTGTATGCTTCCCAAACTTCAGATGTATGTACTGGCCCCTAATTTATGCTGTGGATATGTTTTCTTTACATTGTTTTCACTTAAATAAATATGAACAGGAATTAAGATCACGGTACATTTTTTACAGTGATAACGTTTGACTCCTCTATTATCCATTAAAGATAATATCTTAGTGGTAAAATTTCTGCTTCGACTAAAAATGCATAGTTACATTCAAAGGGGAGAAGTGGGATTTTTGAATTAACCTGAAGGTCATATTTTCCTTTTTCTTGATCTGTCAGGAACTTCTAATTATTTCCTCCTTTCTGTTTGAAGCCATTTTAAGCTTAAGGAAGGACCTAGCTTCTGTGTGGGTGTTTGTCTATTCTTCCCAAGAGGTTTAATTAAAAAAAAAAAGTAACACCAGCACAGTAAGATGTAACTCTTGTCTTTCAAGAAGTTGAATGCTTACTTCAAGAAACAGTGTTCATTGTAATATATAGTCTTGAAATAGATGTAATATTTCATGAACCTGAAGTTCTGTAAAATTTAAAACTAAACAGTATTAATAATGCAGAGAAACAAATAGTAAATTTACACATTCTATATTAACAGAACTGGCATTCAGTTCTGCAGTGATCACATCAACTACATAATATTATATTATATACATAATAACATCAAAAAGTTAAAAAAAATCCTATTACTCCGTTTTCTGAGGAAATATAAATTAAAGTACCTTTCAAATAAAATTATAACATTTACATATTAATTATATGTATCAAGGTGAAAATATACTGACGCAGGTTAACTGTTACTTCATGCCAGATTATGTTAAACCAGACCAGAACTGAATTAATTAATATAATAATTCTCTAATCATTAATCAAATGCCTTCCCTTTGGAGCAAGGCTTTTGCTCAAAATTAGCATTTAGGCTAATTTTGAAGCTAGATAAAGGAAGCAATGCCTTTTCAGACAGTTGTTTAGCTTTGTCTAGTATACTGTAGATGGGTGGTTTTTTCCCCAGGATCAATAATGAAGATCACTGTAACAGAAGGATTGAAACTAAAACTTGTTTGTTTAACAGAATAAGTTGTAATCTAGGTATGAGTTATTTAATACCAAGAATAAATGAGCAAAAACTTTGAGAGCAAACTGAGTAATTTAATATTGAAAATACAGACTTTAAGATTGTTATGACAAGTAGCCAGACACAGGTAGATGAATGGAATAATAAGGTTCTGGAATGCAACAAAATTTCATGAGAATATAGATTATAATTTCCCAAACTGGGGAACACCAGAGGTATTAGGCTAGAACTCTAGTAAAGCTTGATTTAGATTTGCCTGCAACTATATGTAGGCATTGCTGCATACTTACGCTGCGAAGTGGTTGATGGGTAAGCATAGGTTGCAGATGGCTGCAGACAGGCCAATGTGCATACCTCCCAAACCCCAACTGTGCATTGTGGAAAGATGTATGCCTTGTGTGCTTTGCTGTTTGAGTATGTTAACATTTGCAGAAATATAAATGCAACACCTATGCAACTGTGCCAAAATGACAGATGCATATATTCCCTGACATGCAGTGACAGAAAAGTCTAATCCAGGCTAAATTGTAAGAATTGTTGATTACCATTCCAAATCTTCTGAAGGGCACTAGATGGGGGAATACTAGCATAGAAGAGACATTACAAAGGTACAACATAGCTTTAACAAGTTAGGTTATAAATACTCATTTCCACCCACACATGGAAATCCTATTATGGTTTGTTAGCCATCAGAATTAATTGATTAAGATGGGTGGCCACACTCATTTGCATAAACAAATGCCATAAAATGACTAGTGTATCAGAATTGTTGCAATGAATTCATAAAGGTCTCCAGGTCATCAGTCAAGGTAATGCTAGATATAAATGGATCAGCTTGGGTGGCATCTGAATTCAAATATGCTCAGACATGCATAACATATATTCATCATTGAGTGCTTTATTTATGGACTGTATCCTGGTTTTATCAGATCTACTGTAAGTGGTCAGGTGGTACAGATTTTCTTAAGTTTTAGAAATAAATAAGAAAACGTGATATTTAATATGTACGGTAGAAAGAGGAATGAACATAACTTTTAACTAATATATTCTAGGAGATTATTGTGCCTTGTTACTGAAAAGGCAAAACAGAAAGCTAAGTGAAAAAAGAAAACAAGTGCCTTAAGGAGTTAAAAAGAGATAAAGTTTTTCCCCACTTTCTTTTCAATGAGCTATATTTTTATTACCTCTCTTTTATTTATATAATAGGGATATTGTGAGTGGTGCAGCAAAGGGATATTAATCTTCCTCTTTTTAGAAGAATATTTTGAACTAAGGAAACATGCTTTCAAAATTCTTTCTGCTTCTTTGATCTTGCCTTCTCTTGCATTTTCTTTGTAAAAGGGGCTTTCCCTTTCATGACATAGTAGACTGGACTGGATCTGGCTTCAGGCAATACTTTTGAAAGAGGCCACTCCATCTGCTGTTAGAATAATTAAAAAGGCTTCCATTCCTTTTAGTTAAAAGATGGATTAGATATGACAGATGAGTTTTTGTTCCAACTTTGTTGCTCTGTTTCATTTGATCATAGAGTATTCAGGATATACTTTTTGAAAAGCTGAAATGTTTTGGGAACCTAACCAAAAATTAATAGTTCCTTTTGTAAGCCTAGATTTAAAAGCATATAAGAATAAATATGTAATAGCTGGTTAATACTTGATCCATTTTTCAGAGCATGGATAAAAATATCAGCTTATTAAACATCGTTAAGTGTAGAGCCTTTATGAATGTAAATGTGATTAGAGACATTAATTCCATGTTCTTGTTGCAATAACAATGCAAAAACAGATTTATGATTTCCACAGTTAGATTGCTATCATGATATCCAAAGCACCTGCACAATTAAAAGCTAGCATATTTCCATAATACATTCAAGAAGGCTTTTTTTAACCATTTCTGAGTAAATAAGCACTGTGTAAAAGTCTGATGCAATTACAGTTCATTATGGCATTTTAATCATAAAACTTTTTAGGTTAAAATAGCAGTGTCATAGGTTCTTCTCCTGTCATAGAAGACTAACATAGATCAGATTTGCATAATTTTTGTAAACGAAAAAGGGCCACACTGGTAAATTAATAACAATTGCAGGCTGCAAAGTAATAACCAGCAGACTGATCAGCAATTGGGTAGCTAGTGAATAGTGGTAGCACTGGAGCTGGTAGTATCAGGGAGACCTAGAGGTGCGTGTCACTGTGTCTTTTTGGGTAATGACAGTTTTGTTGGCTACTTTGACTTTCATTCCTAACAAATGAGAAACTTCTGGTTGTATTAATTGTGAAAAGAACACACACTGAAGATGTATTTATTGTGATCAAGATTCTTTTGATCTAAATCCATTTTCTTATGATGCTATTTATTGGGTCAGAAGCAGCCAAGGCCTATCTATATCAGAAAATTTCACCTTATCCTTGGTTTTTCCTCAGGCTTCGCTGTTAAAAAAAACCCCTGAAACAAACATTATTTTGAAGCAGTTGTTATAGGAAAGGAACCCATGGGACTAAGGTTACGCACTTCATACTGTCTTCTACACATTATTCAGAAAGTCAGTTTCTGCCATTCAGAACACTAATGTTACTAATATCTATTAATTTCCAAATGATTAATGGACAGTGACTTGTTTGGTGAGAGTTTTGACATTGGAATGAAGCCACTGAAAGAAAAGAAATATGACAGGTGACAAAAACAGGACACATGTGGTTGTTTGGGAAACCTTTCCCCATCTCTACCATCTGGCTTTAATTAAATATAAGAAAAAATTGTGAAATCCAGACATAGAATTGACTTCAAGATTATCTTGTTACTGGTAGTCAAATAAGTAGAAATCATAATATACTCATTAATTGTTTTGACCTCATCTCAGGATTTGGAAGAAAACATAATAAACTGTGGAGTTTGTTGGGCTATTTTCCAGACAATAATTGTTTAACGAAGAATATTTTTTACAGGAAATAGTGCTTTTGAAGTTACAGTTCCATGCCCTTGCCAATTCTCTAGAGAAGGACCATTAATAGTTAGTAGTTTGTACCGATGTTATGTAAAATGGGAGGGGAACCATGAAGTTGTCTTTAGTTTTTCCAATGGACTGTGCACTATGGCACTGAGATGAAGTAATCCAACCCTGAAATATCTGTAGTCGTGTATTGTGATGAGTGTATTGCTGTAAATTTGGGGTTTGGTGGGAACATTATCTGAAACTACAGTAGTTTTCTGATTTCCTTGTACTGAATGCAGAAGTATGTAATGGAAAAGTATGTTTGTTCTTCTCAATATTCCTTTAAAGGACGCTGTTTCACAATTGATGTTAAGATTAAATTGTCAAACAGATGCAATTACAACTCTAATAAGTAATAGAAGCTAAACATATTTATTGTTTATGGAGTATCACAAATAGATAGAAGACACTTCCTGTATCTTTTTCCTTTTCACTATCATTATCGGCATTCCTCTTTTATATTTTCTATTGTAAATTTGAACAAATTAGATTTTCAAAACCAAAAAGAATTGCACTCATTTTTTCTGATTTTGATTGAAGGTTCACCTCAGCACAGTACTCAGAAAACAAACTGCTTACTCAATTACTCTAAATGTTGGTTTTCTATTTACATTCTAAATGGCTCTTATATTATAACATAGTCTAAAGTTTAAAATTATTTTTGAACATTGCTGTATAGCCATATTATTTTTGAATATTGCTGTATAGTGTCTGCTTTAGTTATTATACAATGCCATTAAGCTTGCTTGTTCAGAATCCATGATTCTACTGCTTTTTCAGTTTCAGGAAATAAACTTTCAGATGAGATAGTCGATGTGCTTAGACCTGTGATTATAGCTTAAAAGCAATATAAAGAAAGAAAGAAAGAAAGAAAGAATTGCATTTGAATGCTGTTTAGTGCAAACATTTCTCAATATGACATTTGGTTATTTAGATATATTATAAGTGCTTGTTATCTAGTTAAGATGGGTTTTTAGCCAAAGCAGAGTGAGTCCAATATGAGTAACTGAAATGATAAGTCAGCAAATAGATTGTTCTCATATAGAATCAAAATCACATGAAGTATTAGTACCAATTTATAAAGCCTTAGTAAGGCTATACTGGAATACTGCATCCAGGTTTGGTCACCATGTTACCAAAAAACTGTTGAGACTTTGGAAAAAGTTCAGAGAAGACAACTAAGATGATTAAAGGCCTGGAGACTAAAACATATGATGAACGGTTGCAGGATTTGAGTTTGACTAGTCTAGACAAAAGAAGGACTAGCAGTATTCCAGTATTTGAGAGGCTACCACAAAGAGGAGGGGGGTCAACTTATTTTCCAAAGCACCAGCGGGCAGGACAAGAAATAATGGAGGGAAACTAATCAAGGAGAGAAACAACCTGGAATTAAGGAGAAACTTCCTAACAGTGAAGACAATTAACCAGTGGAACAGCTGTTGTCAGAAGTTGTGGGTGCTTCATCTTTGGGGGTTTTAAAGATGAAACTGGATAGTTCATTTGTCTGAAATGGTATAGGGTCTCCTGCTTGAAAAGGCATTGGACTAGAAGACCTCCAAGGTCCCTTCCAGCTCTATTCTGATTGATTGATTGATTGAGAATAAAAATGTTGGCAATTTTATACACAGAAGCATTTCAATGTTGTTTTCCTTTTGTCTAATGCCTCTAAACCCAATAAAATCAGTAAGCACAGGCTTTTCTCCTGGATGTACTCTCAATGGTTCCAGCAACTATGATAGTTGGAGATAGTAGTTGCAGTTTGAAGGGCATCATAATAGGAAATGTGATGAAGTTTGTGTTTATTGTAACTTTCTAGATCTTACTCTCTACCCATCCATTTTCATATTATTTTTTTAAAAGATGCTCAAAATTGTTATAATAAAATTGCTTGGACATCCATGTAGTTTTTTATACCATAGTGGTAAATGGTCTTAGGTAGAGGTAGAGGTCTTCTGGATGGAAGTGTGCATCTTCTTCTGCAGACTTATATGCTTGGAGGCAATACAACATTCTCTCTCTTCTGGATCATTTAGAAAAAGAAATGCTGGAAAACAGCCAGGAGAAACTTTTGCCTGTTCTGGCAAGTATCTTAGAGATGTCTGTCCTATGTTGTATACTTTGTGCATGATACAAAATTTAAACATTTCAGGTTTAGAAAAGATAAGTAACTAGGAAATGTGATAGGCTTCCATGACTGAAGAAACAATAAAAAAGCTCCTAGGTGAATAATAGATTCCATCTCCACCCACATACTTGATCTAATATCTAGTGCAAATGTAAGCAGTTTTCTGCTTACTTTGTAGTTCACTTTTTGATAATCATACATAATTGGCCAAATGTGTAGTTGATTTACAGTAATAATTCTTAAAATAAGTCTTCAAATGTAGGATTGGTTTGAAATAACAAATAGTACACATTTTATATTATCATTATTTTAATAAGTACTTGGTAATTGGACATCTTGTTAAGTATGTACTAAAAATGTATGTGCTAGTTTTACATCATCTTTTCTCCCACCATCAATTCAGTGACTTTTAATCTTGAAAATAGTTGTGACTCAGATAATTTTTAGTCTTCTAATGACGTTCACTATTGTTAGTGTTCTTTCCATTCTCATTCTCATTAGCAAGCTAAGTAAATGTGGCTGGCATAACAATAGAGTGGAGAAGTTGCTGGCTCTAATATTGTAATCAGAGACTGCTCATCAACAGTCCACATCAAATTGGAGGGAAATATCAAATGGGATGCCACAGTGCTCAGTTCTGGGCCTTCACTCTTCAGAGTTTTTATTAATATTTTATTAACTGGAGAAAGAACAGAAGAAAATGCTCATCCAATTTGGAAATAACCATGCTTTGGATAAAATAACTAATAACCTAGAAGGCACAAAATTAAAATTTGTTCTATCCTTACAAACAAAAATGAAATTCACTTCTGCAGACTGCAGGATAACTGGTTTGGCATTTCATATGTGATTAAAAACTGCATATGAATTTAACTGTGTAATGTGATCTGCAAAAAGAATTTGACTGCATCTTCTGTACATGCATATATATCATTTTCAAATTATGGGAAGTAATCATTCTGCTATTGATTGATCAAGTATCACTTGAAGTGTATGCTCAGTTTTTCTACTACTCTTCAAGAAGGAACGAGTTCAGAAAAGGGCACTGAGCAAGATCTGAACCTAAGTCTTCAGAGTAAGAAGGAAAATGTTAACATTTTTGAAGTACCTAAGAGGTAAAAATAAAAAAAAGGTGCCTCACATAAAAAAATTAAGGAACATCTGTTCTCCCAGATTGTTAGATGCAGAATAATGGGTTTGTTACAGAAAGGCAAATTATTAAATATTAGCAAAAAATTTAAATCAGTAAAAGCCTTTAACATCAGAAATCAATTATTTACAAAGGGAGGGGGTTCCCCCTTTCACTGGAGGCCTTATAGACAGTTGATAGACACTATCAGAGTGGTTTCGATTTGGATCCCTGAACGGATGGGTGTGGTCAACTCTAACCTAAAGTTTTACTTCTTACTCCCTGGTTTTGTGGATGTTGTGAGATTGCTGGGGCCAGGAAAGGGAGGTTAGAACAGTATGTTTTGCTCTTCTTGAGGATGTGCCTAAAAGCTTGAAAACATGGCATTGTTTGTTGAAAACATAAAAGGAGCAAGATTGGATAATACCTTTTAGAGTTAAAAGGCTTTCCTTTAATATTTGGCAGTAAAAAGGATGAAAGCTGAGGAAAACTTTCAATAGTCAAAAGTTGAGTCTCCCCCATATGAGTCAGAATTCTTCATTCTTTTCCTTATAATTGTTTTCCCCCATTCTTATCTTTAACTTGTAGAAGTTTATAATCTTTCAAGCTTGTTTATAACTTCTTCAGTTCGGCCTTGGGACCATGAATGAAATAGCATTTCAACTGACATATCTATGAACTTTATATTAATTTCTGGAGTGGGCAGGAATCTGATTTGCCAACTGAGGGTAGTATCCTTCTACTAATAGCAATATTAGAAGAATATCAAAGACAGACTGGGGCCCAGTTTTTGTATAAATTTCTCTGCAATGAAATTATCCAGAGTTAAAGAAAAACTGCTTCTTACCCTGCCTTGTTCTTACATGGGACAAAGTTGCATTAATCCCAGTGGTGAAATTCAAATTTTTTTACTACCAGTTTTGAGGTAGGCATGGTGGGCATGGTGTGGCTTGGTGGGCGTGGCAGGGGAAGGATACTGCAAAATCTCCATTCCTACCCCACTCCTGGGGGAAGGATATTGCAAAATCTCCATGCCAACCCCACTCTGGGACCAGCCAGAGGTGGTATTTGCCGGTTCTCCGAACTACTCAAAATTTCTGCTACTGGTTCTCCAGAACCTGCTGGATTTCACCCCTGATTAATCCCCTGTGCTATAGAACAGATCCCTGGAGAGCAGCCATGCACAGATAGAAACACTTGGTTCCAGGCATAATAAGAACCGGGTGGAGCATAACTGTAATTAAAAATTAGCAGCCAAGAATGGAAAACACTCATCTGGGTAATTGTAAGCAATGCTGCATTATTTCAGGAAAGAAAGAGGGTCCACTCCTTTGTTTTGCTAGCAGGAAGAACATTTGACCCTATGCTCTGATTTATTGTTATTTCTGCAGCTACATTAATATTACAAGGGAAATCATAAAATCTGGACTATTATACTGAAAAGTATAATATATTATACTGGAAAGAAGGGAATGATAACAGAAAATGAGAAGGGGGAAACAGAGACATGTGCCACAGATTAGATAGAGAAGAAATAAAATTTTGATTCCAACTAGGGAAACGCATATGAGAGCAGCGGTGTTCGCAAAGGTTTGAAGTTTGGAAATGAATAGAAAAAACATGAAACACTGAAGGGCTGTGCGTACCTGAAAGTGATTCAGAAGAGATGAGTTTATTAGAAAAGGCACTGCTGCTTTAAGAAATCCAATCATTAAAACTAATTAAGACACTTAAAGGAGTAGAATCATTTTCTGAGACTCACACAGAAACTTGAAGAAAGTAGGATATTGAATAGCAGAGAAGTGCTGCATTTGTATGAAGCTGAATATTTCTGACTCATTTTTGAAGCATGTATCACCATATGGCTATGTCTAGTCTAAAGGAAAAAAGATTAGAACGAGAGATGGCTGGTTTCTTTTTTTACGAAGATGTCTGTAGGAAAAGATAAAATCATTTCTGTTCCATGAACAGAAATATCAGTGTCAATGTTTTAGTTTGATTTGATAATATTTTAGACTTGACGTTTTGTTTATAAAAACTTTAGCAATCACATTGCTACCCTAGTAGGTACAGACTTGTGTCCATATAGGTATATAAAAATGGAGAAGGAATTTAATTTTTAATTTAATTTAATTAAGAACAGATCATTGGTAGTGTATTTTCATGCTTATTTCATATAAATACCAACAATGACTTCACCGTCATGAGGATGAATGTGGGACTAGGTTATGAAATATATAATGTGTAGAGGAGAAGAATATATATAGATATGTAAAAGAAAAGAAATGAAATGTCGAATATAAAATATGATCTATGTATATGAATATTTTATTATGGTTTTAATTGTTTTTATAATCGTTTGATAATTTAATAAAGTTTGTTAAAAAAATGGAGAAGGAAGCATTTTCACACACACACACACACACACACACACACACACACACACATGGCTAGCAACTAGAATGTCATCTACAAGTCTTTGAAAACTGGTGACTTGAGTCAAATAGTTTGATTTCCAAATCAATAGGAACAATTTAACTTATTCATTATCAGTCTATAAAAATTGTTCTTGAGAGGCAGTAATCATTTTTCTAAACTGAATTCATGTGGAACATGAATTCAGATTAAAGGTCCTTGTTCTGTTGTGACAGAAGCATGACCCTTTGCTTGTAGTTTAACAGGATGTAGCTGTCCTACCTGAGCTTTAAACAAGTGTCAGCTTGCAAAGGGGAGAAGGACAGGTTCATTAGGTCAGCCTTGAGAGATCCACTGCAGGCATGAAGTTACATGTGGCTCAAACTTGATCCTGTTACTTGTACTTTACAATTATTTCTATAACTAGAAACTCTTTGCAAGAGTTTGTGTAGCATTGTCAGGGAAGATGAGTGCATTTGTTGGATTGTTTGTCTGACTGCCAGTTTCACTTTGATTTTTAGTAGCAACAGGGCTTATTTGTCTCCCTTTGATAGGGAGACAGAAAGAAGTTGAACAAACAAGGAACCTCATGAAAAACTCAACTTCTCAGGAGGGCTGTTTTAGAAAAAGGAAACATTCATTTATTATTTATTAAAACAATCTTCGTTCTGTACATAGAGAAAAGCAGCAGAATCTGGAATTT
This sequence comes from Ptyas mucosa, assembly GCA_012654045.1. NCBI lineage: Eukaryota > Metazoa > Chordata > Lepidosauria > Squamata > Colubridae > Ptyas > Ptyas mucosa. The sequence goes on from WNWU01000041.1 coordinate 747,022, forward strand.
CTTCAGGATGGTCCAAGTTAGCATTCATTGTGTCATAGTCAGAGAAGGAACATCAAGCAAAAGTTTGGGCCTTTTGGTAGCTTCATATGAGAGAAGAAATATTAAGGTCAGCACCAGCATTGCAAATGAAGTCCAGAAATACTTCCTTTCAAACCTTTTCTGTTAACCGTTTCTCAAGGCCTTGCTTTATTTTAGTACATTAATGTAGTGGGCTGCATTCTGTATCAGCTGCAGTTTCTTCACAGATTTCTTAAATGGCCCGTTTAGAGGGTGCTAGGTTATAGTATTTCATTCTTTGCGGGGATATCAGCATTTTTTTAATGCTGGATGCTTATGTATGCATATATTTAAAATAACACCAATGTATGCATGTGTGTGTGATTTCTATCATTCTTTTAAAGTTTCATATAAATTGGAATACTTTTGGTTAAGTCTTTAAAACTTACCATGAATGATAAATAAAATAATACTCATAAATATGTAAATCTTTGTCTTTGATAAAATTGGTTCTTTTATTTTGAGCTTCCCAGAGTCAGTCTAGAGTCTGGGAATTATTAAATAATAAGCAAACAAATATTTCTATCATGGTGAGATCCAAATGTTTTAGCATTTAAAAGTAAAAAAGCTTGAAAATCCCTCTTCTAATCTTCAGAATCTAATTTAGTCCAATTTTTGTTTCATGTGTTTTAACATTCTGTGATTATGATGTCATTTGTGTATATGACATATACATGGTAACCTTGAACAAAGTATCATTTATATAAAACTTAATTATTAATCAGTTGTGACCTACATTTACATTTATTGTACAGGTAGTCCTTGCTTACCAATCACTTGTTCAGCAATTGTCAAAGTTGCAATGGTGCTGAGCAAGTAGTATTTATCACTGGTTCTCAAAGATCTGGCTGTCACAGTACTCCCATGGTCATGTGACTGTGATTCAGGCATTTGCTAACAGCTCACACTTAAGACAGTTGTAGCATCCTGTGGTCATGTGATCACCATTTGAGACCTTCTCTATGAGCTTCCCAAAAGCAAAGTCAATAGGGAAGCCAGCAGAGAAGATTGCAAATCATTCTGTTATGTATCTCCCTGACCTTCCTGTGCACCACGCTGTGCCGTCCTTCCCTCAGCCTCTATACACTTGCACCGACCTGCACCCTCCTTTACTCGCCTTCCCTGTATTCCTGCCAACCTGCACTCTTCTTCCCTTGGTCTTCTTGTAGTTGCACCAATTTGTACCTGCCTCCTCTCTGCCTCCCTGTGTTCACACTACACCACAGCACCCTTTCCTCCAACTTGCATATGGTCTTCACTGGACCTCCCAGAGCCTCCCACAACCCTCTGTGACATTTCCCCCCCCTTGCTCCTTACCTGGGATTTCTGCCAGTTCCCGCTTAACAATCCATGTACCTTAGGCTTATGATGTTCGCAACTGCCTGGATTGCTAAAACATTGATAAGAATTATCTAAGCCTAAATCATGTGATGTTGTGCTTTATGATTGCATCACTTGGTGCCAGCCCCAATTGCTGTCATAACCGAAGAATTACTTATAATATAAACTAGGATTTGCATGTAACAGTGTCAGATGATAACAGTGAATTCATATAAATGATTGAGATGAGAATTAAAAATCCAAGATTTATTAGGAAAATCATATTGATTTTGCATCAATGCATTCTCCTTCTCTTCTTTAACAATCATATTGACCTTCTGACCTGTCTGGTTTGTGTTTAATGTCAGTTCTTTGTGGTGAATGTATCTATGTATGGTATCTTAGATGGATAGGACACACCTAGATAGACACATCAGAATCAATGAAGAAACAGATTCCTTGAGTAATGGGAGAGCACATTCCCAGAAGAAGAACTCAACGAACAGAGAAATGCATGGAAGAAGTTGAAAAAGGACATGAGACAACCATGGGAAGACTCAAGGGCCTTTCCTTAAAACAGAGGGGAGGAGGATGACTTAGAAATCTGTAGAGAGCAAATGTCAGGCTCCACCGAACTGTAAGAATAAGGGAGGTTTGATTTTTCTGAAGATACAGTTCCAAAAATGAGGTTGGGAAACAGTGATGGAAAGCAGAAAAGTACCTCTGGTTTACTTATTGTTTTGTTAAAGAGCAATTAGTGAGATGGGTGGTGTATATATTTGATTAATATATTAAAAATCAATCTCTGCTTATTTGTCATGTAAATTCTGTTAAATCTTGCTATGCTGTTCAGATTGAAAGGAACATAGGATCTGATACAGCACAAAAGGATATTGCAGGTTTTTGCTTCCACTTTGACTTCTACCCTGCCAGTCTCCTATTCTTGCTTGCCCTGTAGAGCTATTGATCAGATGGATCCATGGTCCAGCCTATCAAATATAATGGTGTCTGGATTGCTCCTTCAGAGAGACAATTCTTTCTCTTCCAAACTGGTTTTCATTCCACCCCCCCAAAAAAAACCTCTCCCTCCTTACTTTTTATAATTTTGTTTAGAACTTTCCTTCTCCCTCTTTTCCATTCTCTCTGAAAGCGATTTCTTAGCATTTCTCATGACACTGCCTGCCTTTGAAAGTTTATTTTCATGGGCCAGTATTAACTAGCAGTAAGATTTATTCACTCCCTTATTAATTTGAGTAATCTAATGGTCACCCATCTCATAACAATTGCTTTAGGCAGCGTACAAAGGATTAAAACCAAAAGCAGTAAAAATAAAAACAACTTGAATAAACAACATAGCTTATCTCTGAGATCTAAAAATAATTCCAGTTTACAAGCAGTAAAACAACAGCCAACCAGATCAACCAGCAGAGCCTGCTTAACTTTCCAGCCCAAATTCCTATGGGGACAGCCAGAGCTTTAATGCCTTACAAAAGGCCAACCAAATCAAGACCATTCAAATCTGGTGGGATGCTGTTCCATAGAACAGGTGATGCAACAAAGAGATTATGCCTCTGGGACCCAGCAAGATGACACTCCAGGATAGAAGAGCCATGCAGGATGCCCTCCCTGTTAGTTCTGGTGGAGAGAGCAAAAGTAATTGGTAAAGGTGCTCTCCCCACAAATACCCTGGCTCTTTGCCACATCAGGGTTTGTAGGTGATAACCAGAACTTTGAATCACATGCATAAACTCATTGGAAGTTAATACAGCTAATGGAGAATATGAGTGTCATAGAACTCTCAGGATTACTTGTGCTGCAACAGTATATATATTGCAGCCTCTGAATTCTCTTCAGGGAAAGCTCCATGTAACATGCATTACACTAATTCAAATGGGAGATTATGTGAGTTATTGTGAGTAGGGTTTCCTTAATCCCAACTGAAAGAGATCCAGATAATCTGCTTCCTCCAAGGCCTTCTGGAGCTGTAAGACAACTACCTTCCTTCAAATAGATGAAAGTTGTGCAGTTCTGTTGGTCCATTGATGGTTTCTTGAGAGGCTGGACAACCTCCTCTTTCAACATGAGGAAACAACACCTCTCTCAAATAAGTATTCTCTACCTCTTGCGAGTCCTTAATTCTTAGTCCTTAAAAGGAAGGAACCTTAATCCGAAAAATAGAGAGCTGAACTCATAATTCCAAAGATCCTAATCTTCTTCATCTGGATCATCAAATTATTTGGTGAGACCATACCTCATGCTAGTCCAAAGGATCTGTATATTCAGATTCCAACTCCAACTGAATCTGAGTAACTTTAATTGATAGACATATAGAATAGTCCTCCCAGCCATACTGTGAGTGTTCTCCTGAACCCTTCTTACTCAAGATGATCAGGGCTACCTGCCAGCTTTCTGCAGATATAATAATTTTACTGGCCTTATTGCTAATAGGTAATCCTTAAGAAATGCTCTTTCCCTATACTTAGATGAAGTTCTGTTTTCCTCCAGGACTGCTCTGGGTATCTCTTATGTTTTCTAATTTGGAGTTTCCCCAAAACACACATTCAAGTTCTGAAATAAATATTGTATAATTCTCAAATTCTCATAAATGATCTTGTATCAGATTTTATCAGTTTTATTTTCCATTGTAGGAAGTAGGCATTGCACTATTGGGCATGCTTAGAATTTGCAGAGAAAAAGTGTTTAGCATCCAGATCCCAGGATGGGAAAAAAACCCACCTCAGTGCTGAATGATTTAAGACTTTGGAAAAGATAGATTGTTATAACAATATGTAGCCTTGTCTGATAATAGAATTTTTCTCAATTTTCTTGGGAATTCTAGATTGATTAATAACAAGTTAAAACATAATCCTGAAGAATTGATTCTGCACCTTTAAAACTAGCTACCTTTAAGAAAAATGCATTGGCCAAATCACTAGATAAAAAGACAGAATATATCCAATGAAAAAATATCTGAAAATGCAAAGTTTAATTTAGGTTTGAAGCTTCCTTAAAATATTTGTTTACAAAAATTATAAGAATTAAGTGCTGTAATTTGGTTACACTTTTTTAAAAATACAAAACTGTCCATATCTTTAGTAAATCATACCTTATTGTTGATAACTTTTGCAACTTTTGCAATTTCTTCTATAATGTTTTTTAAAAGTTTCCCCCCTTTTCTGATTGTTTCAATCACAGTTGTTTTTCTTGCACCCTGAACATGTTGTTTTGTAATTGCACTTTAAGCAGCTAATGGAAAAAGTTTAATAGAAATAAAATACAAAGTATATGTATAGAATATTTTGCCATATGTCTCTTACATTAAGGCGTCTCCAAAAGTCTTATGTCCCCTTCTATACTTTGGTAGACAACATGTATTCAAACACTCTAGCGTCCATGGGGCCATAATTTTTTTGCTTGATGTTATTTGTATTGGAGAAGTAGAACCTGTCTGTTTAAACTGACGTGCAGTTTAACTGCCTAAAAAGACATTTCTGCTGCCCAATGAGAAAAGGCAACAATGGTAGATAAACAAGCGTTTGACTTGGTTTTTTCCCCTAGTAGAGCACTACTTCAGTATGTACAGTTCAGAAAATAATATTGAAGGGGCGTAACTATAAAGAGATTTAATTTTTTAAAGTGCATATATATCCATAATTAACACTAGTCACGTAAATATAGTTTGTGTTTATGTATGTTTGAATGAGTCTGTGCATGTGTGTATATATGTAAACATTTTATATGCCATCTTCAAAAACTGTTTTCATAAGATAACTTATGACTGAGGAGAGTGTACCATTTTAGAATACGTGGGAAGGGACGGAGGAGGAATTGTATATGTCAATGATCTTTATAAAAATGTAGAACTAAGCATACAGAATTCCACCTTTCTTTTTTTGTGTGCATATATGTTAATATTCTTGGATGTTATACTTTAGATGTAAACATTCATTATTCACATAGTATTTTTAAACAGATGAGGTCTATGAGCAGTATGTGTTGTTGTTCCCTGCTTTCTGAATATATATGATTTTAGTGCAGGTTTTTCCACTGACCTGAATATGCTTTGAGTAAATTGCTGTATATTGCTGATGTAAACTGATGTATGTCAGCCATTCTCCTCCCATCCAATGTCAGTGGGTGGATCCCAGGAATAAGCCGTATTCGGTTACACTTTCTTGACACACTCAAGAGCTGTTCTGCTTCCTGTTTCTGTGGGATACAAGAGTTGTCTTCGATAATGCAGCAGCAGGAGGAGGTTCAAACACCAAGCTGTTAAACGCCTCAGAAGCTGTAAAGAGAAGATTTGGCTTTCCTTTCAGTATTCAGTAGACTACAGAATCAGCAGTGATCTCTGAAATTGCTCCCACTTCAGCCACCATGGTGGCAAAGGATTATCCCTTTTATTTCACAGCCAAGAGAGCAAATTGTGGTTTGGAAGTACAGACAGCAAGCATCACAGCACGAGAGCTAGAGGTATGGTTTTTAAATATTTGAAATGCTTCACAGTAGTTTTCTAATCAAAAGAATCTACATTAGAGGAGGGGAGAACAATAACTCGGAACCTTAGTGATGGATACTGATCTCCTATTTTGCACTGAGAGGATTTATACAAATGGAACAGTGCACTGATGCACACTCATACACACAGTATACTTTCTTAAAACAGGATTAATTGCTGCAGTACAGTAGATAGTTGAGAATTATGAATGTGTGTTTAATTGTCTAATGCACAGTGGTATTTTTCATAGGTAGAAAAGGCAAATATTGTTATAAACTATTACTATATACTAACAATTCTCAAGGATCTTAATATTGACTTTTTAAGTAAATTATTATAATCTGACAGCCCTAACTAGCAAACTAGTAGGCTGAAAGAATGAATGATAAAATTGAAGACATACTGTTGTATCTATGTAATTCTGAGATAATTTGCTATTCTAGTTTTCTGCAACTTTTTAACATTATTTATGTTAACTTGATACTTCTCATAACTTTTTCACAATTAGCCATTTCTTTTAAATATCAGCTTTATATTTTACCATTATGCCTAATAAAATATATTACTTTGTAAAGTACTTCGCATTTTGTTATATTTTAATAAGTACGATATTACATTGTTGTACTGTTTTTGATGCATAATTGCATAAAATATAAGCTTCCAGAACTGACTTCTTTGAATTAGTTAAAAATAGTTTTTAACATCTATGCTTTAAAGAAGCTGCAATTGTTCCATATGTACCGGTACCTGAAAAAAAATATATATATTTTTTGCAAGAATGATAATTTTGACCCTTGAGGTCCAAAATTACATTTTGTACTTTTAGATGAAGATAAATCCTGCAGATGTGATTTTTGTATTTCACTATTTAGATTTGAAATGTAAAGGAAAAGTGCTGTGCTACTCTAAATGATCTGATGTTTTCTCTTAAAGATTTTTAAAATAATAAATGCATAGATAAAACCCCTTTTTGAAATTATAGAGTACGATACCCACATAACTTGACAAATCTCCATTTTGTAGTCTAAAATAAGAATATGCTTCCTGTATTTCACAGGCAGTTGTTTCAATTCATTCTTTGTGCAGGTGAGCAAGAAAAGCCAGGAAATGGTTAATTATAGCTTTCCATTATGCTCTAAGTGGGAAACTATTTTTTATGGTTTCCAACAAACAAGAAAATGGAACCATGGTTTGAAGTTGGAGGCTATTAATACATTCCCTGTTGGAACAATAAAACAAGTCTACAAAAACCTCACAGCTTATTCACTTGCAAAAAGGAAAGAGCAAAGTGATTGCATGCAAGAATATGAATAATGCACATTTGGATTTGTGATTATTCAAATCTGATCAAAATCATTTATGATATTATAAGTGAAATTAGTACCAGTTTATTTGTTGATTTGATTTTGATTTTTAACCCACCTTTATTACTTTTTAAGTAACTCAAGGCAGCAGACATGCCTCCTCCTATTTTTCCCACTGCAACAACCCTGGTCCAAAGTCACCCAGTTGGCTTTCAGGCTAAAGTGGACTAGAATTCATGGTCTCCTGTTTCTCCTGGTTAAAGAATATTATTAAAGAAAGCAGCTAAATATCTAGAAAATATCACTCTCTCATTTGCCATGACTATTTGAAACTGGTTGAAATTATGTCTATAGCTTAAATAATGTTAGTGAAGTAAAGAATGTGATACTACAGTCCTGTGTTTAAAAGTGTGATTCATGTATTTATTCCTAAATATTATTCCTCATAATAATTTGTTATGAGAGTACTATAATCTTACATTGTCTATACAAGTTGGTATTTTGTAGAACTCGTGTCAATATCAATATATGAAAACTATTATTACAATATTGAAAAGTATTGTGAAGTACAGTATAACTTTTCTTTTATGTATACTGAGAGCATATGCACCGAGACAAATTCCTTGTGTGTCCAATCACACTTGGCCAATAAAAAATTCTAATTCTAACATGTGATCATTACACACATGTTGAAATTTGTTGGAACAAATCTTGCTCGTTCCTAGGAGTGCATCTTTGTGGCATGATATAAAATCAGAAGAATTTGAAAGGAGGCTTACCAGCAAAAGGAGATGGATATAGCCTTGTATAAGAAATTTGGACTGAATTGGACTTGAATTAAATAATTCAAGAATGGTTTGAGTTGCAGATACACCTGAAATGGAAGGGAGGGAAAGTATAAATGTGACCTGATGAGAACATCAGAAGAAAGCAATATCTTATTACAATTTTATTGAATTTTTCAATTCCAGAAAGAGCTACTTTATTTTGTAAAATTAAAAAAAAAACCCAGTGGTATTAAATCCCTTTTAATACAGTGGTATTAAAAGCTGTACAAGCCAAGCACTGCTTAAGAATTCGGTCTGTGACAATCAGCTTATAAGTAAATTACATTTTTTGGCTGAGCCTGCTAAGTCATCTGGTTTTTGTTGGGTTGAGAGATGCATAGTTGAAGATGTAGTTCTCCTAGTCTGCTTCACTGCTATATAGTTTAGATTAATGGTTCCATCCACGTTCTATACTCTATTTTCTAGAGTATAGAAAAGAATACTGAGGTCCAGTTCAAGACACTTTTCTAAACTTTTAGGACTGTTTGGTAAGGAAGAGTTGTTTTGATTGTCCATTTAATTGCACAGCTTTTCGCTTTATTTTCATATTTTAAGATTTTTGTCGTCAGTTAATGCTGAAACTAGGGTTACAATGATACTTTCACAAATATCAGTTAGAGAAAATACATCTCAAAATGAAGTAGACAGATGTGCAGTCATAATCTGCTTCCATTGTCTTTATTAGTATATGTATTAATTTAGCCAGTAGATTTCATTAAAATGGACACAAGGCCTTTTCATAACATACAAGATACTGCATGTTATTACTAAATCAAATATATGGAAAGTTAATAATATATATAATTTCACAATTTTTCAGTTTTTGACTCCATCTAAAATCAGGAATTTTGAATAGCGATGTAATGGGATAAAGACTGAAAAAGAAGAACCATTTTATACACTGTAACCTAGATTCATAATGATAGTAAGCTCAACTCCCCGGGTTCATATTTAGGGAGTGTCAATTGTGGACATCAAAGGAGACTGAATGCTACTTAAAGCAATACATTTGCGTGTTTTTCATCTTGTCACCATCCTGTTTTTAAGCAAGAACAGGGATGCAAATACAGATAAATAAAGGTTGTAAATGGCCTATATATTAATACTTTCTGTGTTTAACATAAGTATAGTATACCTGCTTAACTTTTGATGGGAACTCTCCAAGGAATTCCAAACTGTAGCTAGACATGAAAGTTGAAAAAAATCCTGCAAAAAAGAAAGAAAGAAAATAACTTCCATATTGCTGCAAAAAGAATAACATGGTTGTATCCTTGAAATCACAAGGAATTGAATTTAACCTGAAACAGATTTTATTTCTTTTTTATTGCAATAGCATCAAAACCGCTAACTGGATCACTGTTAAGAGATTTGTTAATCAATCATTAAGGGCTTTTTAAAAACAAAAATAATAATTGTGGACTTTATATAAAACTTTGTAGATGCTGATGATGCAAAACTATCCACAAGATCTTCAGAGCATCACAGTTTGTAATTGCGTAATTTTAAGGTTGTAATTTGAACAATGCCACCACCAAGCTACAAGAAATAGGCTTGGTTGAGCAAAGACCAAAACATTGTGAAAATTTAGTAGTGCACTCTAGTGATGGATTGGTATCTTGGAGAAATGTCTAATTTTTGTGTAGATCTATATAATTGAATGCATGCGAGTATGTACAGATCTGAAAATAGTTGGCTTGAGCTAAATTAGCTCACACAAGTGGCAATAATCTCTTCCTTCAATAGGTTGCTTCTATAAGAAAAAAACGTTTTACTCGAAATAATTGCCACTGATGCATTCAGAATTCATATCTCTATTACAGTATGTCAATCAAAGTTAAAGAACTAAAAATAGACACCAAAAAGAAAGGGGGAAAAATAAGAAGAGAAGGTTAATTCAGCCAAAATCCTAACCCTAAAAGAAATTCATATTCAAACAGGCACCTTGCTTTCCAAAGTTCACCCTGGTTTTTAGCCATAGCTGGAGAAGGGCTCAAACAGGAAGAGAAGTAGAAAGCAAAACCAGAAATGGAGCAGCCTCTTCCAGTTTTTAAAAGCCTACCTGAGAGGTTTTAGTTCCTGTTTCTAAATAGCCTTTCAATCTTGATTTTTGGGAGCTTTTGTGTTTCTCTATCCATTTGTTTCCATTACCAGGCCAAGTTTTCCTATAACCCTTTCTATGTCTCAATCTTGTAGAATAGGATTTCCCTCCATTTTCTGGCTGCCTGTTATTAGCCAATTCAGCTGTCTCATAAATTAACACTGTGTATGGTTGTTTTCTAAAGGTCCTTCTTACATGGTAGTATTGCTTTCATTTTCCTGTCCCTCTTAAATCTGATTGTAGATGGTATTCTGCTGACCTTGAAATGCTATATCAGGAAAGTATGAGCCCATCTGTGTTCTCTTTCCAGCTGACTAATATGAGTGTACAACAAATAATAATAATTCAGTAATTTACCTAAGATACAAGAAGTCTTGGAGCAAAAAAAGATACCACTCTATGCACACTCATACATTCACTAAAGCAGAGGGGAAGCTAAATAGAATGCACACACACATTCATGTTTCTAGTATGTAATCTCCATGTTTACCTACTTTTTTTAATAAACAATTTGAATAATTGTTCCAAAGGAATAGCTGCAGAAATGCCTGGACTCCATGCCATTGTTGAAAAGTTTCTAGGAGATGGAAGGTTCTTGCTGGGTAAAACAATAGCATGGTGCCAGTTTTGCAATTAGGTAATGTACCCAACAGCTAAAACCATACTTTGAAAGGTGCCACTGCATTTAAGATCAACTACTGTATACCTCTTACCCTTCTCCAATCAAAAGTAAAGAAGGAAAAGAAATGGCTAGACTCTTTCTTCCTTGACTATTCACCTGAAAGTAGTTAAACAAGAAAAGAGCAGCCTGGTCTGTAGCAGGCTAGCTGGCTTTGTGCCAGAAACAATGGGAAGCAGACAAGGCTGTTGTCAACATCACCCCTGCTTCCTTTGCTGGGTTTCCGTGCTGTCTGGAACAATTCCAAGAATCTGAAAGCAACCGAAGCAGAACTGACAGTCTTGGCTGTGGTCTAAGGTGGATTCTGCAGGATGATGTGCTTCTGAAAGGTTGCCATGAGGGGAATCTGTCAGGCTGCCTTTTTCTTTTAAGGACTTGTGAAAGGAGAGGAACATCAGCTGAAGCCCAGGAGCCGGGAGGTGGGCTGAGGTAAGAGTTACAGGAAAACACATCACCCAGAAGCTCTGCAGTACTTCAGTGATGCAAATGGAAAAACTGTCTCTTTCCCGCCTCCCTTCCACCCGCCCAGGGTTTGGGTTTAGGTTAGACCACACCTGAGTCAAAAATAAATCAGCTCATCTGCCCAGCGTATCTACTGTGCTGTGGTGAGATTGCAAACCCTCAGATCTGATTGTGGAGGAGCGTAACGCTTTCCTGTGGCAGCAGTGTGAGTTCTAATCATAAGGCAGACTGGAATATATTGTTCCAGTTAGGCCACTTGGCAGACATAGAGGAGGCTCATACACAAACCGGCAGGGCGGGGATTGGATAGAAAGTTCTGAGGAAGATACTGAAAGGGAGGGAGTTGAGAGGTTGGTTGGTGAAGGATTAGAATGAGAAACATTTTGAAGTTAATGAAATCGGTGTGAAATATCATTTGTCTAGAAGCAGCCTACATCTCTTAGATGTAGAGATAATATTTGTAGCAGATTCAGATTGGGGTATCAATTAGGAGTCTGGCACTTGTTTGTTTGTTTTTTTAACTGAAGTAAATCTTGTTTAAATTACACTGTAATTTGATCTTAATATTTAAATATTCCAATGGAAAATGATACAAGTTATAGCAAACAGGTCAGTCGCATTTTCTGAGAAATGAGACGGAGGGCCTGATAAAGAATTTTCCAAAGGCCATTTTATGTGTGGCCTAACAAACTTGAAACATTTTATTTTCAGACTGTAGAGTAATAAACAAACCCATTGTCACAAGGTTGATTGGTTGGTTGGTTAGTTAGTTAGCCAGCTTTGTTTGATTAACATTGTCTTTTTAAACATCCATTTTAATGGATGTTTAAAAAGGAAAGAAGGGAAAAAACAGGAAAGTGTAACTTCCTCTAAAATGAATGTTCAAAGCTATTTCTCCTGTAAAGAACTTTGTTAATTCAACTATATTTTGTCTCAAACGGCAACCTGAGCAGGACACAATAGCAGATGAAAAATTTGGGATGCAGAGAGGTCAACACTGTTTTTGCCACCTGTTCTAAGAAGGTTAATTTGTAGCTTTTCAAAACCTGAAATTAAAGTCATTATCTACAGGGAAGGCATGGCTTTTCACAAAATTGATTTTCCTGCAATAGATGATTGTGTGCTTTGGTATGACCTCCATTATCCCTGATAACAGATGATATGCTATGTCTGCCTCTTCAGATCGGTTTCAGAATAGTCTATTAAAAAAAAAATAAACATCCAGTCTATTTTTTAAAAAAATAGACTGTGAATCTTTGTTTTTTCTGCAATGTAGCCTTTAGTTGTTTGTCTCCTGTGTATAAACAAGCTGGAAATGCCCAGTTTAAGAAACCCTGTTCCACATTTCAAGCCTGTCCTCTGCTTTGGTTACAGTAACAGATTGGTATTTCATCCAAATCAAAGTCAATACAGCTCTGGTTGGTGGATTCCCCTGATCTTTTTTCATCCGGTTAGACCAGGAAAAAAGCTTTCTTGTTTTTCTCCCCCCATCTCTTTTGAGGACTAGTGGTGGAAAAAAGTATGTTATAATTCTCTCTGAAACTACAAGGGAAACTTGTTAGAATATTTGTCAATTTTACCAAGAAATAAATAAAGGACCATCATTTCTACCACTGCCACCTGTTTGACACCTTCTTTCTTCCACTACAGTTTTAGTGTTCATTGAGTTATATATCCCAACGCTACATTTTTATATCTAACTTGGCGGGACTTTTTTTTTTTATCACTAGTTAAAACAAACAAAATGGACACCTTTTCATACCAACCTGTTAAAAATAAAATAAGCAACAACGCATCCCCCCAAAATCCAGTCTTTTGTGTCAGACAGCTGAGCTGTTTTGTAAGAAATGGCATAGGAGGCAGGGACAGAACCAGTAGGCAAGGCATGCCCACCACAGCCCATGTCAACCAGCTGGAAAGATAGTAAAAAGTAAAATTAAGTATTGTATTATGTACGTGAACTATGAAATGAGATTAGAATATCCATTTTTGGGAAATTACTAAATCCAGGTGTTTTTTCAAAATTTTTCAAAATTTTAAATATACTTATGATACAAAATGAAATTCAACAAAATATGATTATATGTTTATCTGCCCTTTAAAGAATGTTTTAAAAAGGGGATGAATATTATTTTTTTTATGATGGCACTTAAGAAATGTGAACATTCTTTAGCTCATATATATATATATTAGATCTTATGTTATAGTCTTATGGGGAGTTAAAAATAACAGTCATATGGTGATATAATCTTGAGAAGAAATAGAGCTAAAGATCCTAATGTTAAACTACATCCCTAAAACATGACATTTGTCATCTCATGAAGAGCAGCACTGACACAATATATCAGTGTTTCTCAAACTAAACTACTTTAAGGCATGTGGACTTCAACTCGCAGAATTCTCCAGCCAGCATGCTGAATTCTGGGAGATGAAGTTCACATGGTTAAGTTTGAAAAGTACTATAACAGAATACAGAATAGAACATAATAGAATAACAGAATTGGAAGAGACCTTAGAAGATCTTAGAGGTCTTATAGTCCAACCTTCTTCTCAAGCAGAAAAGCCTATACCATTTCAGAAAAATAACTGTCCAATCTTCTTAAAAACCTCCAGTGTTGGAGTTAGAGCACCCTCAACTTCTGGAGGCAAGTCGTTCCATTAGTTAATTGTTCTAACTGTCAGGAAATTTCTCCTTAGTTCTAGGTTGCTTCTCTCCTTGATTAGTTTCCACCCATTGCTTCTTCTCCTGCCTTCCGGTGCTTTAGAGAATAACTTGACTCCCCCTTCTTTGTGGCAGCCCCTTAGATATTGGAACACTGCTAACATGTCCCCCTTGGTCCTTCTTTTCATCAAACTAGACATAGCCAATTCTAGCAACCATTCATTGTATGTTTTAGCCTCCAGTCCACTAATCATCTGTTGCTTTTCTCTGTATTTTTTTTTAAATATATCATGGTGACCGAAACTGGATGCAATATTTCAAGTTTGGTCTTACCAAGGCATTATAAAGTGGTATTAACACTTTATGTGATCTTGATTCCAGGGTGGATTTGATTTAAATCAAGTCAATTTAAATCATGATTTAAATCACTAGTAAAAAGGCTTTATTTAAATGAACTCAATTTAAATCATAAGTTTTAAAGAGCAACTGTCATCTCTGCCCTGCAGCGGCTCCTCCTCTGACTTGCTGTTGACTTACCGACAGTCTCAATATTGCAGAATATATGTAGCCTCATGCTACATAACTAAGCTCCATTTCATGCTGAATAAACTAAATTATTAATGTATCTTAAATAGAAAACTATTTTTAGATAGATTTTTACTTAAGCATTTTATTAAAATAAATCTGATTTAAATTAAAAAAACCTGATTTAAAATTTAAAAATCCATTTTTTAATTTTTTTTTAAAAAAATCACCGATTTTTATCCACCCTGCTTGATTCTGTCTCTCTGTTAATACAGCCTAGGACTGTCACTATTAAATTTGGGGCATAAGCAATGGTATCTTGTGTTATTTTTCTGTCGTTACTCAACAAGGTTCTGATAGTGGGATTAAAAAAAAAGTTTGAGTTGGCCTATCTAATAATTGGGTCCTTTTATGTACTTAGGTTTGATCTTGAAGAACAATTCTATCTATAATGGTTAAGTAATTTGGATTGGATATTTCAAAAACTTAAATGGTAGCCTTGCCAGAATTCATGTTAGTTTTCCCATCTATTCAGAGGTGTTATTCTATTGACCTTTATTAGAGATTGGTTACTTCCGACCCAAGGCACTTTGACACTCAGTGCTGGAAGTATCAGGAAGTGAAGGAAGAGAGATAGATAGATGATAGCTTGCTCTAAACTCTCTTTCCTTTCTAAAAATCAATGTGAAGGACAGAATGTGAAACTTCTATTGACTTAGCCAGTCAAATAACTGGCAATTCCTTTTATTCTTCCATCATATGCTCTATTTTAAACAGGCTCTATTTTAAACCACTTGAGCAAGTGGATGGGGGCAGTGTCAAAATGATAGCTTTAATTTTAATTTTCCTGTCTTTTTTTTCTTCCTGCAGCCCAAAAATCCATTAAGGAGAAAAAGGTAGAATTGCAATGCAATGCAATGCAATATAATATTGGAATTAGCTTTTAGCAAGCACCATACTTTACCAAGAACATTGCAAGATTATATCTGGTTTTCATGAAACTATTTGATTTATTTCCCAACTTTTCTTCAGGAGTCTAGGTGGTATATCTTGGGGTTTTCCTTCATTTTATTACACAAAGCCACTCTGGATAGTAGGCTCAGCTAAATTGTGGGACAAGAGAGCTAAAATACAGTAAATTATTTTTTTGGATTTTATGACTGATGAGGGGTGTTACAGGTAGTCCTTAATTTACAACCATTTTTAGTAACCTTTCAAAGTTACAACAGCACTGAAAAAAGTGAGTTATGCCCATCTTTCACACTTATGACTGTAGCAGCATCCCCATGGTCATGTGATCAAAATTGGAAAGCTTGGCAACTGGCATGCAGTTGCAGTGTTTCAAGGTCGTGTAATCACCTTTGTGACCTTTTGACAAGCAAAGTCAATGGGGAAGTCAGATTCACTTAACAATCTTGTTAGTAACTTAACAACTGCAATGTTTCATGTAACAATTACGGCAAGAAAGGTGGTAAAATGGGTCAAAACTCACTTAAATGTCTCACTAAACAACAGAAATTATGGGCTCAATTGTGGTCGTAGGTCAAGGACTACCTGTAATTAAATGAGAGTTCATCAGGTAACCCCATGTTTATAGAGTGAATTGGAAAATTAAAACAAAAACCTGAAAGAATTGAATGGTAATCTTCCTCAGTGCTACCAAGAAAAATGTGAGAATCAGTTCTCTGAAGGTTACAAGCAAAACAGCCTGAAATAGACTACTCTTCTAACAATACAGAGATAGAAATTATCCCTTGTGCCCAAAAGAGTGGGTTCAGACTGTTACATCTTGTGGTTGGAAAAAGAGTTTCAAGATTTTGTTGTGATTTCTTTCATAATGGCAATTCCTACCTTCACTAATAAATCTCCTCAGCATAGCTTGTCTTGGAGAAGCTCTAATTATGCCAGCTTCCTGCTGAGGTAGTTAACAAAAACAATTTTGACATTACATGTCTGTTTAGGAAATCAAGCTTAATTAAAAGGAGAGTTTAACCTACTTTGCAAATCATGAATAAGATTATAGTTCTTTGCTCATATATTGGGGAGAGAATTCATACCTTTGGCAATTTGGAAAATATGTACAATATTAATTGAAAAAATATGGGAAATGATGTCTAATTAGAATGTTAAACAGAAAGCTGATCAGTAACCTTAAACAAACAAGGGGACACTACACTTACTCCTTGTTCAACATTACACCATTAGCTAAGCATTCAGTCTATTCTCACACATAATTTAGTTCCATCATGTACCATCCATGCTCTATTCAGCATCCAAGTTTCAACTCCATGACAAAAAATTCATAATTCACACCTATTCATTTTATCACAGACTTTTGTCACAATGAATACAACAATAATTTCATTTTTATTTTTCATATTCATTTTTCTCAATTATTTAATGAACAGCAAAAAAATTGATCTGTGATGACCTCTCCTAGACATAAAGCTACAATGTACTTTATGCATCGCCACTTTTTGTACCCTTTCAATCCAAGTTCTGAAAAACAAAATTTTCTAGGCACAGTTAACAAATTCTAGTTTGTTTATCTCACATTCACTCTTGTAAAGTTTCCTTTTGTGCAAGTGAACAATAACAGCATTCTTCCAATCTTTAGGCACAGATGCATATTTACAAACAAATAAATCACAGAGCCACTCCAAAAGCAAACCACATCCATATTTTAACATTTCTGCGCCAATACTATCTGCCTCTTCATTCTTACATTTTTCAGCATTCTCTTGGCGTTTTCTTGAGCTCTTAGCACAATTATTTCAATTCCAATCTTCAATTTACTGTTATCATTCCCAAATCAATCTTTACTCTTTCTAGTGTTCTCTTACTTCAGTTTCAGTCCAAATCATTTTATATTTTAGTTTTAATAACATTCACTCTGCTGGAAGATCTGCTTTAACCCAAGTTTCTTCATCAAAATTGCAGTTTTTCTGCATGTTCTGTCCTGTTCTTAACAGTTTCTTGCTGTCTTTGCAGCTTATGTTCACGTTATGCAATGTATTTCATTATTTTTGGCAGCAGTCATTTTTATGTGTGTTCTTCCATCATCCGCACTCTCTGCTGAATTAATAATTCCACGAAGTATCCTTTTTCATATGACTTAACATAACAGCATACTTCTGTTGCACGCTCTATATCATGTTCTTTCACTCTGTTCTAAGAAACTTCCATATCCTCTTTTCTTTCCTTACATCCAATCCACTTTCCATTAAGATTGGATATATTATCTCATTATATTGATAATTGTCTACTAATATATTTTTAATTGTGTGCCATCAGTATCAACCGTTAGTGATACTGACACATCAAACACATTGATATTCCCCCCCCCCCCCATGATAGCAGTAGCAATAGTACTTAAACTTATATACTACTCAATAGTGCTTTACGGTACTCTCTGGGTAGTTTACAATGTCAGCCTATTGCCCCCAAAATCTGGGTCCTCATTTTATTGATGGAACCCTGAGTCAACTTTGATCCCGTCAGGATCGAACTCCAGATTGTGGGCAGAGTCAGTCTGCAATATTGCATTCTAACTACTGTGCCACCAGGCCTCATGATGAACTGTTCCTAACATGTTAGACTCTCAACTCCTCCTGGAACAATGGGTAACAACTGCGTCTAGGAAGGCATTTGCACAAATCCCTCTTATATACCAATTGTGCCTATTCCTGGATCAGGAAGCCTGTCCACAGTGATTCATGCCCTAGTCGCCTTTCATCTAAACTACTCCAATACACTCTACATGCACTGTACTGAAAGCCACCTGGAATCTGCAGCTGGTTCCAAATGTACCACCACAACTTTGGACAGTGCACCCAAATTGCACTGGTTCCCGATAAGCTTCTGGTTATCATATATAAAGCCCTTCATGGTACTGGGCTGTGTTACTTGCAGGACTTCCTGGGTCCCAATTTTTCTACTGAGGCTATGAGACTGGCAGGGTGGGCATACTTCAGGTTCTTCCATGAAACAGTGCCACTTAGTGGAGCCAAGGAGAATACCTCCTCTCTCTGCCTTATGGAACAACAAAACTGCCTTTTGTCCTTCCACACAGGCCCCTAAACACGTCTCTTCTATCAAGCATTAGGCCAAACTAGGATGAGCATGTAGAAAATGTGAAACTTTTGAAGGAGAAATATGATTGTTGGCCTAAGTTGCTTCTGTTATTGTTACTTCTGTTACTGTTATCTCTGTTCTTTTGTTATCCTGTTTTTTTTTAATGTTCTGAAGATTTAACTATATTATCTTATGGTTTTTATGTTTCTTGAAATTGTAAATTGCCCAGAGTTGCTCTTGTGAATTGGGCAACCATTGAAATATAATATAATATATATATATATGCATACATACACAAAAAAACTCAAGGAGAATTAGATTGGGAATAGAACATGCTTTTTAAATGAAATCTTGTCTCCTCATTTCCTATATAATGCATCAAACTCATGTCATGCAAATAGATTCCTAGTTGCCCCCAATTTTTCTCCAAAGAAGATGCAAAGAAAATTGGGGTGGGGGGTGGGGGAGGCAGAAAAGAAGACAGAAAATTCAGTTTAAATGTAGTGTTTTTACTTGTTGGTAAAGAGGCATTTTTGTATGCTTAAGTAACTATATAGTTTGAAAAGCAATCATAGACTAGACATTGCAAGCAGTTGCAAAGTATCTTTTACCCACACTTGTGCGATAGTTTAAAGCATTTTTGCATAAGAATTCTGTGCAAAACTGAAAGTAGCTCCATTCTTCTATGATCTCACAGTGTCAGCTATGTTTGAAAATTGAAATGATTTATTTTGGGTTTAGCTGTGGCAAACTTGAAGCAAAACTTTAATGTAGACTTTTCTTTGCAACTCTGGTGGGTGGTCTGTTTCCCCAATGCACCTCAAGAATTCTGGGTTTTACTGAGAAAAATTGGTTTGATTTCAGGGATTTTTTTTCATCCCTTCATTTTTAAATTTCAGGAGTATCCTACAGAAGAGTGACCCAATGTGGCTTTCTAATTTAATTTATTTTTTTCACTAAAGGGTTTTGGTGTATCATTTTTAATTTCATCCAGTGCTAATTTAAACTAATGTAGACCTCTGTCTTCCCCCATTCCCCATCATCCACTACTAGCAGCTGTATTCATATTCTCTTAACCATGTTGAACAATTAGAAATTTTGAAAGTAAAATATGAAACTGTGCCAGAAATAGAGTGTCTACAGCAAAGCCTTTCTATTTCATTTTAGTTACACCACCAGTAATTTATATCTGAATCAGAGGCTACATAGTTTAATTTTAGTATCTTTTATGACATTATTACAAATTCTAGGTTGCATATTTTTAGCCTTAATCCTCCCCTCAGTGCTATAGAAACAATCCCAACATTTATTATTCCTGAAACACTCCACATATTTGGAGAGTCACTTGACTTTTATTTATAATTAGTTCATATCACACGGTTTAAAATATATGTAGCATAATGGTTTTCAGTGCAGGAACATAGTATTCAGTGCAGGAATGTCTATGAATTTCACCAGATAACAGGTTTAGGTGGTATTGATAGTGAAATAGAATTATGATGAATGCAGTGATCCAGGCTAATAATGCCTCATTGGCATTATTAAAATTGGTGACACTTACTAACAATCTACTACAGGGATGTCAAACTGGATTTCTTTGAGGGCCAGATAAGCATTGTAGTTCTCCTCTGCAGGCCGGGGGGGGGGGAGACGGGATGGATGCCTCCTGCAGCACCCTACTGGCCAAAAAGGGGCACGGAGGGGCCATGCGCCTCCCCCCGTGCCTTGTTTTCGATCACCATAGCCTCCTGTAGTACTCTGCCAAGGCCCTCCAGACGGCCCTTTTTTGGCCAGCAGAGTGCTGCTGGAGGCCAGGGAGGCTGAAAATGGGCCACGGGGGCCCTCATGTTTTGGCCAGCAGAGGCCCTGCAGGCTGGTCTTTGATATTTCCAGGCCGGCCCCATGGGCCGGACTTAAGCACCTCACGGGCTGTATCAAATTGTTTCAAAACCTGACAGAGAATAATGACTGAGAAGGATGGGAAATCTTGTGAAACAATTAAAGGTACAGTCACAAGCAATTGCTAGTGAAAGAAAAAAAAAAGGTACAATCACAAGCTAGTAGTAGACTATTACAAATACCAGTGTGGATACGCACAGCTTCCTGAAATGCTAAAAAGAAAAAGAATATATATAGGCAATGGAAGGAAGATTGCATAACCAAAAAAGGATATAAAGCAGTTGCCAGAAACTGTAGAGATTGTGGCAGAAAGCAGATGAGAAGGAGCTGTGACTTGTGAAAAATACCCCAAACAACGTAAAAGGCTATTTCTGATATGTCCGGAATAAAAAGGAAAGGCATAGAAGCTGTAGGACTATTGCAAAAAAAAAGAAGAAGAAAATATGAATTAGTAATAGGAGATGGCAAAAAGATGGAATACTTGGTGTTTTATATTTATCTTCTTTCAGTAATGAAAAAGAACTCTAGATAGCCAGCTGTCTTTAGAGAAAAAAAAGTAGGATGAAAGAAATAATGATACAAGGAATCCAGCATGTGAGCTCTTTAATTTAGAATCACAATGATCTTAATGAATGTACATCAGAGGTGTCAAACTCGTGGCCCATGGGCTGTATGCGTCACATGCTGGCCCCATCCCTGCCCAGTTTAGCAAAGGGGGGAAAAAGTCCTGATAAGTCATGTGACGCCACGAGTTTGACACCCCTGATATACATTGATAGAAATTTTCTGAGACTCTCCCTGAAAGCACTATGATGCATTGGCTAAAAAGCAGCTTTCTTCATTGATAAGGGGGAAATCTGCAGCTATGTGCATCTGTGTTTGTGTGTGTGTGTAAAGTTCACTCAAGACTTTCAGTCCTGGACACTCTCTTACACCTTTTTGTGCCAATAGTAGGAAGAGAAGAGAAAGTTACAACTTAAGATAGACAAGGAGAGAGTAATACAGTATTTCATTAATTTTAAATGAATCCAAGCCTCCAGGGCCGGATGAATTACAACTGATTCTACTGAAGGTAACACCAGAGGTGATCTCAAAGTCAGTAAGTAAAATTTTTGAGTCCCAGTGAAAGACTGACAAGGCCCAGAAAAACAAGGAAAGCAAACATCAACATCTTCAAAAGTAGATAATGAAGGACCTAAAAAATTACAGTTTGACAGCTGCACTAGGCAAAATCCTGAAGCAGGCTATTAAACAGCATACTTGCGAGCATTTAGACAAAAATGCATAATGCACATGGGTTTGTCACAAACATGTCATGCTTCACTAATCTTACCTACTTTTTTGACAGATGTATCAGCTTAATAGATTGGGGTGGATGTACTATACCTTGATCTCAGCAAAAGATTTGTCAGAGTCTCTCATGATATCTCCGTTAATAAAAAGATACAAACACAGGCTAGGATACAGCTGTTAAATGAATTCATTATTGGGTGCATGACACACAAGTAGTTCCAGATCAGCCTGGTAAATAGTATCAAGTGACATGTTACAAGGCTGTACAAGGCCTTCTGTTGTTCAACATTTTTGTTAATGATCTGAATCTAGAGGGAGAATAACAACATTTGCAGGTGGCCAAAAACTAGGAGGAGTGGCTAACTCTTTAGAAGAGAAAGAGAACATTTAAAAGATCTACACAAACTTACAGAATGGCCCAGAAGAATGGGATAAAATTTAAGAAGTTGCTCTTCAGGGATTATTCCAGCGGTGTGTGAGATGCTGATTTATGAATAATTATTGAATAGCTGGAAAGATAACTAACAAACAAAAAGGGCCAGTCCTATATCACTTTGAAAGACCTGGCATGATGCTACTTTTTCAGCAACTTTCTTATCACAGTAAGCCCTGGTAGCCATCCAACTACACTAGTAGATTACCCTAGCAGCATTCTCCATAGTCAGGCATTTACTAAGCTGAGGAAAATATATCATCTATGTAAATATATATCACCTCTGAACTTTGTCCTTTTATTTGAGTGTCTTTTAGAGATTTTTTTCAGCTAGATGCAAAATGCTGGTACATGAATGCTAATGGGGAGGATTGTCAAAGAGCAAGAGGAAATTATATGGCTTCTGAAAATTAATTTTGTGCTAGGACAGCGAGTATTAGTTCTGCAGAAAAGACTAAAGCAATTGGTCCTTGCCCATGTTGATTGGATCGTTTAAACTAGAGATGGCAAGAAATCGGTGATCTGTCTCTCCATTGGCAGCCAGCTAAACATAGAGGGAAAGAGAATGTCTGACAAAGAGGGAAGGCAGAAGTGTGGCCTCATCCACTGTTAACCTGCATCCTCTGACAGAATACTTTGAAAGGACTTTGAATCTAGATGGGAAATTGATTTAATTCTTGCTTCTTAACTGCAAACGCTGTTCATGAGCATGATTTCAAAGGTTTGGTAAAATGTCTGAAAGACACTTTGTTCCAACATCAAAGGTTGGAACAAACCAATATCTTCAGCCTCAGATTAGTTTTCCTCTTATTATCTGGAGTTAAAGTGTTTTATTTTTGTGAAGGTCGTCGTTCATAGAGAAAAATCAGATAATTAACAAGAAGAAATTTCTAAACACCTCAAAGTTCTATGTTTTACTTCCTGGAATTACAGTGCAGAGATAACAAGTTTTTGATAGTAGCTGAAACACAATTTTGGTACCAAGCTGTGACTCAGTCTAGTTTGAATATTGGTTATTATATTCTGAAGAATATCACCCTTTCAGAAAAGGAGATTGTAGCATAGCTCTTCCCATGCGTTTGGGACTTAGGTGCCTGGGACTGCAGTGGGGATTGACGAGAAACCTTTCTCCGCCCTCGGGAGAACAGTGGCACACAGAGCAGCAACGGCATGCATGAGCAAGAAGCAGCTGGGGGCTTGAAGGGCCATTTAGAGGAGAACGAGAGTGAACGAGTGAACGAATGCTCAAAGACTTCCCTCCTGTGTTCAGTATTCTGGTGGTGCTGCAGTGGCGTAAAAATAAATGTACCATCCAAAAGACTGAGCTAAGTCACCGCTGCCGAAGACAAAGGAAATTGAATCCACCTTGGCTAAAGATGAGGGCAAGCTGGTTTTTGTTGTTTGCAGAGCATCCACAACGGAATAGGGTCTTGATATATGGGAGGTTTTTTCACATTTTAGTGCCTGGTTTTAGGGGATAGTGATGAACTTCAGCTTCATCTATAGAGAAATAAATACATAGCTTTGCATTTGATTCTCCTATCCATATCTGCACTGATGGAAATAGTATTTCTGACCAAAATTAAAGAAGCTGCCACTGTCCTGGTTTTTGTTTGTTTGTTGTTGTTTACAAGAAGAATTGCCACCATGAATTTACTAACATATGGAAGATTACAGTAAGATCTGGCTTATTTTCCTTGGGATTTTTTCCCCCCTACAAACCTGGAATTACAAGGTGCTTAAGTAAACTTCATAATTATGGCTGAAAAAGAGAGGTGATTGTGCTTAAAATGTTCTTTAAAGTATGGTTTTTGATGAGTTAGTAAATTCATATCTTCTAGAAGTCCTAAGGTTTTTCTGTTTTTCTGTTTTTGGGGAAAAAATTCACATCACCCGGAACATTTTGAGTTTTTTCTCTCAGATTTTGCTTTTTACATGTGCTTCCCAAGATCCCTTCAGTGCGGGATGGATATTAGGAAGGCAAGGGTAATCATCAACTTTAAAAATTATTTATTAGTTTCGTCAATTTTGTTTATATTTTTCTGGCATGCAGAAGTAACTTAATATTTATTCAGAAAATCTTGACAGACATTGATTTAAATAGTGTATGATATATTATTTATGTTTCTTACTGAATGCTAGATGCTTATTAAATGTTTAAAAATAATGAATGTACTTATATTTTTTGGTGCATTTAGATAAAGATAGGATGTTGAACAGAGTACACTTCAACAAAAATGTTAAATGTGCAAATGTTCTTTACAGATATTGTCATTTTAATGCTCTAACTTTTGTCTCTTTCAAAAGATAATTATTGAATTATTGAAATGTATAATGATTTGAGGGAGAAATATTTGAGGCTAATAAATATTTTTTACACTGTATCTATGCCCTTCAAGGAACGATCTCATCAAAACATCTATAGTAGCTGAATCTTTTATGTTACTAAGAGATAATAAATTGTTTTGGGAACTGAATTTTTGGAATAAGGTTGTTTAATAAAATGTACCATAATTCTGTATACACTTTTGAAATAGTAAGCCCCATTTCAAAGAAAATAACTCAGTCATTTTGGGCTATGTGTCCCCTACACACAAACATACACACACACACACAGAAACAAACAGACACACACACACACACACACACACAGTGTCTTGTTACTGCAGATATTTCATGTTTGCTAGAGCTGGCAAAAAATATCTTTATTGAGGAAATATATTGCTATAGCTTAGCCATCTCTAACGTTGCCTCCATGTGTTGAACCACAGTTCCCATCATCCCAGGTATTATGACCAGTGATCCAAGGAGTCAGCTTAAGAAAGGGAACTATTAGGTATACTGCACTGAACCAAAATAAAATAAAATAGAGATTTAAAGAAATGATTCCTAACACAAAAGGATATTATTTTATAAATTAAAAGAGAAAAAGAAAGAAATCTCAGAATGATTTGATGAAGATAACCCTGAGGAACACAGTAAAAAGAGCAACTTAATCATGAGGGCTGAGGGTGTTAGTGTGTGTGTTGGGGGGAAGAGAATGCCATAAGGTGATAGTAAATATGCCTGCATGAGAATGTAACATACAATATTTTAATAGCACTCAGGAGGTACCCATGAAGATTGAATACATACACACAAAGCATGAGAATAACATTCTTTCTTTGTACTATTTTAGGAGACTTCAGGAGCTCCAGAAGAAAAATGGCCATTACAAATCAGTGTCATTCAGATCTGTTATCTTCTCATTACCACACGAGACCATCTAGATAGTACGGTCTCAATGGAGTGATCATCTGAGCCTCTATACTTACTTGTCCCCAACCCAATATAAGAATAAACATGTTTAATGACCTGATGTAAATCTAACTTAAGTCAGCGTTGCTTTAAAAAAAAAAAGATCCCCATTACTGGTTAGAGCCTTGGGGGATGGGCAGTGACTAGGTAACATTTGATGGCTAGGTAACATTTTTTGTGGCTTTCCTCTTGTATTATCTATTCCTCTTATATTATCTTGTATTATCATTATAATTACCTATATAACGATGCTTATATGTAATTAATTTGTCTAAAATTTACAGGAGCCCAGTAACAAGCGGGTCAAGCCTCTTTCTAGAGTGACATCACTAGCAAGCTTAATTCCTCCTGTCCGAACAACTCCCTTGAAACGATTTGGTCAGACACTCCAGGTATTTATTTTATTATTTTATTTATTTATTTATTTATTATTTTATTTATTTATTTATTTTATTTATTCTGCCCATCTCCCTGATAAGGTAGAAAGTATCTTAAAAATTATTAAGTGGGATTAGGTGTAATGGATATAACTGGCTTATGATTTTTTTCTGATTTTAAACTAGAGCAATTTTCCATACTGAACATGTGTATCAGTGAAAAATGCTCTCAAAATCTAAAAAATATAAATGATGTTTTCTCACACTGGGAAGCCAAATGAGAGAGTTCTGTTGTATCACAGTATATATTCACAGGGTTGCTTGCTTTGTGTAAACCCTTTATTTTCCTGAGAAAAATGAGCATAAGATATATTATTAAAATATCATTGTATTTTAATTTCTCATCAATAGTTATATAAAATATTCAATTGGAGATGTTTTTCACCCAAAATGTAACTTTTATAGGAAAGTGTAATAACTGAAATATTTAAATGTACAGGTAGAATTATTTTGATAATTCTGCTTTAATTTTAAATAGACATTTGTGTTGATGCCGCATGAACAGATTTTTCAATTGCTGCACTCTACTCAGTTTTCAAATATGTATTTAAAAATGCAAATTCAGGGCAAAATAATTACGATTTTAATGAACCAAGATCCAGTCATCTGTTTACACTTGTACAGACTGCATGAAAATGAATATTGATGAATCAACTGCTTTGATAATTTGAAGGTTAAATTATACATGAAAGCAGATCAATATTGATTATATAACTAAGTAGCTGCTTTTGTGTAGCATCTTTTTGAGGAGAGAGAAAACGGACCATTAGATTACCAAATAGTCAGATAATATAAATATGAAGCAATTCATATTAATTTCATTCCATTGTAAATTTCTCAGTTTGAGAAAGTAGCAGTGTTTTCAGAAGCCGTCCAGTCTCTAATCTGAACTGGAAATTGTCTCACCCAAATAATGGCTATAGAGTAAGTCAATACATATTGTTACTGACTTTTCAAGATACAAACTACTCTAGGCTCAGCCTTTTAAACTTTGTAACATGCTGCAGAGGATCAAATCTAGAAACTGGATCCCCACTGTGATACTGTGCCTGTAGATATCTCCTCTGGAACCTACAAGATCCATGCCTCACTATTTAATTTGATTTAGATTCTTTAAATAAAGAAAATTAGATGGAAAGCAGCAGGCTTAAACATATTTTTTACTTAAAAATTGCTTCTGGGACCAACTTATAATCCAAAAATTCTTAGGACATATTTTATTAGAGGTGAATCCACTTGTGAGTAAACACACCCATCATGATAGTCATTTTCTAAGAGTACCTTTAATAAATTCTAGATGTCCTGCTATCCAAAAATAATTAGGATCTCTGATTCATGTCATGCATCTACACCAAAGATTTATAGGAGTGTAGCAGGCATCCAAAGAAGTCTAGCACCATTTCTGGTTTAAAAATGAGAGTGGAGATGGGAGAAAGTGCCAACATGTAGCTTTTGACTCTGAAACACATGCACAAATGGTTATTCTTGCTTCAATAAAAATAATTTTCTGAAATACAGTTTCTTTATTTGTACTGATTGATGTGGACAAAACATAATTGGATATATACCAAAAAAAGAGGTGAGACTGAAGTCAAAAATAAATTGTAGTTCCTCTTGTGGTTTCCAGTCAAAGAGCAATGTATGAGAAACATCAGAAGTCTTCTGGCTTGAAGCAACCTTCCTCTTTTACTTTAAATAAAAATATCACCCAGAGAAAAAAAATGACTAATTAGTTCTTGTTGCACAGAGTGAAACGTGAATTAAAAGTTGCTAAATTTTATTATTGTACTCCATGCATCTCTTTTCATAATAATGCCAGATCCTGAATGAATGAAATCAGGTAACAGTAACAGAATTGGAAGGGACCTTGGAAGTCATCTAGTCCAACCCCCTGCTCACGCAGGAGACGTATATTAGGGATTCGAACTCCTTCCATTCCCCACCATCCAGTCAGAGCTGAAGAAGCTTCTTGGATGAGAAGTGAAACATCTTCAAAGAAAAAACAAGAAAGTCTAGTTGCCTCCTGAAAAAGCACCTTTGGGACAACCATGACCTGGATGACTCTCTACAGACTTTTAGCTATGCAATTTGGGATGAACACCCTTTGAATGGTGTGGGAGTAGGAATGGATTTCCAGAGAAAAAAAGTGCAGACTACAGGAACCAGGAGCACTACTCAGGTGATCCTGAGGACACAGATAAACCACCAAGTGCTTCAACAACCCTCAGAAAGGATGCAAATGACCAGTTGTCTGCAAGGAATATAAATCCTTCCATTCTCTACCATCCAGTCAGAGCTGAAGAAGCTTCTTGGATGAAAAGCAAAACATCTTCAAAGAAAAAACAAGAAAGTCCAGTTGCCTCCTGAAAAACCACCGTTGGGACCTGAATGGAGTTATAAAATCATTGTGAAACATATGGTCACGATCAGTGGTGGGTTGCTACTGGTTCGCCCTGGATTGGGTGAACTGGTAGCGGTGGTGGCGAGAGGCTCTGTCCATCCGCTTCTGTGCATGCATCGTGCGCCCCCCCCCCCCCCCGCAGCAAACCAGTAGCAACAGGATTTGAAACCCACTACTGATCATGATGTACTGTAACTTCCATAGCAGCTTTCTTACCAGAGTCAACCTTGGTAGTAAAAGAGCCAACTAATAGATAGTTTATATAATCTCTCCACATCAGGAAAAGAATCTTTTAATAGCAATGTCTCATCCCTCTTTCTCCTCCACCTTTGGTAGGCTCTTTTGTATCAATGAGACAATAAAAAACTTTGGGTTTGACTTAGCCAAACGCTCTCCATCCTGATGGGCTGATCCATATCTTCCTTGATTTTTAACACACACATTGAAACATTCTTAGCTCTCACCATTTTTGGTCATGGTTTCTCCACTGAGTTCCCTGGCTAGTAATTTATCAGATCTTTTACCTCAGTATTAGCATCTTTATTTTATACAATTCAATGAATATTCTGTTTCAAGTACATAAAGATAATTGGGTTCTTGTTTAGCATTCATAAAACATATACTACTTTACATGTATGTTTCATATGTGCTCAAACAGTTCTTAATTCCCCCTCACTCCAATCTTTTTTCATTTAACTTCTTGATTTTTTCCTCTTTCCCATTAAGCCACATAGAGTAAGACATATAGATGCCTTAAAGGTCTCCTAAGAACTAGTAAATATACAGAATGTCTGTTTATAATTAAAAGTATTGTTCAAACTCTTGTTGTATTTGTTTTATAAAATTTGAATCCTTTAATAAAAAGTATTTCGGTATCATCTATAACCGTGATGGCGAACCTATGGCACGGGTGCCACAGGTGGCACGTGGAGCCATATCGGTGGGCACACGAGCTCAGCTCTGGCACGCATGCGTGCGCCAGGCAGCTGATTTTCGGGCCCTCGGCCCACCAGAAGTCAGGAAACTTCTGGTGGGCCAGAACACTGTGTCCGGCCTCCGGAGGGCCTCTGGGGGGATGGGGAAGACCGTTTTTGTCCTCCCCAGGCTCCTAGAAAGGCTCTGGAGCCTCGGGAGAGCAAAAAATGGGCCTACCGGGCCCGCCATGCCAAAAGCGGGGGGAGCACGGGGGGAAGGACGCATAGAATTATGGATGTGGGCACGTGTGCGTGTGACCCCACTGTGCTCCCCCCGCTTTTGGCACGCGATGGCAAAAAGGTTAGCCATCACTGATCTATAAAAACCTGGATAACTATTTCTTGTGGTAATTGATAATGTTTCTGGGGAATATTGGTATGGCTATAATACATCTATTATATTTATTAATCCCTTCCTCTAAAGATTGAGATAATAGTGAAACCTAATCAAGAACAACTGTGAGACTAAACATATTTTTTGTTACATTTTATTTCATGGTTGATATTTACTCACCAAAGTATTTTCTGATATGTATGAGAATTAGAGTTAGGTAAGGTAGTATATTCAGTATTTTGCTGTGTCACCTTGTTTTACTTATTTTGGAATTTTCAATATTTTGTTTATAAAACAGGTAATTTTGGCAGGTTTAATATTCTTGCATTTGTTTTGGTAGTTTTACCTTGTAATTAGTGGCAATGATAAAAAGTTCCTAGGGCACATTGTCTGATACACAGGAAGGATGAATATTAAGAATTCAGTCCTGTAGGTACACATTTTCCCAATTTTTCTTTAATTTAGAGAAATCTATTGAATTGTTTCAGAGTGGATCCCCCCCCTCAAAAAATGGTTGGAGCTTTGGAAATGCTCCTGAATTCAACACTTGGACTGCAAAATCCAGATTACCTTTGTGACATTGAATTTACCTTGCTTTACTAAAAGAGTACTGGAGTAACCCACTAATCATATTAAGATTTCTGAAAATATAATCTAGAAGCTTCAATTTGAGAAGACTGGAACAATCAGATTTTTGGCTGCTCGTACTCTCTTCAATTATATTTCAGAAAACTTCACAACTGTAAATTTGGTTCCAAGCCAAATTCAAAGTGCTATTGTTTAATTTAAAAACCTTAAATGGTTTGAAACTGAATTACTTGAAGCTAGTGCCCCTTGCTTAGAAACCTCCCTCCATATAGACAGCATCTACATAATAGCTGTTAGCAGTGAACATTACATCTACTAAAGAGATTATTAAGGGAGGTTACACAAGGCTGGCTCCAGGAGATTATAAATGCTTCTCTGAGTGAGGGTGTCTTTCCCACCGCCTTGAAAGAGGCGGTTGTGAAGCCCCCCCCCCTCAAGAAGCCTTCCCTGGACCCAGCTATATTATCAAATTATCGTCCAGTCTCCAATCTTCGCTTCGTTGCGAAGGTTGTTGAGAGTGTGGTGGCACAACAACTACCCCGATACCTGGATGAAGCTGTCTATCTGGATCTGGATCAGTCGGGCTTCAGGCCACGATACAGCACAGAAACGGCATTGGTCGCATTGGTTGATGATCTCTGGAGGGCTCGGGACAGAGGTTGTTCCTCTGTCCTGGTCCTATTAGATCTCTCAGCGGCTTTTGATACCATCGACCATGGTATCTTACTGCATCGGCTGGAGAGGTTAGGAATAGGGAGCACTGTGCTTCAGTGGTTCTCCTCCTTCCTCTCTGACCATTCGCAGTTTGTGTTGGCTAGGGGGCAGAGGTCGACCTCGAGGCACCTTATTTGTGGGGTGCCGCAAGGGTCAGTCCTCTCACCCCTTTTGTTCAACATTTATGTAAAACCGCTAGGCGAGATGATCCGTGGTTTCGGGGTGAGTGTTCATCAGTATGCTGATGACACACAGCTATTCATCTCCACCCCGGACCACCCCAATGATGCCCTTACTGTGATGTCCCATTGCCTGGAGGCCGTGCGGATCTGGATGAGGAGAAACAAACTCAGACTCAACCCCTCCAAGACCGAGTGGCTGTGGCTTCCGGCGTCCCGGTATAGTCAGCTGGTACCATCACTGACAATTGGGGATGAGACCTTACTTCCCACAGAGAGGGCTTGCAACTTAGGTGTCCTCCTGGATTCACGGCTATCTTTAGAAGAGCACATGACAGCCGTGGCCAGGGGGGCCTTTTATCAGGCGAACCTGATCCGCCAGTTGCGTCCCTTTCTGGATCGGGACGCCTTGTGCACAGTCACTCATGCCCTAGTCACCTCCCGTATGGACTACTGTAATGCTCTCTACATGGGGCTCCCCTTGAAGAGCACCCGCAGGCTCCAGCTGGTCCAGAATGTAGCCGCGCGGGTGATTATGGGCGCAACTCATTACGCCCATGTAACACCTCTCCTGCGCGAGCTGCACTGGCTCCCGGTGGTCTTCTGGGCGCGATTCAAGGTGTTAGTCATCTAAGCGCTCCATGGCTTAGGACCTGGGTACCTACGAGACCGTCTTTTGCCACCAATAGCCTCCCACCGACCAGTTCGTTCTCACAGGGAGGAACTACTCAGGGTACCGTCAGTCAAATCATGCCGACTGGCGACTCCCAGGGGGAGGGCCTTTTCTGTGAGGGCTCCAACCCTTTGGAATGAACTGCCCCCGGAGATATGGAATATCCCTGATCTCCGTGCTTTCCGCCATGCCCTCAAGACCCTGATGTTCCAACAGGCGGGGCTAAACATATGAATATGTGAATGATCTTTTAAAATGTACACCGCCTTGAGTCCTACGGGAGAAAGGCTGTATAGAAATATAATTAATAAATAAAATAAATAAAATTATATTAACAATATTGCTACAATGGGTTATCTTCTCCAAGGAGGTTAGGCCTGGCACTGTTACAGTACCATGCACCCATCTTTTAAGTGCTAGGTTAGCATAATCCATTTTGCCTCACACAGGCTTGCAAAAATTCTACTTGGGATATGCTCTAGAACTCTTCAAGTGAAATTGGAACTGCACTTCTTAACACATCTTATTACATCTATATTCTTGCCTGGAATTCAGTTATTTAGAATAGATGTCAGTTGGATCCCTCTTGCTGCAGGTCACTCTAGTGCCATGGGATGAATAAAGAGGGATAAAGGAGTGTAGTTTGATGATAGTAGGCCCGCTCTATAATTTTTTTTTTGTGCAAAATTCCTTTTGAAATTCCATTTGAATTGCTGAATAAAAAGTATACATGCCTTATGCTCACAGTGGTAAATTCCTATTTAAAACTTTATTTGCAGTAAATTGAGTGTTTCCCCAAGTTATGCATTCGAGTTTATCAATTTTCTTCTTTGACAAAATTTAGTTGTGGATAAGTTTTCAAAAATAAATTGCTATTTATTATAATTTCCCTCCAAAAATACCAAAGTAGTATATAGATTCCTACCCAGTGTTATTGCCATGCCATCTGTGAGCTAGGCTAGTCCAAAATTAGCACCAGGTTTCATCTTGCTTCTGCACCAATAGTTTAAATCAAATGTTATCTAAGTAGTAATGAT
The DNA here is from genome assembly GCA_012654045.1 of Ptyas mucosa. Lineage (NCBI taxonomy): Eukaryota > Metazoa > Chordata > Lepidosauria > Squamata > Colubridae > Ptyas > Ptyas mucosa. Next base: position 779,787 of record WNWU01000041.1, read on the forward strand.
AGTTTCCTTTTTCCTAGCGTTCTATCAGTTTTCGTAATGATAGTCGATCTGATCTACTTGCATCCCGTTCCTGGATGAAAAATGTACCCTCTGCTAGCACCAAGCGTCGAGACAGTAAACTCTGGAGTGAGACTTTTGATGTTTGTGTCAATCAGATGCTCACATCCAAAGAAATTAAGCGTCAAGAGGTTTGTTTATTTACATTGCCTTTGAAATCCTTTTTTTTCTGAAATGGGATTAAGAGGTAAAAGTTAATGTGTAGCTGTCTCCGTACAGTAAATTTGCTCTCCGCAAATATATTCTCTCTTTTTGCACTTAGGGTAATAACAGAACTGCCACACATCTATAGAAGAGAATATATACAGTTCAGGGTTGAACTGTGGAGACTTGGCGCTTTTTCAGCATGGTTGTTTGATTATAGATGTTTCATTAGTCCATTAAGCAGTGCACTGAAGATGTTACCTAGTTGGATAATGAAATGTCTACAAGCAAACAACTAAGCTCAAAGAGCACTAAGAACTCCACACATCACATATCTTTTGAGCGTACTCTGATGTTAAGAACTGTTAATACATTGCTACTCCAGTCTGTAAAAGTGACTCTCATAGCATCTGATTAGATTGGCTCCTGCTACAGAGCTCTGTCTATTTTCTTTATACTACAATGGAATAATTTCCCCCCGTTTTGTATTCAAAAGCCAACTGGCCATTGATGCTGGAAGAGAATCCTCTGCAAGTAGCAATGTAATGGCAGAACAAGTTCCAATGGATCAAGGAAGAAAGCCTGAATATAAGGACAGGACCATTTTTAAAAATACATCATCTCATTCTATGGCTTTTCAATTTTCTTCCTATTGCTGTTACTCAGATATTTTCCTCATGTAGCTATAATTTTAGGGGTAGGTGGAGTTTACAAATAGGAAGAAAAGTTTCCTCTGGATTTCTGATTTGTTTTTAAATGGGGCAGTAGTCAGGCAAAAGTGATGTGGAACCTATTGTGTGCTAAGCTGTAAACTGTGTTTTAGAAACCACAATGGCTGGGTACCAGTGGTGGGTTGCTCCTGGTTCTTGCGAATTGGTAGTAAAAGTGGTGGGAGGCTTCGCCCGCTCGCACGGATGTCATAATGGACAATCTGTACATGTTCAGAAGCTTCTGCGCATGTGCAGACGTGTGCGTGCGGGCTCCCATTGTGAACCAGTAGTAAAGGTAAGTAGAACCCACCCATGCTGGGTACCTATAGCATGTTAAGCTAAAAGCAAACAAAGAACATTGTAGACTTTCTTGATATGTGAACTCAGCCAGTGTGAATTGTTGCTACAAATGTTTTTCCATTGATTAAGAATATTGAAAGACAGGAACAAATGGCAAAGTTATAGTTGCACATTTTGCTTCCTGTCTTAGTTCTAGAATGGCTACTTAGATAATAATTATGAGGTAAGAAGGTCTCCTTCCTGAACATGTGCAGCTTTTAAGATATTAGCACAGCACACATTTACCAGTCTTTAAATTTGCTCTCGTAGCACATCGCTCCATTAGCCATCCAATTGTCACTGTTACTTCCCTTTCCATGTCTGCTTTCCTACCCACTTCACACTCGAGTTGGAAAAAAAAATGGTTTCATGACTGAGACAGCACCCTCAGAGTCAGGTACAAGTGAATAATATACATCACTACCCTGGTTTCTGCGCCTTTTCCAGCCTTCTGATTAAGGGTCAGATGAAAACTAAAACAACTGCAGTTATTATCTAGAGAAGCCCCATTTTCACAAAGCCTCTTTAGACATTTGAAGGAATACTTAATCTTCTGATAAATAATTTGCATAACATAGAAGATAATGAGGATTTAGCTTTACAACGAAAAACATGGATCTGTTTGAGGCTGAATTTAACCTGTTAACTTCTGTTATTTTGTTACTTGTGTTAAATCAGTCTTGGAATGCATGTGTGGCATGCTTACACTCCTTCCATGGCCTTGATATTTGTGTCACGAGAATAAGATCAATGTGTTAAACATTTTTACAATTGAAGGGCTATACTTAGGATTATATTGGCAAGAATGGTTGGAGACAATACAATGAAGATTTACAATTTATTAAAACATTATCAGATAATCAATCCAGAAGTTTTATTAGCGATCAGATGGAGACTAATATATTTCTGAAATGAATGTCACATCATGAGGTTCATGAATATGTGAATATTCTATAAAGGGAAGACATGCCAGATGTGGGCTGAAAAATCCAGGTGATCCAGTAAATGGGGAACCAAAACATAAGAACACTCTTAACACTTTGCTGTCATCTAATGCTTGTCCAGATTATTACAGCCTACATATTGAATGCTAACAGAGAACTGCAGCTTAATGAAGCAAGAAATAATATTTGATCATTGTTAACACAGAGCTGGCTCAAAGAAATATTATTGGAACCCTTTATCATATTGCCTTAAAGTATTCCTTGCTTATCAGGCATGTGGTACTAATTATTTTTTTCATTTCAGTCTCTTGGTGTTGTAAATTGATTAGCCTTTGAACTGTTCATTCAGAATGATCTAGTGCATGTTTAATCAGAAGCAAGGCATTTTATTTGATATTCCAAGCATTCATGCTTAAAGTAGCAGCTTTTCTTGTTTTTTATACAAATAGACTGGGTCTCATCTGGAAATAAAATGAGTCAATTTGCTTTGCCACAAAACCCCCACGCAAGGCCATTGTGCACGCCAAGAACCTTAAGCATAACAATCTCTTGAAACAAGTTATGAGTAGCATAAAAATCTCTTGAAACAAGGCATGAGTAAAGTAAGGGCAAAAAACAGAATGACATTTGAACAATTCCTCCTCCTCTTTTAAATTATTTTGAAACTATAAAAATATACTTTTTAAAGGACAAGAAGATGAAATGTACACCAATTTATTTATAAGGAAACAATATAATTTGCACCCATCAATTTGTCCTGAAACTGATAGTAGGACCAATGATGCACTTAAAATTTAAAGAAGTGGAAACATACAAGATACAGATAGTCCTTATCTTATAGCCATTTGTTTAGTGACTGTTCAAAGTTACAGCAGCATTGGAAAAATGACTCTTTTTCACACTTACGACCATTGCAGCATCCCCTATGGTCACATGAGCAAAATTCCGGCAATTGGTAACTGGCATATATTTATGACAGTTGCACTGTTCCAGGGTTATGTGATCACCATTTATAACTTTCCCAGCTGGCTTCCAACAAGCAAAGTGAATGGGGGAAACTAGATTCGTTTAATGACCGCATGATTCATTTAACAACTGTAGCAATTCACTTAACAACTGTGGCAAAAATGGTCATAAATAGATCACTTAACTATTGCCTCACTTAGCAATGGAAATGTTGGGCTCAGTTATGGTTGTAAGTTGAGGACTACCTGTAAAAGACAAAAAGAAGTGCACATTCCCTGATTACTGGTTACGAATTACAATAACAGAATCTGTGCAAATGGCACACAACATTTCTTAGTTTCTCTAGCAGCTACTGGCTCTCTGGCCAGTTGTGCTCACAAACTGCTCAGTAATGCTGAATTCTGATGCCAGCTCCTTATAGGGTCTAATTGCCAAAAATGTATTCTCTTAATCTGTTAAATTGAGTGCCCCAGAACTAAAGCAAGAACAATAGCAGGTTCTCTACACACACTTAAGAGGATAATGATATTTTATTGTACACCACTGAAAAACCTTGATAGTTGGTGAGAGAGAGAGAGAGAGAGACAGAGGGAGGGAGGGAGAGAGAGAGAGAGAGAAGTGAAAGAAAGAAAGAAAGAAAGACAGACAGAAAGAAAGGCTATAATAACTGAATATTTTAAGCAACATATAGGGGAAATGGACAAAATGAATACTGATGATTTTACCCTACTATTGGCCATAACTTGAAAAGTCTTTAAAGTGTGTCCCTGTGTGTAAATATATGAAACTCATTCTGAAATACTGATATAAAAATAGTATTCTCTAATAAAGAAGCATGCTAACTGAAAGTCAGAAACTGTTATACTAGCATCCATTGCTTGATAACTTTTCCTGATGTAGCAAAATGGACTATATAATTAGTCATACAACAAATCGTTGTTAACACAAAAGCTGTAGATTGGAATATAACTTATACATAAAAAATAGAATAACTACTTAATCTATTGATTTTATCATCTTTGGATGATAAAAATTATGTCTTTAGCCTTATTTCAATTTTTCTATTTAGTTTGGAATAGCACATTTGTTTATTTATTTTATAAAAATATCACTTTCTTTTCCAAATTATTTTCAAAATTACAGGCAATATTTGAACTTTCACAAGGAGAAGAAGACTTGATTGAAGACTTAAAATTAGCAAAGAAGGTACTTGCATGCTTACATATCTGAAACTTGTTAATAGTGTTTCTGTGACCAATGCTAATGAAGACAAAGTTTGAATATAGAAGCCAGAGCATAAATATGATCACTAATAAGAGAATTTAAATATTTGTTTATTGTATGGCTTTTCTGTCTTTGCACAGGCGTACCATGATCCAATGCTTAAGCTATCCATAATGTCTGAACAAGAATTAAACCAAATTTTTGGAACACTAGATTCTTTAATTCCTCTTCATGAAGGTATAATTTCTTGTATTCAGTATATTGGAGAAATGGTTATATACAATTTTAGAGTGGTGTGCAAAATCTATAAGCTGAAATATGCAGCAATGTCCAATATTTAAAATTTTCTATAATATTTGTGTAGGTTTGTATTTATGGAGAGGACTTTACCTTGGAATTGGTTGGAATCTTTTAAGGTTTCATTATGGAATCGAGTATTCCTAGTAAAACCAAATTGTCCCCCCCCCCCCCAGATAATGATAATAATAATAATAATAATTCTGGAGTATATGCCAAAGGTTTCCGGCTATATTTTACATAGCTGATTATTTCAGCTTATTCGGATTTGCAAAATTATGGTATGTGTGTCTGTGGTTTTTTTCTCTCTATTGAGCTACTTTTAGGACTTCCTGAAGTTGCTGTTCTTTTTTTTAAAGGGTGCTATGAAGGGAGGGACTCCGATTCCTAATTAAGCCGCAGTATTAGAAGAAAGGCTTAACATTGTTGCAAAAGGGTCATTTTTGAAGTGCATTGTTTTGCTTTTCCTCTGACCATCATTTCATCTTTAGAAGGTGGGCTGGGTGCTTAAATGTGGAAATGTTTTGTAATAAGAGCTACAAATCATTCTGCTCTGATCAAAACTGAAACTGTCAATGCAGCAGTTAAAACGGATGTATGAAGAAACCATTAGGCATGTTGCATGAAACACGGATAGCCACTTGACTCACTTTCTTATAAAAATGATTGGGGCTTTAATGTCATTTTGCGAAGTTTTTATTAGTAGAAGCTAATACTAAATTGACAAGTTTCCCTTTTCTGTTGTTTAGCCAAAATATAGGGAAACCCAGTATGTTTGAGTCACACAAAAGTTCAAAGGCCTAGTCCATTGTAGAGGAAAAACCAGTGTTACATTCTCTGCTAAGCCTGGCTTTTCATGTTATGAACCTTATCAGTGAATGATTCATAAACCAAGTCTTCCATTCATTCCCATAATACTCAGTATTCTATTTTCATCAGATCTTCTTAGGAGACTGAAGGAAATTAGGAAGACTGATGGATCTACAGAATCAGTTGGTCACATTCTTGTGAGCTGGGTATGTAAAATACTCATATGTTTTCTTGTTCCTATTTTTTAAATACCGATCTTGTTTGGCATTATAAACATGTCTACAGAAACACGAGTACAGGATTTGTAAATATCTGCATTAAAATTAATATAGTTGGAAAAGATATAAATTTTAAAGACAAGGATCTTTGATTTTAATACTTACGGCACCTTTCTAACACTGTAGAAGATTAAGGGTAAAGAACACACTTCAAAAGTTGCTTTCATAGTTTCACATGTTAACAAACATTTATTTTATAAGCTTTGCATGTGCCAATGAGCAATGCTTGTGATACATAATCCTTAGGTTCAATATAATGTTCTAAGGTAACATATATCTATCTGCTTCGGAAGATTGCATTGTTGTATTAGCTCAAATATATTAGACTTAGTCAGAAAATGTGGTTTTTAGACTCATTGTTGGATACAAGGCTGCAATAACTATTTTTAAAGCCATTAAATATGTTTAAATATGAACATGTAAAAACTCTTGTCACATACTATTTTCATTTCTTTTCTTCCTTAGCTGCCGTTCTTGAATTCTTACGATAGTTACTGTAGCAATCAAGTGGCTGCTAAAGCTTTGTTGGACCATAAAAAACAAGACCACAGAGTGCAGGACTTCCTACAGCGTTGCCTGGAATCGCCTTTCAGTCGTAAATTAGATTTATGGAATTTCCTTGATATCCCACGCAGCCGTCTGGTGAAATATCCATTGCTACTCAGAGAGATTTTGAGGCATACACCAAATGATCATCCAGATCATCAGCACCTTGAAGAAGCTGTATGTGTTTAGCGACAATGTAGCAAGTAGAGCTATTTTTTTTAAAAATGCTGAATTATCCATCTCAAGGCAGTTGCTTGGATTAGAATTACAATAGTGTCTGTATGTATGTGAGTCTGTAGGTGCTTGATATGCAAAATTACTTACAGTTAATGTAAGAATATTAGCAGTGTAGAAGTAGAAAAGCAGTACTGTGTTTAGATGCTGTGGAAAAGTTAAGGTACCTTCTCCTGCTCCGTTGGCTAAGTGTTCTTCCAGACTAGGCAGCTCCAGTAGATGTATCCACCTCCAAGCCCCCTTTTTAATGAATTTTAAATTTTAAAGCAGTCTCTTTCCTTTGACAAAGCAGTTCATGTGATCTCCACAACCCAAATTGGTTGGTCATACTAATAGTTTCCTTGTATTGTGTTGAACTGTTGAAGTAGAAACAAACAATCTGAAAACACATGAACCTGCGCATATGTGTAGCCTTTAAGGCTAAATATCACACCTTCAAATATTACTCTCCATAGTGTTGCTTCTTAAATATAGTTCTAAGAAACAGAAGCATGCCAAAGCTACTTATGTCAAAACTTTTCTTTAATCCCCTGGGAATAGCTGCTACTGCTTAAATATTCAAAGGCTGACCAGGGTTTCAAGAAGATTGTATATTAGCCATGTTGCAATAGCAAAGGCACCAAGTGCTTAGGGCTCCCACAAATTTTAGGATTCCTTCCCCTTAATGAAGATATGGAAGTTCAGTACAACTGTTTTTTACTAGAAGTATGCAGGACTAATTTTAATCACTTTATTTAGAAAAGCATACCTAGTTACTATGGCATAGCAAGTTACAACACAAGTTTGGGATCAACCACAGTAATATTAGTGGTTTTAGTTGAAAATCAAATGACAAAAGTCCTGTTTATGTACAAAAGGATTCTGATGATATAGGCTACTTCATTTAGTCTACTTGAATGAATAAATGTGCTAAACTGTCATTCATTTAGCAACTACTACATTTGGAGATCACTTGTAAATATAATGGTAATAAAAAATATTTTCTAACCAGTACACATATTTATGATCAAATTCATATGCCTGAAAACGATGAACACCAGAGTGAGATTAATGCTGTACAAGAGAACTTTATCCGAATGCGATAGTAGCACCCGGTGATGTTCTCTAGGGGTGTGTGTGTGTGTGAGAGAGAGAGGGGGGGGAGGGAGAGAGAGGGGGGGGAGGGAGGGAGAGGGGGGGGAGGGGGGGAGAGAGAGAGAAGCGTATGCTTACTGTGTTTCTCCAAAAAGAAGGCTGGGTCTTATTTTCTTTTGACCCTTGAAAAAATGACTAGGCCTTCTTTTTGGAGGGTTCTAATTATTAACTCACCTCGTGGCAGTGGCACCAATAGCCCCACCCAGCAGGAGCCCGCTGCTGGCCTACTTCTGCGGCCACTTGCCACCACTCACACGCATCATCCCGGCCTCCATTTTGCCTTCAGATGCCTTCTGGAATGCTCTCTGCAGCCGATAATAGAGCTCCGGATCAATCTGGAGCTCTGTTATCAGCTGCAGATGCCTTCTGGGAGGCATCTGAAGGTGAAACGTAGGCCAGGGTGATGCATGCGAGTGGTGGAAAGCGACTGCAGAAAGAAGGCCAAGCAGGTGTTTGGGTGTGCGAGGCCTGGTAAGTAGGGGAGTTCCACCCCCACCATAGCTTATTTTTTACCTGTGTGCCTCGCCTCATCCCCTGTACCCAGGGGTGGGTGGGGTCTTAATTAGGGCTAATTTTGTGAATGGCGCTTAATTTGATTACATGTGCTCAAAAACGTGCTAGGGCTTCTTTTCAAGGTGGGTTGTCTTTTTGGAGAAACACAGCAATTATTTCATTTAATAATCTGGTCACTGGAACAGAACTTGGTCACTGAACAAGGACTGGATGTATTCATATTGATTATCATATGGTATATTCCTGCTCGCAAAACATAACCAAGAAGTGAAAGGTCCTTGGTGCTGAGCTTGGTTGGTGCAGACATTTGATTCACTTGTCCAGCACTGATAGTGTCACCTAATTTGGGTAATGAAACATCTGCAAGGAAACAATCAAGCTCAGAGACCAAGGACCCCTCATTTAAACCCTGAGCTACAAATATTTTCTTCTAATGATAACCAAGAAGTTCCTGCAGATGTCATTCCTGCACATTCAGTTCAACCACTGTCAGTAATATCTAGAACAGTGTTTCCTATGAAGAATGAAGAATTCTAGGAATTAAAAGTCCACAGACCTTAAAGCTGCCAAAGTTGAGAAACTCTGTGCCAGAAAAATATTGAAAACTTAATTTTAATAGATCTCATTTTAGCAGCTATTTGTCAACCTGTCTTGGAAATTGACCTGCTTGTAAATGAACTCTTTAATTTTTTTTTCCAGATGAATATTGTTCAAGGCATAGTAGCAGAAATCAATAAAAAGACAGGAGAATCTGAATGTCAGTATTACAAAGAGAGGCTGATATATCTTGATGATACCCAAAGAGACTCCCTGATAGATGAATCACGTGTTGTTTGCTGTCATGGTGAACTAAAAAACAACAGGGGAGCGGTAAGGGATTTATTATTATTATTTAAAAAAAATACTGGTATGTTTTATTTCCTTTCCTTTGAATTCTGGTTTTTACATCAACAGATTGTTGCTCAAATTAACCACATTGGATGTTTCAGGCTATAGTTAGTTAGTATGATTAAGCAGACTTTAGAACAACGAACGAGCAAATGTGTGTTAGAATATATTATTCTTCTTTTAATAGAATTGTGATATGTCTATCCACCCATCTATCTTTCCAGCCGTCCATCCATCCATCCATCTATCTATCTATCTATCCATCCATCATATTTCCTTAGGGCTCCCCTACCCCAGTACATTCTTAAATGAGCATTCAGATCCATAAAAGGAGGACAGATCATGAAAGATCCCTACAAAGGAACAGCACCATAAAATATCTTGTCTTCCACAACATGGAAAGTCCCATCAGGGATCATGGCTGCCAAGCTACAGGACCACAGGGTCAGTATATAAGCACATCTCAGAAGGGAACAAATCCAGCAGTTCAAAACATTCGTTGTTCATAGCAATTGCCCAAATTTCAAGGTCAAAACAGACCAATCTGAGCACAGCCTGGATTCACTATAGGAAAGCCTATGGTTTAGTGTCACACAATTTGATCTCTGAATCCCTGGTGCTATACAAAGTCAACAGGACACTAAGGACCTTCCTAAAGAACTCAATGGGACTGTGGAAAATAACATTGGAAATCAATTCAAGATAACTTGCATAAGTGTCCATCAAGTGCACATATTCCAAGGCAATATATTGACCCTGCGGTTGTTCTGCATAGGTTTGAACCTCCTCCACCAGATAATCACAAGGAGTGATATGGATACAAGTTCAAGGGTGGAATTACCATCAGCCACTACCTCTACATAGATGACATAAAATTTCATGCAGGAGTGAGCAAGACATCCATCTGGCACACATCTACAGTGAGGATATTAGGATGTCATTAAGACTGGAGAGTTGTGGCATCCCAACTACCACCATCAAAGCATAATGAAGACCCAACTTAATTGGAAGAACAAGATGCATGCCATCAACATATATGCCGTGTGCGTTATCAGATATCTTGCTGGTAGAATGACCTGGTCAAAACAGAACATGAAGATCCTGAACCTTCTCACAATATATGGAATTTTCAATCCTAAATCCAACAGAGATTATATACTAGGTAGAAAGAAGGTGGGGTGGGATCTATTGAGTATCAAAGTCTGAAACCAATAGCGTCCAGGAATACATCAGTAAGATGGCAGACAAAAATGAGCTTCAGAGAAAATGCCTGAAGCAGCAGCAGACATGAGAAGAAAATCAAGGAGAAAGATCAAGTGCCTTGGGAAGACAAGACCCTGCATGGGATGTACCATCAACAGATAGCTAAAGTGGCAGACATTAGGAAACCTTATCAATGGCTGGGAAGGGCTGACTAAAAGGCAGCACTGAGACACAGATCAGAGAAGCACAAGAACAGGCACTAAGCACTAGATCCATGGAAGCAGAGTTCTATTGCACTTAAGAACCTAAAGTGCAGATTATGCAGAGGTGCAAGACATACAGTAGTGGCATGATGTAAAATGTAGACAGGAACAGAATACATTGAACAGCACAACCAAGTAGTTGGCACTGTGTACAAGAACATCTGCACAGTGTATGAGCTAAACCCTCCCAAGTCCAAATGAGAGGTCCCCCAGATAGTTGTGGAGAATAATAGGACCAAGGTACTGTAGGACTTCTGGATCCAGAGACAGGTACTGGCCAATCAACTAAACATCATGGTAGTAGACAATGACTAGAAGATAACAGTGGCAATAGATGTAGCAGTATCAAGTGACAGCAACATCAGGAAGGAGTACAAGAACCTGGAAAAATACCAGACCCTTAAGAAGAATACCTGAAGAAGAAACTAAAGAGGATTTGGAAAATAAAGAGCAAAGTGGCTGTGTGTGGGGAGGGTGGGGGGTGGGGGGAAGGAGAGAGAGATTGAATATTTGTTTTCTCCTAAAGTAATTGGTTGTTTTTTAAATAAGAAATTTAGAAAATTCTAGAAAAGAGACTCAAGCTTTTTTTCTTTTCTCCTCAGAAATTTCATGTCTTTCTTTTCCAAGAAGTGCTAGTAATTACTCGGGCAATTCTTCATAATGAACAACTCTGCTACCAAATGTATCGTCAGCCCATCCCTGTGAAGGATCTTATGCTGGAAGACTTGCAAGATGGAGAGGTGCGATTAGGTGGATCCATACGTGGTGCATTCAGCAACAACGAGAGAAGTAAGATTCAGATTGTTTTGATATTGACATTTCAGAATTTTATTTATTTAAAATTCTATCCATTTGCTGTTTTGTTAAGAAGCTATTTTGACATGTCCTTCATGTAGCTGGCACCTAGAGAAATCCAGTTCTTAAATTATTAATAACAGGTGCCATTGTTTTAAAGCCTTAGCATTTTGTGGAAAATTACAAACAAAAGGTCAAATGTTCTGAAAATTAACACAGCATTTAAATCATCCTGCAGAAAGCATTCTATATACTGATTTGCTTCCTTTCTTCCAGTTAAAAACTTCTTTAGAATCAGCTTCAAAAATGGATCACAAAGCCAATCCCACTCATTACAAGCAAATGATACTTTCAATAAACAGCTCTGGCTTAACTCTATCCGTCAAGCCAAAGAATTGGTTTTACGTGCCTCAGGTGAGAATGGAGTCCTTGATTTGGAAGGACCTGTAATAGCATCAAGTAGGAACAGCATATTCCAGCAAGAATCCAAGTCTGAACAAATGGACCAATCAGACAGTGGGTCTAACTGTAGCATGGACACTAGTGAAATCAGCCTTGAGTGTGACCACATGGAAGAGACAGATTCTTGGGAGAATGACAGAGAATTAGAAAGCAATGTCTGACAAAAGCTTCAAGAGGCTTTCAGTGTCTTATATGTATGTATTTGCAATCCATATGTGGAGCAAGAAGCACTTTTTAATATTTTTGTGACAGTCAATTCAATCCCTATTATATTTGTACCTGTTGACCATAATACTGTAACTGCCGGTATGTGTGATTTGGAATGTGTGGCAACTATAGTCTTGTGATAGTCTGTAAATGTCTCAATGGCTGAGACAGGTACTTGACCAAATATTTCACACGTCCTGTTGGTAGACATGATTTCTAAACTACCAGTTTTAGACATATTATATAGCAGATGTCCCTGCTTATAAAATGCCCACATTTGATGTTTCAAATGGCAACTTAACACAAGTTGTCTGCATGGCATTTTTAAAGTATCAAAGTCAGGAAGTTACATAAAACAAGGTTTCAAAAAGCCTGAAGTTAAAACTGATGAATTACTTATTACCTGGTGATTTGATATAAGTACATTAATTGACATTAAGTACATCACTTGCATGGGTACATAAACTATCACAAGTAGGGTATTGGACAGTGGATGGTGTTCAAAAAATAATGAGGACTCAAATGATGTCCAACCATTTATAAAGCACTGCTATATTTTAGGATAAACTAAAATAATAAGTCGGCAGGAATCTTAAATACAGATTGATTTAAATTTTTAGGGTGAAATGTTAAGATAAACATGTCAACAATTAACATGGCTAATGCAATAAAATAGAGTTTCTCCAAGTGCATAGATACAAGATAATCATTTGAAAATTGGCACTTAATTAATAGTGAAAATCTAAAACTTTATATGATTGTGCTGTGAAATAAGCAGATTCAATAAATATTAGAAGAACATGGAAACACTGAAAATGACAGCTGAAATATTTTGAGTTCATTTAAACAGAATTGTTTTGCTTTGTGTAGCCCATTCGGAGGTAACATATCAATTTGTATATAAAATGGTGCTCTCACTTTACATTTTTTGGTTTGTCTTACATTTTATCAATAAAAATTATAATCAAGACCTATTCTGCGGAAATCAGTTGGGCGAGCAGCAAATAAACCTCTTTCTCAGTTTCCATGATTCCTCATATTCCTAGCCTCCATTGCAGGTACAGATGGAGATGCTTGACAGGGAAAGGGTGGCAAATGGTAAGCCACAAGCTCTTTCCCTTTTGTAAATGTCTTGTGACATCACAAGCACATACAATAGAGACAAATTAGAGGATGACTCTTTTTTCTCATTGTGACAAAAGCATATCATGTTGCCACCACTGAGATACTTTCTGTCATGAATTCGATGTAAGAAACTTGTTTAATATGCTTCTCATATTAAAATTCAGAATACATATAATGTGATTCAGATGTAAACAAAACATTAGCAACCTTGCAAAAATTTGGAATAGGGATCCACACTAGAAAACATTAGAAAGGCCAGGTTTTTAAATTAATTCATTCATGTTTATAATGTGTTTTATCAGGAGTTTAAATTGCTTAGCTAATTGAGATTAAAATAAGCCACAATTGCCATGATTAAAACCATGATTCAGATATTTTCTTATAACAGACCTCCCGATAAAGCATTGACTTCTTTAGCACCAGTCTGTACTATTCTATAATTATAAATAATCTGTTGTGAGAACCGTCTATCACCTACTGTTATTCTAGCAACTCAACTGCAAAGTGTTCTGATTAACATCTCAGAAAAATGTCCAGCTATTCTTTGATTAGCTTTCCCAGTTAAAGTTGGGAAAAATGTCAATAAACTGGGAAATTGAGTAAAAAAAAATTACAATAAGGTTTGAACAACAATAAATTCAGTACTGTGTTTCCCCGAAAATAAGACCCGGTCTTATATTTTTTTGAACCCTGAAATAAGCGCTTGGCCTTATTGCCATGCACTCAAAAGCCTGATTGGGCTTATTATCAGGGGATGTCTTATTTTGGGGGAAACAGGGTATTTTACTGATTTTTTATAAGTGGGCCTATAACCGTGATGGCGAACCTATGGCACGGGTGCCACAGGTGGCACGCGGAGCCATATCGGTGGGCACGCGAGCTCAGCTCTGGCACATATGCGTACACCAGCTAGCTGATTTTCAGGCCTTCTGGGCCCACCAGAAGTCAGAAAACACACTGTTTCCGGCCTCCAGAGGGCCTCTGGGTGGGTGGGGAAGGCCGTTTTTGCCCTCCCCAGGCTCCTAGAAATGCTCTGGAGCCTGGGGAGAGCAAAAAACGGGCCCACCGTGCCATTGCGTGCCAAAAGCCGGGGGGGGGGGGCAGGGCACATAGAATTATGGATGTGGGCACGCGTGCGTGTGACCCCACCGCGCTCCCCCCCGTTTTGGCACGCGATGGCAAAAAGGTTAGCCATCACTGACCTATAATATGCAACTTAGTGCACTGAAATATAATTACTATTATTTTCCATACAGTATAGACTCCAACCTCAGTTCAACAGTAACGTTGGCAAAATGTATACATCAAGCATTTTATGTTTACAGAAAAACTAATGGAGTAAATAAGGTGTCAGGTTTTTTTTCTTTCATAATCTGTTACACAAGTAATTATGTTAAAATAATCAGTATATAGTAGGTTATTTTACTTCTTTTTTTAAAAAAAAAGGATTAATTACCAATATCACTGTTTAGGACATTTCTGTACGTATAGGATTAAAATATTATGGTCATGTTTCAATCTTGTAATTTATTTAACTTGCTTTATTCTGGAAAATGTTCACCAGTCAAGGGAAGCAGATCCAGTGACTTATGGTTTAATGCAATGTTCTAGACTGGGCCTGGAGTAATAGTTAAAAAAGACGCAATAGAAAATACATTAAATTACAATCTTACAATTTTTACGATCTTACAACACATGGGAATAAGTCCAAATGACATAGTGGGACTATTTCTCAGTAAATATACCAAGGATTGTGTACTTAAGTTGTGAACTACTGAACTGACAAATACTTGCCAAAATGTTAGAGAAATTGTATGGTTTTCATTTATTAAAAATACTGTATTAGTGATTAAATATTTTTGCATAATAGCCTTATACTGTTCTCAAAACATTTCAAATAAATTACACTGAATATGTTCCATATCTCCATGCTTGATTGGGAAAGACAGAATATCTTTTACTTCTAAGTATTATTAATTTTATATTTTAGCTAAACTTATTGTATATTACTGATGCTCAAAATGGGTTTATGAAGGATTTGATATGTGAGAGCTATAGAATCAACTTTATCAAATTCTTTTTTTATTAGTTTTAAGGTGTTTGCTGTTTCTGAATAGGAACAAGCACCGGCAACTGTCCAGAGTCAAAATGCATACCTCCTTAGAAATCTTACAATAGGAGTTGATTTTATTCTTTTAAAAGGGAAGCAAATATCCCTTATGTACTAGCAAATATAATAGGCCTGTGTAAAGAATTCAAAAGACGTGCTTCATGTGCTATAGCTGCTTTAGTAATTTAAAGAGGGAAAGTTCCTATTCTATAGCTTCCTTCAATCTCTTCTATGATTAATAGGTTAAACTTTTATGCATATTTAAGACATCAGAATGGTTCTCCCAAGCCAACCAATGCCAAGTATTTTATTTTACGAGAAAATATCTTTGGAGCAACGGTAGACCTCAGTTTCTTCTCCAGCCAAGTAGGATAAGGCCTTACTTCAAGATGGAGGAGAGGCAGCAACGGCTGTAAGGAGCTCTTCCAAAAGTAAATTAGGTTTTTTTCTTTTTAATGAATATATAAGTATTTTTATATTTTTAACTCATTTTTAACCTATTCTTAATCTATACCGAACTATATAAAAGCACTTATAGTGTGGCTACCATTTGTTTTAGACACATTTTAACAATACAACAAGACAACAAGAGAGGGCTCCTGCAATCCTGGCTTAGACTATTACTGTGACTTCTTTTTGCAAGGCCTGAAATTCGGACTACCGGACTTGTTGACAAACCTCAGTGGAGGCCCTTAATCCTCGGAGTGGATTTTGAGCTGTTTGTTTTTGGAACCTATCCAGGGAAAAACTCCTTTATCTCTGAGACTGTTTTGGTTTGGCTGTAAGTTTGTTTGGCCTTTGGTTATCTATTTGGTTCTGAGCCAATTTCTGTGCTAAGCCTGAAGCCGGTGGTTTGTTTGTTAGGCCTAATTGCCTGACCCAGCATCCTGCCTTCATTATCAGAACATTAACTTGCTTTGGGCCTCATTATTACCCAACACCCTTCACCAAGAGATCGACTGGCTGCTCCGATATGAGTCCACATAAACGTTGTCGCTCCATGTCTCCGACTAACCTTAGTTTGGAGACCTCCCGCGAAAATATAATGGGCCCCTTGCCTAAGATCAAAAAGACTGACACCATGAACCAAGATCCGAACTTATCAATTACCTCCTTGGACGAATTCTTCCAAAACTTAACAGCTCTGGAGTTTCCGCCCAGCCCTCCTTCGGAAGAATCAGAATCCCTGGCTGCCTCACTCTGCAACACACCTTCTTTGCTGGATTGCCCGACACCATCAGATGTTAGTCCTGTCTTGCCCTGTCTCACTACACTGCCATCCCCTATTGACTCAGTTCAGCCCTCAGATATCCGGCTGTTACAACAGTTCTGTCTCCGTCTGGCCGACTCTATTACCCTTTTGACATCCTCTGTTGGAGTGCTGGAGGGCAAAGTGGAATCCCTCAGTAAGTCGGTCTCAGCATCACTTTCCTGTAGAACCACCAGACATGCACCGGGTCCGTCCCGAACGGATATCCATCCTCCTCCACGACTGTTGCCGTTAGTGAATCTCCAATTGCTCCCAGCCAACCTATGTCTGAACCTGGCCCATTCTCACTTTAACAAGTACGGCTGGACCAACCGTAAAACCACTTTAGACACATTGAGGCTTTTATCCAATTCTCACATCCTGAACAATGAGCTGCTCTCCATGGAATGGCTTCCCAGCACACCTCACCATAAACGCCTGATTCTCAAGTTCAGCTCACCCAAGACCCCCTCGCTTTTATGTGGTCTTCGTAACCATCTGACCCACTTTGGAGTCTTTCCCCAGAGATGCTTTATAAATACTCACCTATCCTCTCTTGGGAGGAAGCCGATCAACGTGGACACTTGTCATCGGACAGGGCCAGAGTGCACGGACCTCCACACGGAAGCTGGCAACCCTTTGAGGGCTTCAACTAGCAGTTCCACAAATCCGCCGGCAACCCAGCAACAACGGGAGGATGTCCTCCGGACCAGAAATGTGGCGCTCCCAGATCAACCTCTCTCTACTTCTGATTCTGAAGGCTTATCAGGACGCGTCCCTTTATCCCTGATCACTGGTCCACCTTCTGCTCCAAGAATCTCGCCTCCTGAAATGCCATATTCCCAGTCCCCACAACTGGCCAGTTTGACCTTTCAGACTCCCCGGGCTCCCCCTCTCTCGCCGTCTATCATTATCACCAAATCACATAATGGCTGTATTTCTTTTGATGACAACAACACCATACGGATGTCTCCCCCGACAGCCCTATCTGTGCGACATTCAAGCCACTACCAAGACCAGGACAAAAACTTCAGTCCAAATCTGGCTTCCCACCAGAATTCTCCAAGTTCTAATAATGATCTCAAAACTAAGCAAGATAATCAAGGCAAGATAACAGATTTCTTCGGTCTAACTGTCTCCCGGTCCTTCCACCAGCCCCCTGCTGCTCCCAAATGACAGTCAAAGATCTACTCTCCAACTCTTCCTTGGTCCATCATGAATTGGAACATTGCAGGGTGGGCATCCAAAAAAGTTGACCCGGACTTTTTGAATTACCTCAAAAACTTTCAAATCCTCATATTTCAGGAAACGTGGGAGGTTAATGACATTTTGCTTTGTGGTTTTGAAATCATATCCCTGCCAGCCCGTCCCTCACTGCGTGGTGGTCGTTCGAAGGGCGGCCTTGCTACAGGTATCTCCCTGGAATTGCACGCAAACGTGGCTCTTGTGAATTCTTTTCCCCCTTATGCCCAGGCAAATTTGATATCCGTCGGGAAGCTCTCGCTCCTGGTGTTTAATGTCTACCTCCCTCCTGGGGGCTCTCACCGGGACTTAGATGAGCTGTGGGCCGGTCTGGAAGATTTTCTTACTACCATCACACTTAGATTCCCTCATTCACTGGTTCTTTTGGCGGGGGATCTAAACGCCCGCATTGCGGGGACTTGGGAAACCCTGGTGGCCTCTCGTTGGTGGGCAGGCCCGACTAGGGATGACCACCCCCTGGACACCTTGAAAGGGAGAGTTTCCAAGGATCAGAAAGTTGACAAAGCGGGGACTTGTCTAGCTCTCCTTACCATCAAACTAGACCTCTTCCCCCTCAATGGCAGATGTTCCCCGGACGTTCCCGGGGAATTTACCCACTTGGCCAAAAATGGCAACAGCACAATAGACTATACCTTAGTTTCAAGAGCCTTTTTGCCATACATTACCTCCTTTAAAGTAGACGACAAGATTTTCAGTGACCACCTTCCTCTCATTACGGTTGCACGGCTATATAGACCTCAAGACCATTCTGCTCATGTTGTATCAATAGACTCTAATCCCAGAGGCTCCCCGATGTTGCTGAAATGGTCAAAGTCTCTGGCCTTTTTCCATGCACGCTTTTATCACCAAGAAGCAGCCAATACTTTGTCAGCCTTAATTGGCACCAAGTCTACACCCGGGGTGCTACTGACCGCCTTCTCCGAGTGTCTAAGTAGTCTCATAGCCTCCTTTCAGCCCCCCACTCTTATCCCTGGCAGAGTTTCCCGGAGGAAGGGAGCCCCTTGGTTTAACTCACAGTGCAAGCAAGCCAGGAACCATATGAGATCTATATATTCTGCTCACAAACGAACAGGTTCATCGACGCCCCCCCCCCCGCTTATTTCGAGGCCAAGAAGGCATACAAGCTAGCCCTCTCAAGAGCCAAGCAAGACTGGCACCGGCTAAGGTGGAACGCATTACTAGAGGCCGCGAAATCCAGCAACCCCCGAGATTTCTGGAGTCTGTTAAATAGGAGGCCAACTAGTAGGCTCACTCATTCCATCTCTGCCACCACATGGGAACTCTTTCTACGCCGAGTCTTTTACGACACTGATGTGCCAGTCTCTTCGACCTCAGGCTCTTTCCCTAACGACCTTCCCAGATGGCCTCCTGTGGAACCATCCGCGATTGCCAAGCTAATCGGACAACTTAAACTTCGAAAAGCGCCCGGCCCGGATCTCATCCCAGCCGAAGCCATTCTAGCCCATAAGGACTGGTGGACCCCGGTTCTTACCGAGGTATTTAATGCAATCAACCAAACGGGCCTCATCCCCAAGCTCTGGAAGGATGCCATAATTATTCCAATACATAAGAAAGGCGCCCATTCTGATCCCGGCAACTTCCGTAACATCAGCCTTCTTTCAATGTTGGGGAAACTCTATGCCCGCTACCTCTTGTCCAAACTGGAGTGCTGGGCTGAAGAGGCCGACCTGCTCGGATATGAGCAGGCAGGATTCCGTCCAGACCACTCTACAATTGATCATGCTTTGATCCTTCATCATCTTGCCGTAAAATATTCCACTCCCAAGAAGGGTCGTCTCTGCGTCGCCTTTATAGATCTAAAGGCTGCCTTCGACAGCATCCCTAGAGCTAAGCTGTGGGCCAAACTTTCTGCCTGGGGTATTGACAAAAGATTACTCTGGCTTATCTCCCAATTGCATGACGGAACAGAAGCAAAAGTGCGCCTTACCCCGCAGGGGGATCTCTCTAACGCTATCCCCATTAACAAGGGGGTTAGGCAGGGGTGTATACTGGCACCCCTTCTCTTTAACCTATATATCAGTGACTGGAGAAAGGCATTTTCAGATCACATGGCCCACATCCATGCCCCTAGACTAGCTGATTATAGATGCCCACTCCTGCTCTACGCTGACGATGCCGCAATACTTTCATTTTCCCGGGTGGGCCTACTTAGAGCCTTAAAAATCCTTTCTGCCTATTGCTCTACTAACCAACTGCATATAAACCACTCTAAGTCCAAAATCATGATTTTTACAAGAAGCAGGAAAATCTACCAATGGCATCTTGATGGCATCCCAGTGGAACAGGTCCACAGATTTCAATATTTAGGTATCCTCTTTCAATCCAATACCAAGTGGCCTACGCAGATTAAGTATCTCTGTAACAAGGCTAAGATTTCCACCCATGCCCTTCTGCATTTTTTTCATACTGAGGGTGCTCATCACATCCCCTCAGCATTAAAAGTCTATAGGGCAAAGGTGATAGCAGCTATCACCTACGGCGCTTTCCTCTGGGTCCAATCCAACATTTCTTCTCTTGAATCTGTCCACAGCCAGTTCCTACGCCGTCTGATGGGAGTCCCCCCCTGCGTAAGCAATGCCGCAATTCGTCTGGAACTGGGTATATCCTCACTCAATACAATCCTGTGGAAACGTGCAATTGGCTACTGGTTGTCCCTGTGGACTAGACTTCCAGGCTATTACCTAGGCCAATGCCTATGGCGGGACCCTTTTCTTAGCCCCTGGGCCCGTAATATCCATACAAAACTTTTGATGATCGGGATTTCCCCCATTGAAGCTTTTATCCTAGGCCCCGATGCTGCCAAAAAGTTGATCTTTCAACGGCTGGACGACATTGATAGACAATTAAATCTGGCACACGGATCAGGAACATGCTCACCGTTTTCCCTTGGCATTGTCCCCTCGTCTCACCCCCCGCCTTACCTCTCCGCATTACATTCTATCAAACACAGATTCGCATTTATGAAAGCACGTTTTAATGTGATCCCCTCAAACGTCCTCGATAGTAGGCTCTCGGGGGGGGGGGGGAAACCCATCTACTGTACATGTGATAGCCGATCCCTGGAAACCCTGTTCCATATTACATTCGTATGTCCCCACTACCGGGATATAAGATCAAGATTCATTTCTCCTATTTCCCAGAGATTCCCCGGTTCACCTGATATGTTTAGCCTTTACTTCCTACTCCAGGACACAGACCCCAACATAACCTCAAAGGTGGCAAAAATTTTTGCCGCAGTCGTGGCTGGAAAAAAACGGGAGAAGAGACGGGCAAGCCCTACGGCAGAGGATTCCTAGTATTGATAGTACAGTTTGTATTTGAGGCAGTAGATGGTGCACTGTCACATGATCTATCTATATTTGTAAAACATACTCCTTTTTATGTGTATATAATTTGGTCTTTGACCGCAATAAAGCTTACTTACTTACTTACTCCAACCAAGTAGATTTTTGAGATTTGAAAAACATGGTTTCCTTTACAACTTTAATTTTAAAACTGTGAAGGCATCAGAGCATGTAGGCAGTCATGGGGTATAGACATATGAGGTATGAGGAAAATAAAGGCTAAAGTCATTCTAGTGGTGGTAGGAGCCCTCGGGGCTGTGACTCCTAAATTGGAAGAGTGGCTCCAACAGATCCCAGGAACACCTATATCATCTCTCTCTCTCTCTCTCTCTCTCTCTTTCCCTCCCTCCCCTCTCCCTCCCTCCCCCTCCCCCCTCTCTCTATATATAATCATTTTTTAAAAAATCAGGAGCAATATGAGTTTCTTGTAAAAATAGTTGTTCCAGGCTGCAGTTATTTTTTTAAAATAAATATCTCAGGCCTTGAATATTGCATGAAAATATTATGACACAGTTTAAAACATTAGGCATCATATATACAATGGAAAGACCCAATAAGCCAAGGCAAAAATAGAACAACTTAATCTGAAACAAGCTGTTGCATATTAAAAATTTGTAAAGCTGCTCAAATAAAAATAGGAATAAACTCAATTATGGAAAAACACATGCCTATAAAAAAAGAATGAAGCTGAAATAAAACCCTTATTGAAGGGAAAAACTATACATGAGGAAGAGAAGCATCTACTTGATATTTTCAAAATTATTGGGAAGACTATTATTGTATTTTGCTATCAGGATGAATTTCAGATCTTCCTGTCAGCCATCTTTAACTTGGAATCTTCAGGGCTGTCACAGTGGTGGATGGGCAAGCTGGTGGGAACGGGAGATGGGGTATATAGCCATAACAACATATTTTCCCTTAGGAGTCAAGGACATTCAGCCTGCACCTGGGGAGGCGTGACTGGGAGTCGACTACAGTTGGGACAGTGACCTGATTGGACCATGTGATGCCCAGGTAGATGCAGGGGGAGGAACTTCGACTTTACTCTGGGTGGGGAAAATCCAGGGGCTTCAGATTTGGGGTTTCTCAGATGTGCCAATATGACATCTCTAATAAATTCAAGCTTTGAGGGAAATGCCTGCCTTGGGGTTTTGATTTTGTTGGGGGCTTACTTGGAACCCTGACACTTACATTCAAATATTTAGCAGCAACAGGATTATAACCTCCTTTTACTCCACCATCAAAAGAAGCAAAATAAACATCACAGGGTAAGAAAAAAGGCTGCATCTCTCATCTTGTTCCATAAATGTGGTCTTGATTCAATTTATTATGAAAAAGTAACCTTCACATCAAGGAGAATACAGTGAAATTGTTTAAACTATTACTGCCATCTGCTGGTACTATTTTAATGAAAGTAAAATTGTTCAGAAGAACATCTTAATTTTTATTAATTTTTAATATCTAGTAATTATTGCAGTCTAAAGGCCTGATTCCTACAATTAACTTTTGTGTACTCAAATTCTTCCAATCCAGAATAGGAAATTTCTAGGATCTAGGTTGTTCAACCCAGGATCAACTTTTTATAGAAGCAGCCTAATTAACCAATGAAAATTGTCACTTTTATACATGCTTGAACCAGGCTATCTATAATCAAATCTCATTAGAATGTAATATATAAGTTGCATAAACTCTGATTATCCTGCATGATTGCTTCCCTGTAGATTTTTAATAACTTACCTGCTTATTTTGTCAAGTCCTGAAAGATCTCATCAAACCAGATCATTTCTCTGCTTCCTCCCCCACCTTCCTTCCGGGAAAAGCAGATTACTATTAACTGTAATAAGGCAAGTACACCAGATGATTAATTTTGAGTCCCATGAAAGGCACACTGTTAATTACATGTGTGATTGTTTGTGGGACTCCTCTGTTTTATGGGCCTAATTAGGCTAGGCTAGGGAAATATGCCCATTTGCTGTTGCTGCACCTTGGGCAGCCAAATATCTTGGGATAGCCCTTTACTGACAGTTTTAAGTATAGGAGGAAAGATTAAATTATAAAAGGAATATCTCCAAAATATAATAATTACTCATTTAATGTTATAACTGTTATAACCAGGATGCAAAAACTAATCTACTATCTATAGATCAGAGGTGAAATCTAAAATTTGTTACTACCGGTTCTGTGGGTGTGGCTTGGTGGGGGGGTAATGTGACTGGGTGGGTGTGGCCAACTTTTTTTTTAACTTTTAAAAGCATTTTTTCTACAACCTTAAGAGGTTGCAGAAAAAATGCTTTTAGAAGCCTCTGGTGATCAGGCAACTCAGCTGGGATTGCCAGAGGCTTTTAAAGGCATTTTTCCCCCTACAATCTCTGGCCTAAGAGGTTGCAGAAAAAAAAATGCCTTTAAAAGCCTCTGACGATCAGGCAACTCAGCTGGGATCGTCACAGGCTTTTAAAGGCTTTTTTTTCCTCTACAACCTCTTTGGCCAAGGAGGTTGAAGAAAAATGCTTTTAGAAGGCTCTGACAATCCCAGCTGAGCTGCGTGATCATCAGAGTTTTTTTTTCTACTTTTAAAAGCATTTTTTCGGCCGAAGAGGTTGTAGAAAAAATGCTTTAAAAAGTTAAAAAAAATAGCCTCTGATGATCGCGCAGCTCAGCTGGGCATAGGGGGGCAGGGATTTTTGCTACCAGTTCTCTGAACTACCCACCACCGTTGCTACCGAGTCGGGTGATCCGGTCCGAACCGGGAGCATTTCACCCCTGCTATAGATAGTAGCAAATAGATACAAACACCTCTTCCTTGCCATCTAGTGCTTGACAGGCAGACCAGAAATGGCTCTAATTGGAACCATTCTAAATGAATATGTGAACATGTTAGTCTATCGGTATTCATGAGATAGTTTTATACATACATACATACATACATACATACATACATAGTTTAAAAATATCTTCTATCTACAGGCTGCTGTTAATTTTGATACATATTACCAACCTTAAGGCACAGCGCTTTGCTGACTTGTGAGCGCTTGGAAGCTAAGCAGATGCTGTCCTAGCTCAATACTGGGATCTGTTGCGTGATGTTACTTTGCCCAAATTGAACTTTCCGATGTAGAGATTGTAAAATAAACTGTATTCTGTAGAAAAAAGAATACAAGGGGACCTCTCTTGAACTACCAATTCCTACCCAGTGCTTTTTATACAGTATTTAGATTTAGAAGTTTAGATTTAGAATAACAGAATTGGAAGGGACCTTGGACGTCTTCTAGTCCAACCCCTGCTTAGGCAGGAAACCCTACACCATTTACAAGTTATAGCATATCTGACATTACAATATCACAAGATGTTCCCTGTGTTCTGACATCAATATCTTTATATGCTATAACATGGCTCTTCCAGGACTCTTCTAAGTTCAGCAATACACTTTTAGCAATACCATCTACAACAGTGGTGGGTTGCCCCTGGTTCTATAGAACCGGTAGTAAAACTTGCGGAAGGCTCTGCCCACTGACCCTGCCATCAAAATGTTTTTGCACATGGGCAAGTGAAGCGAGTGTGCAGCCCCACTGCGAACCGGTAGTAAAAATAAGTAGAACCCACCCCTGATCTACAAGTGTTTCTTTTTATGCGTTATGCCTTGTCCCATAATATGCCTGGGGTCACATTTTTGCAAGCTAAGCATTTTGCTTTCAACTTTTATTGGGAAATTAGGCCTTTCCAATCACAGAATCAGACTTGGTTAATATTTTGATGGAAGATTATAGGCTAGACTGTGCTTTCTCTGGGTTTTATCTAAGGAAGAATCACTTAGACAATGACCACAAGAATAGCAGTGCTGCCGGCGGTGTGTGTGTGTGTGTGTATGTTTGTGTGTGTGTGTACTGTATAGCAATAGCACTTAGATATATGTAGCACTTCACAGTGCTTTACAGCCCTCTCTAAGGGGTTTACAGAGTCAGTATATTGCCCCCAACAATTGGGGGCTTCAATTTACTGACCTTGGAAGGATGGAAGGCTGAGTCAACCTTGACCGGTGAGAATCAAACTGCTGGCAGTCAGCAGAATAATGTATAGTACAACATGCTTTATCAAATCTAGAGGAAACTGTTTCAAGCAACAACAAATATCCACTTACGGTTTCTGGAAGTTTGGAAGAAAATATTAAGAGCAGAATAAAAATAAACACAGGAAAAAATGGCACTGAGGTCTATTTATTGAACAATGCCCATAATTGCCTAGTTTGTATATATTAAGCCACAATAGATCATCAGGAAATCTAAGGCAATTATGGAGTTATTAGATACAACACAGATTATGAAATTTATAAAGGTAGCAAGACAGAAGTTGAAACTGAATACTTGTAACCAGATGATTTTTCTGCAAAATAGTTGAAGATTTTCAAAGGGATGCTGACGAAACAATTAACAGGGGTAATAAATGTCAAGTATTTCCTCCTTTGTGACTGGAAGCTTTTATATCCTTGGTTTATAAGTAGGGGGATGAACCACAGGGCTGAATAGGCCTGTCTCCTTATTGGTTATAGATTAGAAGCTTTTAATAGCTTCTCTAGCAAAAAGGTTACATAGTCTCTTAGGCAAAATAATTTATCCTGATTAGATTGGATATATCCCAAAGAAATATATGAGACATAGTATCAGACATATTTTTAATGCTACTGATAATAGCATTAAAATATATTGTAAGATAATAATAGCATGTAAGAAATAAGCAAAATTTGGACTGACTGTCCAGTTTTAATCTACTATCAAGTTGTTACCTGAGTTGCAGATTGGACCATATTAACGTTTAGTTAGACTACTCTAGAAGCAGGATTCTCAGAAAGCCTGCATAAATACTCTAGTCTGATACAACTGTGCAATCAATGCCAAACAGATTATTCAGTTATATGTAGCCTATTAAAAGTATGTCACAAATATAAAAGAAGAAAACCCTCAGTCTTGTCCTGTCTTGCTTTGTTGTTAAATATTTATTTTCATGAAAGCAAACATGCTAAAAAATTAATCATCAGAGAAATAATTCATATGGACTGCAAGTTTTAATCTGCAATCTAGGAAATATGAAATATTTCAAGACCCTTTCACTGGAATGTTCAGAAATGCCTCAATAGTGTTTTTAAATAAGCAATATAGTTAAAAAGTAATTACAAAAACTGTTAGGACCGCTAGATAGGCCAAAAATAAATTCCAATGGAAGACTAGAAACATACTTTGCTGAAGTAAACCATAATAACAGAATCTTGCAAGTTTTGTTATGCTATCCTTCCCCTCAGTGGTGAAATCCAAATTTTTTTACTACCGGTTCTGTGGGCATGGCTTAGTAGGTGTGGTGTGACTTGGTGGACATGGCAGGGGAAGGATACTGCAAAATCTCCATTCCCACCCCACTCTGGGGCCAGCCAGATGTAGCATTTGCCAGTTCTCCAAACTACTCAAAATGTCTGCTACCTGTTCTCCGAACTGCTCAAAATTTCTGCTCCCAGTTCGTTAGAACCTGTTAGCACCTGCTGGATTTCACCTCTACTTCCTCTCCTCCTTACACTTCAACCAATCAGGGAAGCATTTGCCTAAACTGCTTCCAAATATTACCTTGCTTTTCAGTGCTAAATATTTCAGGCTCCTTTGCCTAGGTAATAGTTTTTCTATACATTATTTCAGCCACGATCATTTCCGTCACTTTTTGATTAAACAAGGTGGCATATTTAAAGTTTTGACCAATAACACAAAACCCAGATAATCTCTTAAAGTTTATATAGCAATTATGATTGAATATATTCAGGAAATGAACAAGCCAATGTTTATATGAAAAAATTAATGCATAAATTAAACAAGACAATTGATATGTAACAATGGGAATTACTAATGGAAGAAAAGTATGTTTACTGGTATGAAAACATTTATTGGTATTGTTTTCCACTGATATAGTACTCCAGTATCAATTGTCAAAATGGATAATTCATATAAAACTGCAGGAAAATGCAACAACTAGGTTCAATAATTCTTCCGTATTTTAATGGCAATGTCACAAACTCAACAATTCTGATTTTTATTTATTAAAGAAATGTATATAGCCTCCCATTTCGAGAGAAGTGAATCATCATAGATGAAAATTTTTTAAATAATGCTTTTCTATTAAGTGGGCCAAAGTTTCATAATATCTTAAATTCACTTTCTACATGATGGATGCTACTAGAATACTTGCCAATTATTAATAGCAGATAATTATTATCTGTCCCAATTTCTGATGTGATATAATACTAGTTTTTAAAGTGCCAAACGAACATATGATCATTAGGGTAGTTTCATTTGGTTTTAGTCTTGTTCCTTCAAGTCAGTGTTGACTCCTGATGACTGCCTTGATAGGTTTCTGCTGTTTTCTTGGCATTTTTGGAAGTGGTTTGCTATTGTCTCCCTCTATGGTCATAAGCAATTGGCCCAGGGTCACCAAGCTGGCTTTGTGCCTAAAGCAGGACTAGAACACCCAACCTCCAATATTCTCCTTTAGTGCCATTACACCTGGAACAAACTTTTGGTTATCATTTTCCCTCTTCCAATTTAAAGTTACTTGTAAGAATGGTGGAATATTTTTTCTTTTTCTTTCAGTATTTTGTAAATTCTTAATGTATTTTTCCTTCTTTGTTTTCCTTCTTTAAGGATCTTTGAAATACTGTAGTTATCTTTAAAAGTAAAAATTTTATCTTTAAAAATAAAATAAAATAGTTTTTAAAAATAAAAACACAAAAATCCATTCATAATGGATATTTTCAGAGATTATGTTCAGACCAAACTAACAAACCAGATATAATCCCAAACAAAACCTGATCACTAATTAACTGCTTCATTTTTTACAATGAAATCAGCCTTTGTATCTTTCATTCAAAAGCCAGCATTGAGGTAATGTTGTCCTAATGGTTTTTGAATACTGCCACATTTTTGTGACAAATGTTATACATACTGTAGTTCATGAAAGCTTATGCTTTAAAACTTTATTACCTTGATGAGAATTGCTGCACCTAAGAGGATCATCTAAGCATACATGTAGTAAATCCAGAGTGCTGATCTTTTCCTCTGCAGTGTTGCCTAGGCAACTGAAGTACCAACTTTCAATTCTTATATTCATTAACCTGTAAATCAGAAGCAGGTTTTTTTCCTCCCTCTGGGGGAAAAATGTAAAAGGCAGAATTTACTCAGTGAAATAAAAATGTGATAAGTTTTGTGAAACCTAATTCATTCTTTTCAATTAAGAGCTAAAATTTATGAAATTTTAATCACATTATTTTTTTAAAAAGGCTTATTGACAGCTGATCCCAAATCCTATATGAGTTTGTCTCAATACATTTCCTTCCATCACAATAATAATTATTCCTATTCTTGGTTTAACCACGTAATCAAGTATGCAAGTTACCATATGGTACAACTAACAAGCAAAGTAGCAGGCTTTTGTTAGAAGGTCAAACTGAGCTAGGCCAGACTTTGGTTCAGGCCAAGCTCTTGGTATTAGAGGCCCAAAACTTTGGTTAAGGCTGATGTTCCTCCTTATCCCAGGAAGGAGTTGCTGAAATGACATAAGGTATTTTTATCTGTTAAAGTGCAGACTGACCCAGACAGATGCATCCTGTTGTTCACTTCTGCATTCCTCCCTAAATGTCATGTATAACATATGATAACATCTACACCACTCTCTAGATTCATGTGACTCCCGTACCATACCATATATGTCTAAACGTACCTCCCAATGAATGTATACGTAATTTAGAGTATAAAAGTATGCTTTTGTACACCCTTCGGGGTTCAGACATTTGTTTGCTGTACTTTTGTTGTTTGAACCTGCGCAAATAAACCTTTCCTACGCTGAAGAGCTTGGCCAAGTCCTGTCTTTCCTACAACAAAACATCTGTATTAGTAATTTTAACTAATTAGGGTTACCCATTAACCAACAAGGTTCATACAATAACCTTGGGTTATTGTATGAACTTGGGTTCATACTTTGGGTTGATATGAATTTCTTTTTGGTTTTTAAGTGTTTGATAACCACAATGGAAAGATTCAAGTGGTGATCTCAATGAGAAAAAGTAATCCAATGGTATCCATGCAAAACTGCTAAGAATGTAAGTTTCAATTGTCTTTTGGTAGCACAGAAAGTATCTACTTGTGAGAATGGATGGAAAGTTACTCTTTTATAAAATGTATCAGAAGAATTATAAAATACTTTAAGTCAATAACTCTTACTGCAAGCCTCAGTAGCAAGGCCAAATAAAAACCACAAATGATAAAGAGCTAATTGCTGTGTGTCAGCTCGATCTGAATGTTCAAGGAAGTAAGCCCACGCTCTGGACAAATGGTAAAAGACAAGATAAGATAGATCCTGTTGTAACAAGGCAGGGGTAATCACGTTTGTCATAAACACAGAATGTAAGGGATCTTAGGCATGACATATATTGTGTGGAACACATATATAGTAAGTGACGCAGTAGACTAAGGCACTGATTAACATTGCAGTGCCTGCAATTACTGCAAGTTCTAATCTCACCAGGCTCAAGGTTGACTCAGCCTTCCATCCTTTCTAAGGTAGGTAAAATGAGGACCCAGATTGTGGGGGCAATAAGCTTTGTATAAATATACAAAAGTATGAAGGCTATTGCTTAACGCATTGTAAGCCGCTCTGAGTCTCCGGAGAAGGGTGGCATATAAATCAAATTAAAAAAAAAAAGCATGGTGTGAAACTTGAAAAGCGCATTTCACGATCTGAATCCACATTGGGAAGAGATGTGGAGGCCTGTCTTTGCAAATGCAATTCAATAAACTTTCTTTGTTTGTACATCAGAGTTGTCTGTCGAATTAGTAAGTATAAATTTTGGATGTTTTAAAATCTCACATACTGTATACACTTTCCTTGCTACTGGCCATACTGGCTTGGTCTGATGGAACTGAATCCAAACTTAAAGTAATGTAAAGGAAATGAAGTAACATACAGATTTACCTCAGCTTAAATCTATCCAAATTGGTCTCACAAATCTGTACCATTGCAATGATTTGAGAAAGCTGTGAAGAATCTGCAAAGAACACATATGTAGCACACATGGATGAGCTGCTCAATTTTCCATCCTCCCCCATTGCACTCAGATTTAAGCAAAGTGTTGTGCTTCCTTTTTGTTTTATTGCCTATGGTGTCTCTCCTCTTGGTAAAAAATCTGTTCCAGAACTAATATGTGTTTATGGTAACTTATTCTGCTATCAAAAGACACTTCTCAGAATAGCAATAGCACTTAGATGTATATACCACTTCATAGTGCTTTATAACACACTCTAAACAGTTTACAGTCAGCATATTGCCCTGAAAAAAATCTGAGTCCTTATTTTACCAACCTCAGAAGGATGGAAGGCTGAGTCAACCATGAGCTGGTCAGGATTGAACTACTGCCAGTGAGCAGAGTAATAACTGGATTCTATCCACTGTGCCACCATGGCTCCCAGAATCAAGCGAAGCTTACCTACTCTTTTGTATTGTGCACTTTTCTTTCTTCTCCAATTGCTAATTGTACTATAAAGTAGCAGGCTACTTCTGCTGACTGTTGGCTGCCAGCAGTTTGGCAATTTGATTGTTGACTCAGCTTTCCATCCTTCCGAGGTAGGTAAAATGAGGACCCAGATTGTTGGGGGCAATATGCCGACTCTCTAAATCACTGAGAGAGGACTGTAAAGCACTGTGAAGCTGTATATAAGGCTAAGTGCTATTGCTATAGGACCGTGATGGCGAACCTATGGCACGCATGCCACAGGTGGCACTTGGAGCCATATTAGTGGGCATGCAAGCGTTGTCCTAACTCAGCTCCACTGTGCGTGCATGTGCCAGCCAGCTGATTTTTGGGCCTTCTGGGCCCACCGTAAGTCAGGAAACAGGTTGTTTCTGGCCTCCGGAGGGCCTCCAGGGAGATAGGGAAGGCTGTTTTCGCCCTCCCCAGGCCGCAAGAAAGCCTCTGGAGCCTGGGGAGGGCAAAAAACAGGCCTACCAGGCCCACCATGCCATCATGTGCCAAAAGCGGGGGGAGCGCAGGAGGTGGTTGCGTGCACATGCAGGGGGGTGCATTGAATTATGGGTGTGGGCACGCGCGTGTGACCCACCCCACGCTCCCCATGCTTTTGGCACATGACAGCAAAAAGGTTAACCATCACTGCTATAGGAAGTCTCTCATTTCACTATCAATGTAGTATTCTTTTAATAACTGAAATATAACATCAGGATTTTTTAAAAAAATTGATGAAGCTACAATGATTTCTGCTTAGGTACATTGTTAGTGAAGGAAAAGCTGACCCCAAAAGCTGTGTGGACAATTAGCATAGTTTGCTTTTATTTATGAAGAGAACGAATGGGTTCCATCACATTACCTCATTTGCATTCAGTAAGCTGAGATAGAGACTATTTCTTACTTATCAATCTACTATAATAATTCAATTATTTTATAGGTGTATAATCTTATGTCCAAAGCAACGTGTCCCATTTCCAGATTTGTAACTTTTTATACAGTTTGTAACTTTCTATAAAGAATATGGCAAACATTATTATTAGATATATAATGGGAAAATTCACACATTTTAATTTGAACTTGAAACGAAGTCAATTTTACTATTTACGAGAATATGGTCTATAGTGCACAATTTAATTGCCCCAAAATATTGAGGTACATGCTTTTGCACCTTAACCATAATAAAGTTTTCTGTGTTAAGACGAAAGTGGAGCATTAATTAGAAATAAATAATCAAAGATGTCTTGACAATGAAAAAAAGCTTACTAAAGTTTGCAACACGTATGCTACCTAAGACGTGTATCAAAATACATAAATAGCTGGGACAGTTTAAAAATAATGCCTTTGTTATAGAAATGAAAGACTGAAAAACATTCCTGGGTCAGACAGATACATATTTATTTGCGCAAAGGTTCAGAAGCAGTTTTGGTTCTGGCAAATCTGAACCAAGAATAGGTCTCACATAGATGCTTATATGTTTTCAAGACAAAGGATTTGGTGATCTCATACAGTTTTCATATATGGTATAAAATAAATGATCTCATGCAATTTGTTCCATATATGGTATACATTTGTTAATTTGTACATCCTAATTACTACAACTACAAGTTAGTTAATAAGATTATCTTAGCTGCACAATTTTCCTTAAGTGCGCTAGTTGCTAATGGGAGATTTACTGTTGTCCTAGGGTAATAAGAGGTCTTTGTTTCCTGTGCCTGTCTTGGTATATTTGACAATCAGAAGTTTCCATATGGCTGTCCTTCCGTGACAGCTAGGCCCCATCAGAAGATATATTACCAATAATGGGGTTTAGCTGACTTTAATATAATCTCCAACAAGCACCTTTCTCTCAAACAAGCACATTTTCTTTCTTACAATAATGTGAATAAAGAGGGCCCTATAGTGTTCATAGAGCTGACCCCGCATCATCTACATTACCTTTGCAATAATAATGTTTGAAATACAAGTTTCGTTCAATGTTTGCTGAGTTTTCTGAATCCATGAAAAAGCAGCATTGTATATGCCTTCATATCTAAAACTGTAATATACATTACTAAAGCGAAAGAAAGTTCTTTTTCTACGCTAACTTGCCCATCTTTCTAAACTTTTTGATACCGATGCATTATTTTGGGCTAGGAAGGAGAAGACAGCAAAGGCGAAGCTAAGACATTTTTAAGAACAGAAAACTGACGCGCATAAATACAGTACTTCAAATCATGAAGAAAATAAGCACCAAGATGCTCACTGTTATAACATCTAATAAGGAAACCGTTCCTTCCTTCTGGTTAAAAAATTCGGTTTCCTTCAAGTTAAGGGCGCCGGTAAATCACCATTTTGCAATGACGTCTGAGAGGGGGGAAAAAAGACCCCAAAAGAACCTATGTTTTACGCACTAA
The DNA here is from genome assembly GCA_012654045.1 of Ptyas mucosa. Lineage (NCBI taxonomy): Eukaryota > Metazoa > Chordata > Lepidosauria > Squamata > Colubridae > Ptyas > Ptyas mucosa. The sequence continues at coordinate 812,850 of WNWU01000041.1, forward strand.
AGTCGAACTTGAACTTCAACCATAACCACGCGTTACTCCACGGGCTGCCACGCCCTTCCACATCCCCGGGCAGAACGCTCGGGCCCCGCCTCCTCAAAATTTATCAGAAGCGCTGGACGCTGATTGGCTGCGAGGGGAAGTGGAAAAAGTCCCTCCTCTTTCCTGACGCCCCAGCGCCATGTTCTCGTGAAAGCGGGGAGGGAAGGAGCGGGAAGCGGTGGCTTGCTGGCTAGGTAGAGAGGTTGGCGGCGGCGGCGGCGTTGGCGTTGCGGGCTCCCTGCATGGCGTTGAGGAAGGGGGGTCTCGCCGGGGGAGAAGCGCAGGGTCGTTTCTTTCCTGACTGCGTCGCGCAGCTTGAATGGCGGACGCCGCGGCTATGAGCGGCGGTGAAAAAACGCCCGAGCCTTCTCAACGGGTGGAGGATAGCAGCGGCCTCTTCGGTGTGGAGAACATAGCTGCAGCAGCCGAAGCGGACGATAGCACACAAAATGGCGCCCGCTCTCAAAGAAGCCGAAGCGATGAGTCGCCGCTGCTTGACCCTGCCGCCGTGGAGGACAGGGACTCCCCGCGCAGTGGCCACCGCAAGACTGGGGTCTCTGCGGCCCTCGAGCAGACCCAGGCACAGCCCTTTAGCGAGGGGCTGGGGGCCTCGCTCCTCAGAGCCCCCGAAGATCTGCCTCTTAAGAAAAACTTTCAGATTCCCAGGAAGAGCCGAGAAAAGAAAGGTTGTTACTTCGAATCCCCCACCCCTCCCTCACACCCTCCCCACCCCCGCCCGCCCGCCCGCCTTCCTTTCCCTCCCTTCCTCCCGCTTTCCTCCTTTCGCTCCGCATACATGGTGACATCTCCCACCCCCCTGCATGCAGCTGGCTGGCGGGCGTGGAAGAAAGCCCGCCTCTAAGGCAGCCTCGCAGGAAAGGAAAGAACAAAAAAAAAAAAAAAAAGAGAGAGAGAGGCTTTTGGAAAACGCAACCCGCTTGGGTTTGAAATGGCTTCGTTAAGAATCCGCATCACGATTCGGGGGTTGGAGGATGCCGCCGCCCAAAGTCCGTTGCTCGCGGAAGAGATGGTGGGAGCTCTCGAGGGAGCTCGGCTCCTTCTCTCTCTCTGCAACAGAGGAAAGGCCTCCGCTTAACGAGAGGTTAGGCGGGATGACGTCGTTAAACGCGATGGCTTCCGTGAGATGCTCTAGAATAGGTGGAGTTCGCCCTTCCCCACGAGGCGCTTTTTCTCCCGCGTGTTTTAAGGACGGAAGTGGTTCTCCGCCACGTGCCCTTCAAAGGAAGCTTAGTTTGTATATTTCTACTGTTTTCCTTCGCGTCCGATCCTGCCTTGTGAACGTGGCCTTTTGTGGCAACTCACAAAACGTTTTGTCTCGAGTTAGCTTCCGTTGGAAACCTACTTTCAGTCTTTTTTCTTCAAAAGCGGATTATTTCTTAAACCTCAGTAAAAGATAGGGAGAGGAGGGAATCGTCTATTCTTAGTAAATACGGCTTCCTGTTTCTCATTCTTGGAGAAGATTCATCAGCTTAAGCAAGTATGTTAGAATAGACTTGTAGGTAAGGCAGGTTGACTTGACCCCCTTCTTGAAACTGACGTCTCTGATTTATATAACAAATGTTATTTGTGAATCAAATGTTCTGTTAGGTTGAGAGTCTTCCTTATTTATCATCTTAATATTGGGCCAAACAGTGCCTTTTTAAATTAAAAATCGTAATTCGGGAATGTTATAGAAGGAAAACTTAAAAGAGCAATCCAGATTCATCTTTACAGACATCTCAAAAGTCTTGGTTCTTTTCCAAATAATCAGGCTTGAGCTTTCAAATACACATCCTTCTAGTGCCACTTTTTACTCTGTTGCCATTGTGTAGTCTTTGTAGCAGGTACAAGGATCTTTAGTTCTTGAAGATAAATTTTATCATAGCAACGTTTTTTTGCTATTTGTATTGGCCAATTCTTGTTAACAGTGTACTTAAGAACACATTGATTTTAATAGATTTACAAATGTTCTTTAAAAAGAGATAGCCTTTTTCCTCTTAAAAGATTATTCTGATTTGATCTGTATTCCAACAGCTCAGCCCATTGTCAAGCCTTGATAATGGAAAATTATTGTGCCATTACATAAAGAGATGATCCAGCCCTCCTTGGAAATGTCTACTTAATTTGTAAATAGCCAAAGATGCTTCATGATGGCTGATCACGCCATGACTGAATAGTTAGGGAAGATATGAAATTAGATACTTAAAATTTTTGGATGAAACAAGTAGCCATGGTAGTTAAAAATAATTATAATTATATCATTATAAAAATAATTTTATTTTTAAAAATTAAGATCCTGAGTTTTTTTAGAAGGGTTCAGGTCAAACTTCTATATCTTTGACATCATTTATATATCTTCTGTGAAAAATTCTTGATGATTTTTGAATCCCATATTTCTAAAAGGTAGAGAAGAAAAGTTCTTCATAGACTTATCCTGTTATGGGTTTGGCTTCAGAATTGCAACCATGTAGAATATTGGCAGCATATTTTTATTGGTCCCATTTTTTAAAACAATATTGTAAAATTTACATCTGTTCAACATAGTTAAAGAATATTTTAAGAAAAATAGAGGAGGATAAATATGACCATCTTGTCAATTTTTTTAAATGAAGCAAATGAAGTCTAATCAGACGTGGAATATGATATTGTGGGAACCATTCTGTCCAGAGAATTGTAAAAAAATGTTTGCCTCAAAATGAGCAAAGCAATGAAGAAACTAATAAGAGGGATTATGTAATTAGTCTCTTGCCAGAGATTGATTGTGGCGAGTTAGAACTCCTTGGAGACGAATGAGAGGAAAATAATAATTTCTTTTTTCAGAGGAATAAACTAGAAAAAAAGGTGAACATGAAATGTGACTTTTTAAAAAAAGCTTCTAAACTCAAGAATGTTTGAGACCATTTGATAAAATAGAGTGGTCTCAGAAGTATCAGTTCAAACTTTAAGCCCCATTAAGTGAAGATCTTTTTAATTTTGGAGTATTAAATGAAGATCTTTTTAATTTTGGAGTATTAAATTTTGAAGTTAATTCTAATATAAAGAAGGCAGTAATTAGTGCATTTTGTAGAAAAATGGTAATACATTCAGAGAAGATTCCTATGAACCAATATGTGAAATTCTTGTCTTGGATTGAGTAACTTAACAAGATAAAAACAAATAGATGTATTTCCGAGGAAGCAGTTTGAAGCAGTGTTAACACTGATTTTATATATAAGCTGGAAAAATATCTGTTCATCCCAGTTTATGTCATGGCTCACTTGTTACGAAATGTAGTATTGTAAACAAACGATCTTACATTAAATCTTCATCACTTTAAGATTTGCCCATTTTACAGCATGAGATAGGATATCCATCATTCTGAGATTCTGGTATTCTAGATTAGGCATCTGAATTGACAAATTTAGGATATTCATCAGGTTTTTAATACTTTGAACATTGAATTATGCTTCAAAAAAAACTGACTATAAGATTTTTTCATAAAAGCCAAAAAATAATAATAGAAAAGTCCTCATCTGAAACTTAATATTTTTATTCTAATTCTTTAAATTGGGAATCCAGACTACAAATCTGAGAATTTATTTTATTCAGATACCTTTTCCATTTATATTACTCATACTGCTTTGCCTTCGTTCTTTGATATAATGAACAAGATGTTATATATATAATTCCCCACCTTTATATTTTGTGAAAGAATCAGCAGCTTTATTGAAGATTGAAATCTAGAACTAATTCTTGATTGTGCAAAGACATGTTTTTCTAGACAAGATTTCTAATATCAATATTACGTATGAAGTAAGTGGAATGAAATTCTATGCTGACCTTAGGTTATTATGCCATTGATATAAAATGTAATGGATATTGTTTTTTAATAGACACATCTTATTTATATCTTGGCTCACCTACTTTGCAAAAATGGAAACAATTATTAAACAGTACAATGCACAGTCTAGGAATATAAAATGATACAGAAAGAAGTGAAGATCTAATACAGTGCTCCTATGCTGAAGAATAGGTAATCTATCATAGAAATTTCCAAATTCAAATGAGCGTCTACATTTGAATTATACACTTGGGCACCGAACTTTGATAGCTGTGTCAGTTGCTAAAAATAAATTACTTCAGTTTTTAAAGCTTATAAAGTTAAATATTATGGATCCATCAGGTTTCTTTCTGGAATACAATTTTTAAACACAGTAATGGCTCCTTTTTTCCTCACTTTTTCCTTTTCTCCCTATTGTTTTTTCTGTTGAAACTGAGTTCCCTGTATCCCTTGATGTTGAACTTTATCAATTTTTGAGAACATGGTAAACAGTGGTGCCTATGCCATGCACTGAATTGTACTATTTCTGAAAAAGGATAAACATTCAATTCCACGGTTTACCTGAAATTCACATTAACTACATCTATATGCTACCTATTATAGAGAAAGAATTCAAAAGGCACTGTTTAAAATTTTAAAAGTAAAACAAAAGCCTTGCATAATGAAACCTTGATTGTTCACCTTCCCCACACCCAGTGCACATACCCAGCTCTGCCCTGACTCAATGTGGTACATGCAAAAACAGGTGTTTTAGATTACAGATTTATAATTTCTGACTTATCCATGCTGATAGTTGTAATCTAAGATATCTAGAGTCATCACTTCGTGTGTGGCTAATAACATGCTGAATATTTGTATATAATATCTGAAGTTTGTGAAATGAGCTGAAATCATATACAATTTAATAGATAATGCAGAAATTGGGACTGAATATTTTAAAAAAATAGGTATCAATTACTGTTGAACATTATGTTCAGTATTCATAGAGGTGAATATTAATAAACAAAAAGGCCAAAGGTTTAAAAAAAATACACTTGCTAATATTTGGACTCTAATGTTAGATTTTCCTAGCGTATTGAAATCACATTGTAACTGACTTCTGGTTCTACTTACTGATTTTCAGTAAGTAAAGTTAAACACAATAGCTTTAGGACTGGATAAAAAGGAAAAGGAAAGGAAATAATTCCTCTCTCTAATTTTTTAAAATAAAAATTAAACTTAAATAAAATACACTTTAAGTTGTGATTATTCATGCAAGCTTGCCAAATATTAAAATATGTGTTCAGGTGATAGTTAATGTTTATAGTTAATATTGGATGTGTTACCCATTGCAATTTAATAAATGGTTTGCACATCACATTAAAATAATTATGAAATATGAAAACAAAAGTAAAAATGTGCATGTAATCAAATCTATCACAGACCTACAAAACCACTAACCCAATAAAACAAAACTGAAATAGTAAGAAATCAAACACTTCTGATAAATTTATGAAAAGGTATTAAATATAAGCTAAAGGTATCCATGAGAAGAGTATTCCACAAAGGAAACACTGCAAGAAAACCACTCCCTGCAATCCCCATCCTTCATAAAAGTATAGGATTATACATATGTTTTTCTGGGAAGGATTGAGACTGATTATGTGTTTGAATATAATATCCAAGCCATATTTATTAATTTCTGTCAAAATGTTTCATTATAACTACCTCTGCCTCCTAGAAAACTCAGATATTTGTATGGTATATAATACAGTACAGGCATAATTCGTTTACTTTATTGTGCATAAGTCAAATACAGTAAATAAAACCACCATTGATTTAAGACCAGTAGAAAGGCTTGGGAAACATCTGATTGTGTTATTTTGGATTTTTTTAAAAAATGAAGTTGAATGTAATTACTTCTTTGATGTAAAGAACATCAGAATAATTCAGAACTATAGAGCTGATGGGGAAGTTGAAAAAGCATCCTGTTAGAAGGCAATAATTATTGATACAAGGAAATTATTGTGAATTTTATCAGTGTGAGTTAAAACTCGGCTCAAGGGAATCTTTTTACTACTATAATTATAGCTAATAATCAACATTAATGCTGCAAAGTACTTTTCTAATCCATTTAATAATTTCTACATTGGAATTATTTCATACTGCAAAATATATAATTGAAATATGTTGGATTTATTAACATTAAGAATTCTTGTTTGTAGCACTGTACCAAATAGTTGGGTTAGTCTGATTGATTGGATAGATCCATCATGTTTGTGCATTGCTCCACTCTGTTAAAATAAGAGAAAGTTAAGAAAAAGAATATTTGCTGAACTTAGTGTATTAATTTCATACCCCATAACGAATCCAAAATGTATAAGCCAAAACAAAGTCTAGTTTATTAGTTTTAGAATTTATTAAGGAGATCCATAGCCTCAAGTTCAATCACACAATGGAAAGAATAAAGGAACAAGTTAGCTGTTTGCATTAACATGGTATTAGCTGTAAGCCAGGCTAAACCAACAATTTTTGTCTTATTTTGAATAATGGTGTAGGAGAAGCAGCTTTTCACCTAAGTTAATGCTTTTCTATGTTATTAGGATAATATTTAGATTTCAGATTTACTAACTTTTTAAATCTTTACCTTGGAGTTTAATGATTGTTTTAGTTTCTAAAATTTTATAGCTTTATTAGGCATCAAGAGTGACTATTTCCTATTTTCTCTTTCTTGGTAGCTCTTTTTCAGCCCATAACAAATGAATCCCGTGAATTTGAAGATATTGTGAACATTTTGCATTCATCATATTTAGATATCCTTTCAAAGGACAGATTCACATACAAAAAAGCGAGTCTGATTCATAGTGAACTGTTGGAAAAGGATGTGAGTATATATTATCAATGTATATAATTAGGTGCTATGCATGTAGAAATTTCAGATGATTTAAGTTATGATGGTATGCTTCAGTAATGTAAAAGTAAAGTAAAAGTTAAAAAAACACATTTTGATTCTGAAAGCTTTTTAGTATTGTACATATTGAAGAGAGCCAGGCTGGAAACTGAGGGACTTCTAGTCCTGCCTTAGGCACGAATCCATCTGGGTAATCTTGGGCCAGTCATAGGCACTCTGCCCTAGGAAGGAGGTTATGGCAAAGCACTTCTGAAAGAACTGCCAAGAAAAAAATACATTGATGAAGTCATCCAGATAGAGTTGTCTGGAAGTTGAGTCATGGCAACTGAACTTTTCTTGATTCAAAGCTTTTCACTGTTTATCTAAATAGCTTCTTCAATCTGAGCAAGTTGGTTGGGGGGGGGACCCCATATAGGTCCTCCAGGGAAGTTTCATGTCTCATCTAATCTAAGGTGAAGGCAGAATTGTTTTGATCATTATGTGGGAAGGAGAGCATGGTGTGTGAGAGCAAATAAAGGCCTGGTGTGTGAGGGAGAGTTACCCCTATAACTTGTGATTTTCTTGCTGGTTTCCCCATTGATTTTGCTTATGGGAAGCCAGTAGAGACGGTCGCAAATGGTGATCATGTAAGTGCAAACTGGTTGTCAAGTGCCCATATTTTGTTTATTGCCTGAGGGAGGTTGCAAAGGCGGAAACTTTTGAGGACCAGTTCTGAATCCATTCAGTGCTATGACCATCATAACTTAAATATCATAACAACATAATAACAAATGGTTGCCAAACAGATGATTGTAACTTGAGGACTACATGTATGCTATGAAATGTGCTAGTTTTTGTTCATTATATTAGTTTTTTTCTCTTTCGAAAGTTCATAGAGAAACGAAAAGAATTGAAACAAGATGGGAGGTCAGAGAAAGAGCTTGCTGAGGCGTATGCATTTCTAAAGGTTGATCGTTCGTTGGTAAGAATGTAATTTTTGTAAAGTAACTTTTAAAGTATTGTTGGCTTTCTCAAATCAACAGAATTGAAGCATAAAAAAATAATCTCTTTGCATATCTGGAAGAATGTTAAGTAAATTCTTCATATTGAGATGTTAATGTTAACACCTGTTAGAATAGAAAGTGAAATAATACTACTATGAAAGACAAATGTGAGGATGCCTACATTGGGAGGTGATGATTGTTTAGCACTCAGGAAAAACTATTCCTGCATGAGCATACTTTCATTGGCAAGTTTTCTAATCTTGTGCCTCTGAAATAAAATATGGAATTAGGCAGTCTGCTTGTCATTTCAATTTGGAGTACAGTGAAATATTTTCTGGAGGCAAAAATAATCCCTTCAACTTTTTATCTATACATTATTGAACTTGTGAAGTTGAGGTTAGAGGTTTATGTTGGCTGTGTTTGCTTGGTTTTTGGAATAACTACAGAGTAGGAGGGATGTGCAAATCCTTTGAAAGAGGTGCTTTAGAACATTTAATAACAACTTAATATTTTTTTTATTTTTAATTGTTAACAGCATCTTTCCATATTGTATGTCACTTCAGCAGACTGGAAACCTTGAAAATATGCTATTTTTTCATTATTTGAAAAATGGTCTGTTTATGTGGTTCCACACTTTTTAAAGCACCATTTTTGCAGGATTTGTCCTACCTTATTATTAAGCAGAAAGTCAGATATTGCCAACTCCTGTATCCATCAAGGAAGGAGAATTGAAATTTTAATTATCTTGCTTTATCATTTCAATTACTAAAATACTGTGTTTATCTAACAATCACAGCACAATATAGTTTATTTTGTTCTGCAATATTATGATAAAAGAGGTTGTCATCAAATCTTTCCAGATGCAGATATTGATGGCTTCTTTGAGCATTTTAAATATTATTGAACATTCTGTGCCAATCAATGCTAGAAATTTAATACAGTATAGGTTATTTTATAAGATTATGCCAAAGGCATTTTGATTGAAGGTAACATTGACAGACCATAAATATGATGGAGCTTTGGCATTTAATCAACCATACATATATTTGCCGGGAGTACCATCAGTTGTGCTCACATGTGAATACCTACAGCACTTGCTCCTCAGTTGTGATTTGAATGTCATTTTTTTGGTAGAAGTGTATTTTGGGTCTCATAATGTCTGCTTCACCATTTAGTGGACATTAATTTTAAGCAGACAATCTTTCCCCCCAACTCATCCATTGAATCAAGGAATTGGTATAACCAAAAATATACTGTGTAAAGGTAACAAGTCAGCTTATTGTAACTATGCTTTCTAAAGCCTTCTGTCCTAACACAGTTATTTCAAAAAGCAGATATTAGCAAAACAAATGCAAAAACCAATTAAAGACTAATATGATAACAATTGGTCAGTCAACCATTATAGTATCACAAAATTCTGTATCTTCTGGTACATTAAATAAAGTTTAATTTCAGGTCCAAAATATATGTGAAAACGGCTTACTGGTGGGCCATTCCAAGATAACAGTTCTCGGCAATCCTTCAATGGGTAACTATGTCTTTCTTTGTTATTAAATATGTGGCAATAGAAATATGAAGGCAGAAGATGTATTGTGTCGCATTAATACATTTTAAACCAGGGTACCAACTTTGTCCAGCTGACCTATTCTGAATTTTTAAATTACTTACCAGCCTGAGTTGTTTATTTTCTGCTTTAATCCGAATAATTTATCAATATGTAATCATAAAGAGAATTCTTATAGAAATAAAAAGTAACTTTGGTGACTCATGATTTTCTCATGCATTAATATTAAATGATCTGATTACTATACTTGCAGACTTATTAAGGAAGTGGATGGCATATTCTTTAAATAAGTTTGTTTTTCCTGGATGAAAAATATAACTGTTGCTACTCACTTGGATGGTGTTTCAGTAATTTCATGGAATGTTTTAGGATAAAATCAAGTGTCATAAAGCGGTATGATATCTTTTACATAGAAAGATATCTTCATATTCCTCAACACACTTCCAAAATCCATTTTAAAGTGATGAATAACAGCCTCTCCTCCTAGCACACATTCTTAGCTTGGTTGGGATGCGGAAAATTCCAAATTTACCATTATTCCATCATTGGAAACACCTTTCGTTATTGGAAACATAACATTGACATTTATACTATATTGAAATACATTATGTAGAATGGCCATTTTGACATTTCTTATATATCACCAAAAATAATTATGTAAATGTCATTTGTTGATATACTGTTTCCACATCTTACAGGTGTATATCTTTCTAAATATGCTGACTTGTTACAGACTAATCCTCTGGAGGCTAGTTCAACTGGTGATATTATTATTTTTAAAGTAATAAAGGTATGTTTGGGGATTTCCCTTAAGTTTTAAGTTATTCAAAAATTATAATTTTATTTATATTTAATTATATATATAACTTTTGAATATATATCAATATCAATACATGAACTGAGGCATCTGGGTATCATTCATTTAAATACAAGTAGTAATGATAGTATTAATATTTGTTATTTATATAATTATAATGTTATTATACGTATTTGTGATAAAATATAGGCCTTCATTATTTGGTTCAACATTTTAGTCCCCCATTCCAATGACAATAACAATATCATTAAAACATACATAGTGTCACCATCTTTCAACATCTAATCTATATATCTAGCTATTGATTTTAGTATATTATATAAAAATATGCATAATAATCCCCCTATTTCTTTCTTCTGCCTCTGTTCTAACTCCTAATAAAGACAATCTTGTGTTACGTAACATTTCCTCTATTCATCATCTCTTGACCATTTTAATATTTCAATTCTTATTCGTTTTTTAACTTGCCTCCCAAATTCCTCCCTTGGGTCTTCATTTCTATCTACATCTTTCCTGGTTAACTTAAATATTTCTGCCATCTCTACTATCTTTTGCTGCCAAGCCTCCAGAGAATTTTCTTTTCAAAGATATCTTTCTGTTTATCCAGTATCATTCTTTGGTCTTTTGGCATGTATTTTCCCTGAATTGCTTCATAAGTTTTTATTGCCTTCTCTTTCTTTTCTTCTTGTTTTATTTGTTGATTTGTCCATTCTACCTTTTCCCCTGGTCTCTCTATTATCTCCTTTATTGCCTGAGCTTTTTGATCATTATTCATTATCGCTTGTAGAGCACTTTCTAGCTTCCCATTTATGTTATTCATTAAATCCATTCTCTCCCTGTGATTCCTTGTCATGATATCATAAATGCTTTGAAATATCAACACCATTTCTTTTTGAAAATCACTTTTTCCCCCTGCTGAAATGTCGTCTTTTAATAAGTCCCAGTATAGCTCAATAGTCTGTCAGTGGTCTATCCCTGCCCCAGAGTCTCAATTATCTTTGATCTCAGAAAGTTGATCTGAAAACCATTTACTCAGTCCTGATGTTTCTTCTCAGGGAATACAGCTCTTTTTAGGTAATCCAGGAAGATTTCCAAATGTCCCCTTAAGTCCACTCTATAAGTTCAATCATAGTTCCTAATGTTTGAAAGTCACTTTAATTAGATGTCTTCTGTGTTTTCACTATTAGAACTCCAGTAGTCTTGGAGCAGATAAGTATAGAGCAGTAGATAGCATAGCAGTCCTTCAGGTGTTACTTATTTCCACTTTCTTCTTATCAGTATTTTTCCAGAGTTATAGGAATATAATGTCTATTCCATTCACCAGTAGGTGGCGCCTTCAGCTTAACTTCAACGTTGCACAAATTCTAACAAGTTCTGTTTGTATTTATTCAAACAGATAATCAAAATTCTGACAGGTAATTCCGGCATTTTAAAATGCCTTATTGCCAGTAAAAATTAGAGATCCTATCTTTCAAGGTTGTTAAAGGTTTTACGCTCTCTTCTTAAAATCTTTTCTTTCAGGTCTGTAATTTTTCTCTCTGTAATTGTTAGCCACTTAAACAAACTTTTCAAAGAGTCTCTTTTCCAGAGTTAATTTTCTTGGGGTAGAATTTAGGTTAAATAAAAGGTCACCTCACCCAGTTCCAGTCACTGTTCATCCACACTGTACATTCGTTGTTTCTTCGGCTGTCCCAGCTTCACAACAGCCATAATGGCTGCCATTCATCTTCGTTGTCAGCTGAGAGAGAATTAGCCCTGGGTCAAGCAGGAGAGCTGCCGCTTTCTGCGACCTACAGGGCACCCCTCCACTCTTATACAGAGTGACTTTAGCCTCTTGTTGGGCCCTCCAATAAAGGGATTTGGTGCAATTTCACAGAGCCTTGCTCTTTGTGTCCGATAGCACCGCAACGTCAATCGGAAGTCGGGATTTCCCTTAAGTTTTTTAAAGGTTCATCTTACCTCTTGAGGAGAAATAGTAAACCAATGTAACACCTTATATTTAATGCAATAATAATATCTGAATAAAACACTTTAACTTTTCTCTGTATAAATGTGATTACAATATTTTAAAATTTAAACATCTTTTTAAAGCACTGATGATGTTTTCTAGTTCAGAAATGAAACTTATGCAAGCAACCAATCAAGTTCAGGGAGCACCAAAGATTCCACAGTTCAACCCTACATATATTTTCTTCACATTGTTATTAAGGGAGGTTGTATATACATTTGTATTACTTAATTTCACAGGATTAAAAAGTGCACTGACAATTTAGAAAAATATTAATGCCATTTCAGATAAAATCTAGTTGAATTATCTTTGACTAAGCTGAAGGATATATTGATGAAATGAACATTAGTGTTCTATAGTGTTGTGTGTGACTTTAGAGGGTGGAAAATGTGGGTTTGCATTGTACCTGGAATAATATTAATCACCATTTTCTAATATTTTAGGGAAAAATGAAGACTATATATGATAAATATGATAACCAGACAGTAAATGCAATGGACTCGGCTGTTAAAAATGCACTGGATCCTACACCAAAACATGAATGCCATGTTTCAAAAACTGCAAACAAAATTACATCCAGCCGTAGTTACAGAGCATATGAACGTACACAGGTAAAAATAATATTGGAAAATATTTATATGGCTGCCCTAACTTCCTAATTTAATGTAGAAAGTGCCTTCTAATTTGTAAGATTTGGGCAACAGTACCTTGGATTGTGAAGTATTCTATAGATGAGAAATCCTGACTTCATAGAATAAATGAATGAATGAAACTAGCCTTTGGTTGTACTTGTGGATACTGGCAAAAATGTGCCACAACTGATTAATAACTGTCCTTTCTGTTAGCTGGGAACATTGCAAATCTACAAGTAGGTCTGATAATATAATTTATTTCTCTGCCTTGATAAAAACTGTGACATGAAAGCAAGCCTTCATTAACTGAAGAGCCCATCTAATGTTGACTATACCATGTGGAAGGTTGCAACCTAGAATGCAAGAGGAGTAAAAAGTAAAGTGCACAATTGTTTGAAAGAAAAATACATAAGTTATAAATGTGAAACTAAGAAAATGAAAGGTTGTTATAAATGTGAAAAAAGCTGCTGATGTGGACAGAAGTCAGTGAATAAGTGAAGTGATAGTGGATGGTTACTTAAGATTGAAAAGGTCAAAATATGTATCAGAAAACACTGGTATTGTTGGTATCGTGGTTGTAGATTGTGTGTTATGTTTTAGTGAAGTGATATGAAAGAGAAGACTTCGGGAGTAAGCTATTGATCATTCAAAACAATTGCTGTTCAAGGAAAAAAAATGAGACTAAAAGTTATTGGGCCATTTGGAGACCTGAGAGTGAATGAGAATGGTGACTATTTGATGAATATTTAACTAGTAAAAGTTTCATTCATTTTGAATACATGACAGGCTCTTCAAATACACTCATGGAAAAGGAGTAACTTGAAAAGAATGATTTGGTTGTTTATTTAAAAGGTTGAGAGGATCAGTAAAAGATGTGGAAATTGTGAGAAGTTCAAAAAGTTAAGCAGACTGGGTTTTGGTCGCGAGAATGGGTCTTAAGAAAATGCAGGTATGAAAGATTAGGAAATATGAAAGAAATGAATCTGAAAGTAGAGTGATGAAATAGAATAATGAAGTGATGAAAAAAGTAAAGTGTTGAAGAAATAGAAGTCCTATATAAAAAGCTACTAGAAGATAATTTCTCCATAAAAGGAATGGAAAGTAGACACAAGAAAGGAGATGTGGAAGCTATTTGGGACATAGTAAAAAGAATTTTGTTACACAAATATGTAGAGCTACACCATGAAAGAAGATGCTTTATGCAGCAGGGAACTGAAAAATGCTATAAATGAGAAATAATGCAAATATCAGTGAATAATTGCTACTGAAGATAAAAATGAGAAAGACATAGAACAGGGGTGTCAAATTCAAGGCCCGACGGCCATATCTGACCCCCTGGGGTATTTAGATCTGGTCCATGGGGCCACCCTGGAAACAGCGAAGGACTGGCCCATGGTGCTTCTGCCAGTGAAAACGGGCTCCTGAGCTGTTTTTGGCTGCCACAGCCTCCTGCAACCCTCTGCCAGTGTAACATGGAACAAAGAATAAAACAAAGTTGCATGATGTTACCTTGGTTGTATTCATGGATAATTCTAACAGTGTTACTAAAGAGGTAATGGTTCTCGAAATCCTTTGAAAACTTTCTGATTGTAATGGAATGCATTAGTAGCCTTGAGGAAAGTTGAGCAGAAATGCTGCCTAGGAAACAATCAGACAAGAGGGTCTGGAGCCTGCAATAGCTTAAGGGTCACAGAAGGAAACTGAGAAAGGACCTCCTCAAAAGGATCAGGCAGCTAAAAGCAAGTGGAAAGTTTGTACTTTCAAATTTTCTAGATTCTGTCAATATAGTCGTAGAGTAAAGTAGAATGAGTTCATATAATTCTGTTTCCTCTCTGGTTTGCCTGAGAAGGTCGACATCAATCTTGCAGATCATAGTGGTGGCTTAGCTGGGCACACTGTAGTATTCCTTCCCCAACTAGGATGCAGCCTCTGTTTCCAGGGCCTCCCTATCATACTCCCTTCCCCCACACAAAACAACAACAACAACCCTATACTGCTTACCTGGGATTCCATCTGCTTAAAAGACTTGGGATTCTTGCTTAACAGTGGTTACTAAGTCACTAAGTAGAGAGAGTCATGTGACATTTCACTTAATAATCAATTTGCTTATTGACCAAAATTTCAGTCCCAATTGTGATTGTAAGTCAAGTATTACCTGCATTTTCTCTTCTCTCACACATTGCTTCACTGATCATCTGAGTTGAGCCCCAGTAAATTTCAGACAAAGTTGTTTGTTATGAATTTTTCCCATTATTACTTCTATGAATACCATTTATTATGCATTTATTTCCAGTATTACTTCTATGAATATCACTTTCATGAGATCAGGCAAAGACCAAGACATGTGTGTCCATATGCTGTTGTATCATTTTTGTACGAGGAAAAAATACAGAAGTACTTGCCTCAAATAAGGTGAGTGAAGATATATTTTAAAAGTACTGTGTATAATACTAGTTAACATTTATGACCTTTATTTAATCAAATCATTTATATACTATTCACATCCCTTACACTCTGTAAAAGCAACCAGTAGTATTTGTGAAAACAAGTATGTTATAAATTCCCCCTAAACAGCAGTGAGAATGCTCCCTTCAACTCTAAAAGCAGTTTGCTCTACTATATGGAAAACGATGAATTCAGGTTTTTGCAGCCATTAGTCTGCAAATCACATCAATAATATCAGCTGCAACATATGCCTGAGAGATATGCCTTCATGCCTAGCACTAAATGAAGATGATCGTGGTGCTTCTATAATTTCTGGGATATACCATTGACACAGGCCAAAATATTAGTTTTGACTTTTCATAGGTAAAATACATATAAATGGATGGTTTTTTTTCTGAAAAAGTGCATATCTTCATGTCTCTTAAGTATGTTTAATATTAGCACACTGGTATTTTAGGATGTTTTAATCTTGACCACAGAATACCCTGAAAGGTGCTCTAATAATTCTTAATTGCTCTCTTTTTTTTTTGCCCCACCCCCAGTGATTCAAATCAATTGAGGTGCTGCTGTTAGATGTATTTCAGAATTTTTGTTCAGATGGTAAATAATCTTGGAATATTGCCTAATTCATATTTGCAGTGTCAAAATTAAAACCTTGGCATAAAAATTGGGGAAAGGAGAAAATTGTTGGAAACTTCACAAACTCCCAAATCTTCAACAAAGTAGTGACAGACTATTTACCTTGGAATAATTTAAGTGATTTACTAAGAGTTAGAAATGGAAGGCCTCCAAAAACCTAATTATAATCCTGAGCATATCCTGGGAAACAAAGAAACTTAAAAATGCAGTCTAATGATAGTTGAACTACCAAATGAGTTGCCTGTTAATAAAATCCTTAGCTGGCCTCAGTTTGGCCTTAGGTGGCCTCAGTTCAGGTTGTATAAATTTGCTTTGGTTGAATGTGGTTGAGATTCTTGGTATGTTAAGTTTGGAACATCCCTGTGTAAAAGATAATTTATATTATTTCCTCATATTTAATGGTTCATTATTAATTTATTCAGTATTTTTATATAGAACTATCTGGAGAATTTTGTATATGCCATTTTAAAGTATTCCATAGTTTCTCTTTGGGATTTGTTGTTTTGTTGACATTCTAAAAAATGATTAGTTAGATATATGTTAGAAATAATGAGGGAAATGGTTTCAGCTGTTGCCTAGTAGAGAAAAAAGAAATACTGCCCTTTTCTGCAAGTGACTTAAGACCTTTACCTGACTGCAGTGTTCAAAAATACATAACTTTTAACATGACCTTTAACCAAAAAACCTCCTCTATCTTCATATTGTTTTGAAAGGTGTAGAAGTAACTGATGGTCTGTGGGCAGTCAATGAAATATTGAAGTCCTAGCTATGAATATTCTTCCATTCTTTTCTATATAAAAATGTTTTATAAATTGTATACAGTTATTCTATAGAATCTAGATTTTCTTAAGTGCAATAAAAATGAATTGTTTTTTAAATTATAACTGTATTTACTTTGCTTATAGATCAAAGACTTCGAGTATGGATAAGAGTACTGGTAAGAATTCAATTACTAAATAAAATTGTGGGCTATTGCCTGAAATGTTAACTTGGGTACAGGTAGTCCTTGATTAATGACTGCTTTATTCAGCAACTGTTTGAACTTATTATAGTGTTGAAAAAATAGATTTATATCCAGTCTTCAAATTGATGACTGTTTCAGCATCTCCACAGTTACATGATTGTGATTTAGGCACTTTGCAACTGATGCATGTTTATGATTGACACAATACTCTGGGGTCACATGATCACCATTTGTGACCTCCACAACAGCCGGCTTCTGACAAGTGAGAAAGCCGGCAGTAAGTCACAAGTCCTGGTCATGTGACACCACACATGACTGCAGCAGATGTTTATGTTTATTGTTTATGTTTATTGTATTTATATACCACCCTTCTCCTGAGGGACTCAGGTCGATGAACAGCCATAGTAAAATAATATACAGCAAAAATTAAAAGCTAATTAAAATAATTCAATCATTTGGCCGAAATTTAAAACATCCAACTAAAATCATTATAAAACCCTTATCAAAAACCAATTTAAAAAACCTTTATCCAGTCAGACCAGCTTGCTGGAATAATAGGGTCTTCAGAGCGCGACGGAAGGCACGGAAGTCGGGGATCTTTCGTATGTCCGGGAGCAGTTCATTCCATAGGGCCGGCCCCCCCACAGAGAAGGCTCTCCCCCTGGAGGTCACCAGCCTGCATTGTTTGGCTGACGGCATCCTGAGGAGGCCCTCTCTGTGGGAGCGTATTGGTCGGTGGGAGGCAATCGGTGGCAGAATGCAGTCCTGTAGGTAACCAGGTCCTAAGCCATGGAGCGCTTTAAAGGTGGTAACCAACACCTTGAAGAGCACCCGGAAGACCACCGTGAGCCAATGCAGCTCGCGCAAGAGGGGTGTTACATGGGAACGACGAGTCGCCCCCATTATTCCTCGTGCGGCTGCATTCTGGACCAGCTGGAGCCTCCGGGTGCTCCTCAAGGGGAGCCCCATGTAGAGAGCATTACAATAGTCTAGGCAGGAAGTGACGAGGGGGTGAGTAATTCTGCGCAGGGCGTCCCGATCCAGAAATATATAATCCAGAGATTATATATTAAAGTCAGCCACAGTCACATGATGTTTCATTTAACAGTGTCACCTAGCAGTGGTATTGCTAGTCAGGTTATTAAATGAGAGCTACCTCTAGTTGTGATATTCTTTCTGCAAAGTCATGGATGCTCACCTGTTTTAAATATACTAAAACATTTTATGCCTGCCAGAAAATACCTCAATTACTGATTTTTTCTAGTTAGAATTAAACTATTAAAAGTATTTAAAGATAGATATATATTCTAGGCCAGCTGCCCCCAACCTTTTGAGCGCCAGGGATGGTTCCATGGAGGACAGTTTTTCCGCGGACTGGGGGTGGGTGCCCGGATGGGGTTTCCGTTGCTTGTGTAGCCTGGTTTCTGGACTGCAGTTCCTGGAAGACTTTGTGTTAAAAGAGTCTTCTGTAAAAAGATAGGAAACTGGGGAGCTGGAATGAGGCCGGAATGTAAACTTGAAAGAGGGTGTTGCTGTTTCCCATTCTAGTGATTGTTAAAGCTTTTAAGTGGTTCAGATAGGCTATTTTGACAGCGACAATGATAGGTAGTATATGGAAAATACTTTGCAGCATAAGTAAATATTAGTGATGGAAGCTGTTAAATAGAAGATCCTGCACTAGTTTCTTCCCTAGAGAGAGATCCATATGAGAACTGAATATGACTGTCTTCATTTTACTGATATAGAAAGGAAGTGTTTAAGGATATTCCATTTACTTAGTGGACAAATAATGTTATATTCATGCCCATCACCGTGTTGTCTCATTTTAGATAAAAACCTGGAAGTGGGAGGAACTGTCCTATCTACTTCTCACCTGTGCTTCAGGCTGCTGTTGGCAATAAGATAAATATT
This sequence comes from Ptyas mucosa, assembly GCA_012654045.1. Taxonomy (NCBI): domain Eukaryota; kingdom Metazoa; phylum Chordata; class Lepidosauria; order Squamata; family Colubridae; genus Ptyas; species Ptyas mucosa. The sequence continues at coordinate 831,562 of WNWU01000041.1, forward strand.
TCATAAGAAGATGTATTGTTTTTCTACTTACTAAACACACACAGTAAACATCATTACTAGTTTTATTTATTTTTATTTAGTAGTAAAAACAGAAATAAGCTCATTGAACAGGTTTCTTCCCTGTTTGTACAAAAACTAAAACTAAGGTTAGATCGGACAAAGTAGGAAGATTAGTCTCTTCCATGCTAGCTTATCTGTATAGAATTTCTGGTTATTGTTATTATCAAGCGAGTTAAATTCAAGACTATTCTTCTGTTAGCAAAGATGTTTTGACACTGCATATAATTGCCTTGATAATTATTAAAATCCTCTTTTTTAGAAACATTGCATTAATATTTTGAATATTTCTGTCCTTTTATATTGTAGATAAAGCAAGTTATACTTTATGGAAAGGGCAACTTTTAAACAAAGGAAAGCTTGTTTGTCATGCTGCTTTGATATCTGAAAAACGCCCTACGCTTCCCTGCAAACTGTAAGTATTCATAACCAGACCTGAAGTCAGTTTGAATTGGACTAGATTATCTAAAATTTTGAAAGATTGGAACATTGTAGTTCTGTGCACAGCACTAGTAATTTTATTTTTAACTGCTAAAATGCATTGCTATCTTCCTTAGTTCTCGATGCTCCCCAGGTTATATACAAGAACAGTTTATAAAGACGGAGTTTATTGAGGAAATTAATACAATAAGCATATATACACACTGGTAAATTTCACATCTTACCCAAATATAGCTTCCTATAGCGGATATACAATACAGGATCAACAAAAATAGGATAAATTAATACTCTGTGATGTACAGTCAACAATCAGTGATGTATTTGCAAGTCCAATCAGTAAGCTTGGAAGGTATGCATATACAATGACACTAATCTTTTTTATATATAAGTTTTTTTATTTTATTTTACATATACATATCAATGCGTGAACAGTGGCACCTGAGTGTCATACAGTCTAATACAAATAAAACTAGTACAATTAATCCTAGTTATTACATTCAACCAACTTATATATTTCTAATAATACATATTTATATTAAGTTGTAGTTTATCATTAATTATTCCATATTTTTATATATTGATCTAATGCCACTCACCATATTATTTGATCATACATAATAATATTGCCATTCAATTTCTAAGCTTCCCTCTTGTTACTGCTTTTGTTTTATTATGTAAAGAGGTATACACTGATATTCCCCCTTTCTCTTATTTCTATCTCTATTTTAACTTCTAATCATGTCACCCTTTTATTAAAATACGTTTTCTTTCTATCCAACATCTCTTGCCCACTTTGGAGCTTTGAATCCTGTTCGTTTTTAACTTACCTCCTATATTTCACTCTACATCTATTTGTATTAAGATACAATCATTCATTATTTCATTATTCAATGTTTCAATACACAATTCTAATCCCAATCCCAATATTATTTAGACATACAAAATTTTTCTAATCATATTCTTTGCAATCATCAAATCTACATAATTTTGATAGTAATACATATTTTTATATTAAAGTATATTCTTTCATTATTTAATTGCTCAGTGTTTCAATATATTATTGCAATGCCAGTTGCAATATTATTAAAACATACTTAATAATACCATCATTCAATTTCTAGTTTTCCCATTTTATTGTTACTTTCTTCTCTTATTTCTACCTAATCTAATCATGCCACCATTCCAAAAGAGAAGGGAAAGAAAGAGAAAAAGAAAATCATATCAAAACAACAAAGAAAAAAGAGAAACCCTTTCTTTTCTAACCATCATTTCTTGTCCGCTTCAGTATTTTAGTTGCTATGGTTTTTTTTGACTTGCCTCCCATATTCCTCTCTTGGATCTTCATCTCTGTCTTCATCTACTTCTTGACTACAATCGAAGTATTTCTCCCATCTCTTTGGAAGCTAGGCTCTTCCACTGCCTAGCTTCCAAAGTATCTGCCCAAATCCCTATCTCCCATTCAAAAGAATCTTCCTGTATCTCCAATTCTCTTTTCAACTCCCTTAAAATATTTTCCCCCTGGTTTAACTCATCAATCACTGTTTTTTTATTATTTCCTCCTTGTCGTCTTCTTTGGTTCGCTGGTTCTTCGGTTCTATCTTTTCCTCCAATCCTTCTGTTGGCTCCTCCCTTTTCTGAGCGTCTAGATCTTTACTCATCATTCCATATATTTTCCATAATCTCCTTAAATCCTTTCTCCATGATATCCTTTGTGCTTTGGAAAATCAACATCATGTCCTTCAAAGTTCTACTTCTTATTTCTTCCTTATGAAGCAACTTACTTTTTTTTTTAAAAAAACCCCACTTTTATCCAGTAGTCTAAGAACCATTTATTCAGACCTAAAATTGCCCTTCAAGAAGTACACTGATCAAAGTTCTTTGTATTCCATAGGAAATCAATCAGTTTTCCTGACTCTCTGCGATGCCAATCTTAACCATGGGTCTTGCTTGCAGTTTGATTGGATGAACTGAGTGCTCTTTAAAATTTCTTTAGCTCTGACTCCGCCCCTTCTTCCTGGTCCGTCAGACTTTTTCACTCAGTTGATTGAATAGGTCCTGAGTGCTTCATTGTTACAAAGTATATTGTGTATTGGAGGGTTTAATCGCCTTTTAACCTTATTATGTGAGTTTTCATTGTTTCAGAGAGCTGCGCAGGACTTGTTAGTGGCTTTTATTTTGATCATAATTTTAATTGTAATTCAATTATAGAAACAGGATAAGTTTTTGAAGTAAAAATTTCCAGTGTTTTAAAATGCCTTCCCATTATCATGTCTTCCTAGTTTAAGAGTCCAATCTTCTGTATTTTTAGAAATGTATTGTTTCCTTCTAGTCTGGTATTTTTCTCAGAATGCTTAATCGCCGCTTTAACAAGCAATTCTGAGCAGATAGTTCTAAATTGTTCCTTGGGGTTAGGTTTTAAGTAAAAAGGAATCCTCTCCCCCAGGAATCCTCTTCCCCAGTTCCAGTCACTGTTCACCTACTTCGCTCCAGCACCAGTCTTAGTTGTTCCTCAGTTGTCTCAGCTTCGTGGCAGCCATCTTTCGGCTGCCTCTTATTGCCATGGCTGATAAGGAAAAAGAACCCTGGGTCAGACAGGAGAGCTGCGATTCTCCACGACTTCACAGGGCACCCTTCTTTGGTTCGCTGCCCCTACAGGATGCCTTTGGCTCTTTTAGGAGTCCACCAGCGGGGAGAATTCAGCATGGGAGTGCAGAGACCCGCTTCTCATGTCCGATCTCGCTGCGATGTCAACCAGAAGCCTCCATGACTAATCTGATGAGTTTAAGGACAAGTCCCAATCTTCCTCTGACTGTTCTGTGTTGGCTCACCAGGCTAATACCCCATAGTCTAGAGCCATATGTTTATTTTTTATCCCACCTCTCCTGCAGAAAAACAAGGTGGCATTCAGTTTTTCACCCAGTTACTCCTGTGAGATGTTTATTAGACTAAGAGAAATTGACTAGCATGAAGGTCACCCAGTGAGTTTACATGGCTAAGGGTGGATTTGAAGCTGAGTGTCTCCAATCCAAGTCCAGCATTATAAATTTTATACCTTAGTGCCATATGCAAACCTATGGCACATGTGCCGGAAGTGGCACGCAGAGCCATCTCTCTGGGCACGTGAGCTGTTGCCCATTGCTGCTCAGGGTTTCAGCATGCCGGCCAGTTAGTCTTCACGTGTGCGGGAGCGCTGTAAACTGGAAGAGCAGCCACATGTGCGTGCTGGGAAGATGATCTTCTGTTTCGCCATCTGGTCTGGTTTCTGACACACATGCGTGCACAAAGATCAGTTTACTGAAAACTGGAAGATCATCTTCCCGGTGTGCACATGTGCACCAGGCAACTACTCTTCCGGTTTCCGGCACACGCATGCACACTCCTGTTTTGGCACTCTGCTGAAAAGTTTCACCAACACTGCCTTAGTGGCTACATATGCAGGCTTCTACTGTTCTGGTCTTTGGAATTGGAATTAATTATGAATCAGTTTCTATGACATTGGCCTAATTTTCCTTAATTAGGTATATATCCAGTTTTACATACCAGCCAGCATGTTTTTCCTGAGATCTTAGGCTCCTTCTATGATTCTCATTGTCAGTTGTTTTGCCTTTTCAGAAGAAGAATTCAGATTTATCCTCATCAGTTGGTTTCTGTAGTTTCATCCCCAATCCATCGGTAGTTGTTAATCTTGCATTCAGAACCCACAGTTAAGTTGCCTCAGACTGTCTTTCTCTCCACTGAGTCTTGCTACCCTCACATTTTTTACATAAACTTGGTTGCAACTTTTTTCCTAATCTGATTCTTAGTCAACAATTAAGCTGTTTGCACAGTTCCAGGTTTTTGATAGGATATGAAAGGGAAAAAAAAAACCAGTTTAGATCAGGGCTGTCAAACTCCTGATCTGTGGGCCGGATGCGTCATGTGCTGGCCATGTCCCGATGACACCACCGTGACGACGTGAGTTTGACACCCCTGGTTTAGTGAAAGAGTAATAATTTTCTTTTTCTTCTATGACCACTAGTCCTGAAAAGCTTGATGTTGAAATGGTAATGAGCTTTGAAAAATTGGCACAGAAATTATCATCACGTGCGTTGGCTAAAGAAACTTATTCAGGAGAAAGGGAAGGTAAGAGCTTTTTCTAAATTAAGGAAAGTAAGATTTACCAATATAGTTATTCTTTTTAAAAGATTACTTGTCAAATTGAGAGTTTTGAATGATTGAACGGTACACTTGTGTTAGAACACAAATGGAGAAAACTCCAATTAGGAGGGAGGTGTATATAACTGGACATAAACTGGAGTTGGTGATAAATAATTGGGACTGCTTAATGACATTCATTTAAAAAGAAATTGTAATTTGTATATATATCGCAAGCAATCCTAACTTGTTGCTGCCAAGATTCACAGAACACTTAACTGAAAAAGGCATTTCCTCCAAATTAGCGAACAGGTTTTTCTTTATTTGATGGGATGCGGATTGGGGGAGATGTACTTTCAAATTCTTAGGGGAGTTCATTTGAAGATCAAGAGAATAGGAAAATTCACACTCTTCTCTCTCCTCACCAATTCTATTATATTTCATTATGCTATCATTTAAAATAAGGCCAGATTTCAGTTAAGTCTTCAGTGAATTTTAATTTTAATTTGGAGATCAGCAGTCAATCAGGTGTACTTATTTCCAGCAACAGAGAAAGCTGCATTGAGGAACAATCCAGTTAATTACAATCTTAAGTCTTCCTTGTCTCTCATTGGTAGCAATCAGATTAGAATGTCTTCTTTACAGTGTTGTGGGCTGCCTAGAATGATCAATGGTTGCCTAGAATGATCAACATTGCTTCACTTCTAAATTCCAACCACTAGGTCAGTCCGTCCAGTGTAAATTAGTAATAACAGGAATGTGACTAACTTCACCTTCTGTACTGTCTAGAACAGAAAAAAAAACCACCAGTAGACAACATTCCAACTGCATGGCTCAGTGTAGCATGAACAGTTAAAAGAATGTCATTTGAAACCGTCAAAAATATCCAGGTTTTTTTCAGGTTTAAAATGTTCTAGATGGCTGTTTTGAGCTCAAACCATTTTGAACACCTTAGTAATGACTATAGTCCACAACATCGTGTTGGTTAACTTTGAGTTATATTGATAACATTTTTTAAAAAAATTCATGGAAGGGAACATCCCCAATCACTTGTTCTCTTGTGGGGTTAGAGAAACGAGACATAAGCCATTGTGAGTCACTATAAAGTAGAACTTGCACTGGACAGTTCTTTCTAAAAATGAGTAGTTTCCCATTGCTGAAAAGTACCTTCCTTCCAGTCCTATCCTATTCAAGCAGATATATTTGTTTGTTTGTTAAATTTATTCCCATAGAATTGCTTATTGAGGGATGAAAGGGGAGCAAAATTCTCTTACATTATGTTTTTTGGACTCATTGTACTAACTTTTTCTCTAATGAGATGGCTTATTGACAGCTATTTTTTCCCGTATTCTCAGTGTTTAAGAATGGACTGTATTGTAGTCTGTTCGAAGTTGTGGAAAAGACTAGATCAGGAAGCAATTTGGAAGGTTTACTTCAGAAGCTAGAGACAGACAACCTGGTGAGGATAGATCTTTTTTCCGTATAATTTTACTATATGCATATTTGTAGTACTGGAAATTTCAAAACAACATGACCTGTTTTTGAAATTACAGCATGAACAAAACTTGTGCTATACTTTAATTCCATTCCTAATTTAAATATCTTTTTTGTAGGTTATTTTAAAACCACTTGTAGATGGAGGACACCTCTTGCTTCTTTCTCCTTATCAAATGGCTTCCCCATATGGTATGCAAATACTATGTGTTTCTTGAGCAATTGCTTTGACTGAGTATTTTTGCTACCTTTTAACTTTTTTTTTATTCTCCTCCCCTTTTATTTTTTAATCAGATAATCGAACAGGAAGGCCTCGGGTTTTACAAGCATTGTTTCTATTTCGGAAGCCTAGAAATTTAGTGACTTCAGGTAATTTTTTTCAGTATTTAATGTGGAGGTATGTCCATTGTTAATTATTATTGTATTTCTGACACAATAACAGTAATGCAAAGTTGCAAATCCAGTCTTGGATTATAATGAAGCTGGACTGGATTTTCATCTCTTAAAATAGGCTGGCATTCTAGTGGGCATGAGTGCTAGCCCAGCAATGGGCAGGAAGGAGGAAATTTGTTAACTTATTATCAAAAGATTATATCTGCAACTGACTTCTCTTAGAACTAGTGTTCATTCATAATGTTTGGTATTTGAACACGTTTGATAAAGTTGACGATGGTAAAGCTTGGTGCTAATAGATTACAGTAAGGAAAAAATAATAGTCAACATATTTTCTTATCTTTTCCTTTTTCTAAGGCCTGAGAAGAAAGTGATGAAATCTTGAAAGAAACAAACCTAACCTAGTTAATTTGTGTGAATATCTGTCTTTAAACCCCATGTTGGTTTTAAAGTCTTTGTTATTGATTTTTAACTTAAAATTGGGCCAAATTTATTTATATCATTTTAAATTGCTTTTAACTTTTGTATATTGTGCTTTTAGTTGGCTGTTCACCGCCCTGAGTCCAAAAGGAGAAGGGCGGTATAGAAATTTAATAAATAATAATAATAATAATAATAATAATAATAATAATAATAATAATAAT
>WNWU01000041.1:838734-922967 GCA_012654045.1 Ptyas mucosa
ATAATAATAATAATAATAATAATAATAATAATAATAATAATAATAATTGCTCAATTTGCTGTATTTAAATGTGTCTAGCTAGTTTGCTTACTATAAGCCAATCCCATCCTTCCAAAAGCAGCTTTCCTTCTTACGGGATTATGGATATAATTTCCTGACTCTGTAATTAAAGTGTTAGTGTGGTATCCTTTGTATAAATCTGCAGTAAAGTCTTCCTCTTATGAGAAAAGGGGATTACTTGTTAAGATGGCTAGAATGCAGTGAATTTTTTGTGGAACATGTAAAGAATTAAATGCTGATTTAAAGAAAGAAAGGAGAGAGCCTCACCCTTTCTCCTACCTCAGTTAACAAGAAGAACATGCTATCTACAATCTTAGTTGTCAACGTAAAGCAAAAGGGAGACAGAATCCAAGTGGGTTCAGAAGAGTGAAGAAGAGGTAAAGTTAAAGAGAGGGTTTTTTTAAAAAAAAATGCCTGAAGTCATTACTAACTCCTAGTGACTGGACTAGTTTCTACAATTTTCTTGGCAAGATTTTGGAAATGGTTTCCTATTGTCTGCTTCCTGGGATGAAATGGTATGACTGACTTGAGGTCATCCAGTTGCCCTTAAGCCTACTTACGGCGGAATTTTGGTTTCTACCCCTGCTACCTTACCTTCATCAATGGCTCTCTTGAATAAAATTTATTGTATTAAAAGTGCCTACTGGAATTAAAGTGATAGACTAAATAAAGGGTAAGCACTGTGAATGATGAATTATCATTATAAATAAATAATATCACCTTCTCCACCCTGCTTTATCATAAGTTTATAAAAAGAAAAAAAATTGACATTTCAGAATTAACTCCTCTAAACTTCATATGTCTAGAACAATCTCTCATAATTGTTATCTTGCAATATATTAAAAAGAAGTCTGTATCTAAGCTTCTGCTTTAATTAATGTAATCACAAATTAAAATGCATATATTAATGAGTATAAAAGTAATTGCACAAGAGTAAATGATTCAGGAAATTATTATACATTTCTTCCATGTAATATTGCTAGCCACTCGGAAGGCTGAATTTACAGTACCAACATAGTTATCTTTTAAATAATATCTATGTAGGGATAAACACCAATAAATTTCCAGTACATCTTCCTTCTTGTCAGGTTCATCCATCTGCAAATTTAGTTTTTGAAGTTTGACTTTGCTCATATTTAATATGTTCTGGGTTGACCTACACTGTATTGTAGCACACTACTTGGCAAATTATCTATTAAATCAGAAATAGCAATTATTTTAGCTGGTAGCTGCTAAGCAATCATTTCTGTATTGATCTTGTTAGTACATCTAAGAATGTTATCTAAATGATATATTGATTATTTCACTGGCGAGTATGTGGGTGCATGTATAAAATAAGCATGTATTAATATTAGTATGACAAAACAGGTTGTTGATGGATAGGTAAATTGAAAATACTTATAAATGAAATTGTGTGATGTTAAATGGCACAGTATTTATTACTTAAAAGGCTTTATGTCCCTTTCAAAATTACTCCCAGAATCATTGAAGACATTGCATTTAATAAAAACTAGCAACAAAATCAGATATTTAGTCTTCCAGTAAAGCAGTAACAAACATTGGTATAAAGAAATAGCAGTCCAATGAACAATCTGTATTGTAGGCAATTTTTTCACACCAAGTGAAAAAATTGCCTATTATACAAAGGCACGCCTATTATACAAAGATTTGTCAAATTCTTGTTTAAAGTACTAAGTATACTGTTGAAAAAGCCCCTTTTTCCATGCCTACCATGCTCATTATCCTTCCTGATGAACATTTGAGAAATATCTCAGGTTTTTATCTTAAAGGACAAGCAGAATAGGAATTCCAAGATAGATCTTGAGCATGTTATGTTTCTTCTTAATTGCTATTAAAGTAAAATGATGTGTTGCATGAAAAATGCATGTATTGATTTCACTAAGCAAAGGCATATTCTGTAAGTTTATTCAAGGAATGGTGTTTACTGATTCCCCCCCCCCTTTTTTTATCTCATTCTGAACATAGCGCACAAAAATGATCAGAAAAATGAGAATACAGTGGTATTGGATGAAACCCATGAATTTATACCAGAACTTCCAAGATTTATCCAGTCATTGCATTATGCATATGTACATTCTCGCAAAGATTCTAAGTCTGGCTTGAATATTTTGATGGAAAAATATATAAATGACTATTTTAAACGATACAGTAAATATAAAGAATTTGTTTTATATCAATATAAAGGAAACTTGGATGAGAGAAAATTTCTGTATCCTGGTCCTAAAAATAAATCCCATCTTGAGAGCTGTTTGCAGTCCTATATTTTTGGTTCAGAAACATACCAGGTTCCTATTTCTAAAGTGAAGAAAATAATGGACAGTAATAGAAAACCTCAGCAGTTCAGTCCTGTTTCAGATTATGAACCCCTGGAAGATGAATCTGATTTTACAAGAGGAAAATCTGGAAAAAGAAATGGATCAAAATATGAAAATATAGCTGCGAACAGAAAGTCTGCTCGCTCTGGAGATCGTGATAGAGGAAATATTGAAGATTTGATTAATTTAATTCATTATACAAAGAAAAATGTAGATAGAGAATCTGACTCAGAAGACAGTAGAAGTGAAAGCAGGCGGAAACGAAAATGTGAAAGTAAAGGAGAGAGTCCACAAAAGCAGTTAAAAATGAGCAATACTTTAGAAAACAATGAAGGTAAGTAACTCTGAATTAATGTAGAGTTTAGGTAAATAAATATAAATGTAGCTCATTGTTATAGCATGTTTCTTACACTTTGAATCTTAACGCAAATGAAAAATTATTCAAATTGAATGATTGGATTTTATATTCATACAGTTTTTATTGCTTATATTAGTTAAAAATTCAGCATTTTTGTTATGTGGCTTGACATCGAGCATATTCTCTCAGTTTTTGTGGGTATGGAACCTTGCAGTGCAGAAGATTTAAGTCCCTGACATTTAAGTAAGTAAAAATCTACATTGAGTCAAACCCATTTCCTGGTTACTGCCTGAAAATATCCATATACTGGCAATAATAAACTATTAGTTTGCAACTGTTGCCTTTTGGAGATTTTGTTTTGATTTCCAAGTCTAGTCAGCAAATGTGAGATTTCCTGGTGGTCACCCAGGAAGCAAGATGTTGGGCTTGAGGACCAGTATAAATGTAACTGCTAATATTTTATACAAAGAGAACATCCGTTTTTGCCATTGAACACTTTTTTCAAAATGTAGAATATTAGAAATGTGTTTTCTTGTGTGTATCATATCCATCAATTGATGAATGGATAGTCGAAACATTTTAGCATAATATTTGTTTTTTCTGTATATTTCTACTCCTACCCCAGCTGGATTTCTAGATGACACTGCACCAGAATCACTTCTTTCGATGATAGCTGATCTTGGTGGGCGTGATACTGATTTGAGACAACAGAACGTTGCTGATCCTCCAATTCCTGACCTATGTAGTGTGTTGAAATTACTTTCGGAAGTGCTTACTAATACGGATTTTCAAACAGCAAGATTGATTAAACAGGCGTCAGAAAATTATTCAAAGCAAACAGTTGACTATAATCCCATTCCACCAAAGATCAAGGAAGAACCCGAGCTTCCTAACACTACACATGAACATACTCAATTCAAAGATCTCCAAAGCCCAATCATGCTAGAAAGAAGTGCAACAAGTTTGCCCAGTTCTCTTGATGCCTCCACTATTGAAATGGATCCAGATCATATACTACCATTAAAAGTAAGAATGTTTCTGTTTTGCAAATCTATTGCAATTTAACTTCAAGAGCAATTAAAAAATCTCACAGTTAACAAAGTCAGGGCAGATCAGATTAATGAAGCTAAAGATAATTGGGTATCATGAAACTTTGCTATATTGAAGAATTGTGTTATACTTGTTAATGTCATTTTCAGTGGGAAAATCTAACTCGAATCTGAAGAAAAGTTAGTAACATGGCTCTTTTTCTATATAAGTACATGTATATGTTTGCCTTCGTATTAGTGTTGATTCCTAACACTGTCCGGACAAGTCACTTGTAGTTTTCTTGACAATGTTTCAGAAGTGGTTGCCACTGCCTGCTTTCTAGGGCTAAGAGAGAGTGACTGGCCCAAAGTCATTCAGGTGGTTTTGTGTCTAAGGCCGGACTAGACCTCATGGTCTCCCATGTTCTAGCCTGATGCTTCAACCACTACATCAAACTGGCTGTCCATATGGCATTGTAGTTGTTGTACCACTGAGTCTCTTGTTACTACTTCAGTCTTGGCGCCTAGGAACATAAACTAATGTTATTGTTCCTTTTTGGTGGAGTAGATCTAAAGAGCAGAATTCCTTTAGGAAGGATTGTATTTGAATTGAAGATAGATAAGTTTAGGCAGGTCTATGGAAGATATCTGTCAGAAATCCTGGTGATTCATTGCCAGTTATGTATGGAAGTAGATGAATCAATAATTCGGTATAAAGCACTTCCTGTATTCTTGTGACCCTTGAAGTTCCATATGGCTTGAATGCTCAGTGTACGAGCATATTTGTTAGGAGTAGATTTAAAATAGTGAGTATCTATAGAGAAGGTAACAAAATAGGCACAAGCAAACATTTGACTAGAGCTTCTTATCTGGTTTGCTATGCTTGTCATGTATTGGCAATTTGAGAGTCGAAGATGATTTTTTTAAAACTCTTGTACTGTTTGTGACTGCGGTTTGTGTTGGTTGTTCAGTTGGTAATGGAGAAGGCATAATCATTCCTTCATTGGAAGAGATCAAGAGATAAAATTGATCTTGGGAGCCTAGGAAGGGTTACTTCCTCTAGAATTGCTTCTTTCCAGCTGAAACAAAACAACACTTCCAGCTGAAATATATCTTATATAGTAAATAACTTTATAAAAGTATTGCTGGCTCTTTCACGAGTCTGAAACCTTGACAATTGCTTTTCTTTTCTGTCTGAAAGGGACTTGTGTGTGATTAAATCAGTTAATTCAAATTGTACTTGAATATCTTGAAAATAAGAGCTACAGTAAATACAGATAGGGATATCACAGTAGTGCTTAATTGATTATTTAAATTAATATAGTACAAAAATGTTTTAATTTCTGAAGATTGTATATTGAAATGATTAAAATTAACAGTGCTAACATTTGTGTGTGTGTGTGTGTAAATATATATTCTCACGGATGCACATGGACACAAACACATGTACTTACCATATGCTATATTAATATACATACACCACATAATTAACAATTGAAATACTATGTATTTATTTAGGAAACAAGCACAGGAAGCATAAGCAGCTTTGATGGTTGTGTTAGTCCCTGTCCTAGCACACCCCTTGAGCAGAATTATCATAGACAGCGTTCCAACTCAAACAATTCTGAGGCAACTGAAATACATTGGAAACTGATTCCCATCACAGGTGAGTAATAAGATAAGTATAAAGTTAAAATCTTGTATCTTTTAGATATCCAGTTATAAATATCACAGAGGACATGGAATGTTTTTAATAACATATTTTTACTTCCAGGCTATTCAGCTAGTTCATGACAGTTGACAACAGGCTGATCTCCACTTCTGTTAGTGGAGACTTTATATTTTGAGTCCTTTGTTTATATTGTTGGTTCTTGGAAACATGTTTTTAAATATACTATTTTGAATTTAGCTAAGGTGCTCTGCAGCAATCAGTTGAGATGGAACAATGGAATTCTATGACTGAGGAAGAGACTCAGGTTATGAATCTGTCCTTTCATTGTATTAAAGCAGGAATCTCTAGCAGCCTCCAGGGGCACGGCTCCACAAATGCCCAGCTGTGAGACCCTTTTTCTTAGGTTGGGCTCAAGGGATCAGGTGGGATTGCTGCTGCTGTACCAGCCTCCCTGCTATGTGGCAGCTTCCCTACCCGGGCTCCTGGACCTCGCCGTGGGGCTGGCGGTGGAATTTCCCAGGCTTATAGTCAGGGGTGAAATCTAAAATTTCTTACTACCGGTTCTGTGGGTGTGGCTTGCTCATGGCGGGGTAATGTGACTGGGTGGGCGTGGCCATTTAAAAAAACTTTTAAAACCATTTTTTCTACAACCTTGTCAGCTAAGAGGTTATAAAAAATGTTTTCAAAAGGCTCTGACGATCCCAGCTGAATTCCCTCTGCCGATCAGGGAACTCAGCTTGGATCGTCAGAGCATTTAAAAGAAAAAAAGAGTTTTTTTTAAAAAAATGCCTTTGACAAACTGCGCAATCATCAGAGGCTTTTTTTTTTTACTTTTAAAAGCATTTTTTCGGCTGTAATTGTAGAAAAAATGCTTTTAAAAATAAAAAAAAGCCTCTGATGTGCGGCTCAGCTGGGCATGGGGGGAGGGCGGGGATTTTTGCTACTGGTTCTCCGAACCACCTGCCTCCATCGCTACCGGATTGGGTAATCCAACCGGGAGCATTTCACCCCTGCTTATAGTTCTGGGGGACTTCCACCTGCTATCCCTGAGGGAGGGGTCAGAGGTAGCCTGAAATTTCATGGAAACCATGACTTCCATGGGCCTGTCCCAGGTCATCCAGGGCCCGACTAGGAATAGTGATTACACACCCGATTTGGTGTTTTTGTCGGAGCAATGCCTATGTGACCTGGAATTGGTGGACTTTGTCTTTGGTTCCCCTGTCAGGACCTATTAGATTGGTCCACCCTCATCGACTAATGGACCTTGATGGGTTTCAGAAGGAGCTGGGGGTTATAACTGCAGATCTGCGTCACTGTTTGGAATAGAAAGGTGACTGTTTGGAATAGGAAGGTGACTGGATAGGATTGCACCCATGCGACCTCTCCTCACCCATAGACTTCTCTGTCCTCCATGGTATACAGAGGAACTGAGAGGGATGAAATGGATGAAGAGATGTCTAGAGCGCCACTGGTGGAAGACAAGGGATGAACTCGATCAAACACGGGTAAGAGCTGCTATTAAGGCCTATCTTGTGGCGATTTGTGTGGCGAAGTGTAAATACTTCTGTGCACTAATTACATCTGCAGATAATCGCCCAGTGACCCTCTTGAAGGTGAGCCACCTCCTGGGGAAGGAGGAGATTTGAGGTCCACCTGAAGGGGTGCACTGAGGAATTTGCAGATTTTCTGGAAGATAAAATCGCTCAACTTCGTTCCCGCATGGTTGCTGGTCCAGTGGAAGCCCCTGAGGCAGGTTCTTGCCCTGTTAGCTAGAAACAGTTTGATCCTGTCGCTCCTGAGGAAGTGGACAGGATCCTAGGGAGTATGCGCGCAAGCACATGTGTTTTAGACCGATGTCCCTCCTGGCTTGTGAAAGCTTCCGTGGAGGTGACAGGCTGGTGGACTCTGCTGGTGATTAATGCTTCCCTACAGGAGGGAGTAGTGCCCCAGCATTTTAAGGAGGCTGTGGTCCACTCTCTTCTTAAGAAGCCGTTGCTGGATTCCACCCAGTTGGATAATTTCCGACCTGTCTCCAATCTTCCCTTTTTGGGAAAGGTGGTTGAGAGGTAGCTCAAGAGGTTTCTGGATGAAATGGATTATCTAGACCCCTACCAGTCAACATTCAGGCCTGGATATGGGACAGAAATGGCATTGGTCATGTTTTTGAATGATCTCTGGTAGAAGCGGGATGGGGTAGTGCGTACATCCTTGCTCTACTTGACCTCTCAGCAGCTTTCGATACCATCAACTGTAATATCCTTCTGGAGCGGCTTTGGGGATTGGGAATGCAGGCTCTGTGCTATCCTGGTTCACTTCCTCTGTGGCCGCTTTCAGTTGGTGTTAATAGGAGGTGAGAGATCCAGCCCTTGCCCATTACTTTGCAGGGTCTGTAGGGCTCAGTATTTTCTCTGCTCCTATTCAACATCTATATGAAGCCGTTGGGTGAGATCATCCATCACCATGGACTGAAGTATCATCTATATGCCGATGATATTTAGCTGTATGTCTCAGCCTGTGGTGAGTTAAGCATGACCTCCCTTTCGCAGTGCTTGGAGGCTGTTAGGGGCTGGATGGGAAGCAACGGGTTGAAACTGAACCTTTGTAAGAACAAGGAGCTCTGGATTTGGGGTTCTTTGGCCCATGGAGAATTGCCACCTTTGGTCTTGGAGGGGGTGGCACTGCCCCAAACAGACCCTGTGCGTAATCTGCGGGTTCTCCTAGACTTGCAACTTCTGCTCAAAAGAGTGGGTGGTAGTCATGGCCAGAAAGTCCTTAGTGCAACTACAGTTTGCAGTTACGCCCTTTCCTAGACAACAATTCCTATTCACGATCACTCATGCCCTAGTCACCTCCAGTATTGACTATTGCAAAACGCTATACATTCAGGTGGGAACTGTATTGGTTGCTGATTTGCTACCAGGTGCAATTCAAGCTGCTGGTTGTCACCTTTAAAGCCCTTCATGGCTTGGGACCAGGTTATCTGAGGGACCGTCTCTTGCTGGTCACACCTACCCAATCCAACAGGTAGGGAGTGGGGTGGCAAGGAATGTTGCAGGTCCCATCCCCTAGGGAGTTAAACGTGGTTGGACCAGAAGAAGGGCCTTCTCCGTGGTGGCTCCCTCTGTCTGGAACATATTCCCTCCAGCGATTAGAATGGCCCCCACTCTAACATTCTTCCAGAAGGCTCTGAAGACCTGGTTCTGCCAGCGGGCCTGGAAAATGCAGAGTGGGATGGAGCCCATTAAATGGCTCGTATGATGTGTTGTCACCGGGGTGGGGTGGGGTTTATTATTTTTTATATGATATATTGTAAGCTGCCTTGAGTCTCCGTGTGCGAATAGGCAGCAATAGAAATCTAAAAAAATAGTTAGCTTTTATGTTGGATTTAACACATTGTCTAGATAGTTTGGAGGTTAATAATTGTATTTTGGTGTTTATTTTCTTGCTATAGAGATGGTCAGCTGTAACATAACATGGTGTTACAAGTAACAAGAACCATCATGAGTGTATATGCAACTAGTGACAGAATTTATAAAAAATGAAAAAAGTTACATAGTCTCTAGTCTCTACTATGGTTCTATTCCATAGTAAAAGAAGAAACTGGATTATGTGGCAGGTTAAGGACTAGCATGCTTTAATTATTTTCCTTTAGAATGAAATTGAACAAATACTTCTACTGGTGGGGCAATTTTTCATAGAATTTTTGAATATAGTGGCTTAATGGATTGCATTTGGTTACTAGATTTTAGTTACTAGATTTTTGTGATCGCTACAGATCATACCTGTATATTTATTTAAGATAATGGGGGAACTTGGCAGAACATTTATAAATAAATTGTTCCAATAATGTTGTAAAGACCATATTGAGTTCAGATTGTCAATAGAAACCTTTGCCTCTAAAATGTTTAAAAAATGAGATTTCTCTCATTAACAGTCCATTTTAACTTTTTTTTAAATTTCCAGACCTATGTAAAACCATGGTTATGCTAGTTTATGGAAAGAAAAGTGATATGAATTCTTCTGAGGCTAATTTCTCAAGGGTTCTTTTTAAAATGCAATTTGTTCAACAGGATGGCTTTTTAAAAATTGCTGCATCACATTAATTCATTTGAGGCCCAGTTTTCTTCTAAAACACTATATTGCTACTAAGAGATAAAACGTAACTGCATTGTATTATGCTATTTCTGGATCTACTTGCTTTTAGTGGTAATTTCCATATATATTTTTTTATGGACAAAATGAAAACCACCTTTTCAATGAAAAATGTGAAATTATTGAAGTAATATGGGTGTGGAAGCAGCAGTAGCATGGTTGGGGAGCTCAAGCCTCTAGTACACCAGAAATGATTAACATAGGAATTTCTAGCCTGCTGGTTCTTGCAGTGTTTATAGATATAATCAATTCTGGAATTAAAATTTTGAATGAAAACACAATTCCATGAGATCCAAAGATACTTGAAATTAATAATATTACTTTTATATTCTCTGATATGAGCTAATGTCTAATTATTTAAATTGGTTTATAGAACAAAAAAGTATGAAAGGATGTACTTTATATATATATTGAGAAACTCTAAACTTGCTAACTGCTGCTCTCCCTCAGGAGGGGTAGGAAGAGTTCCTGAGGATCAACTGAGAAAGCTTGGAGATAACCAAACAGGTGAGAAGGATGGTCTTCACTATTGCTTCAATATGCCCATTGCTATCCAGGTAGCTGAAAAAGAAGCCTGTTCTCAGCATTAAGTTTTCGGAAGACTGAAAACCAACCAACCAACCAGTTTTACACATAATTGGGGAAATTAATCCACTGAAGCAAGTATATTCTGAGTTTGAAACTTGAGAAATGCAGCCCACTTAAAATACCCACGCGCATTCTTGCACTTGTGGCATGTCTCTTCATCGTAGGAGTTGCAATGGTCTAAAAAAAGTATTTGTAATTGCATAGTTTTTGGAGGTTATGTGGGGATTGCAAAGGGTTTTAGTACATATCGATAGAGATACGTTAATGTATTTTAAATCCTATTCTAAAATAAATAATTCATGTTTTTTATCCCCCCCCCCCCAAATGGGGGAGGCTTTCACATTGTTGTCACCTGTTTAATCTTGTAGAGTTGCTTCTGATATTTGCATGTGGATAGATTTCTAGAAATCTGCTTAAGGAAGTAATCTTGCAGGTGGCAGACAGGCCTGTTTCTTATTGAGGTAAAGGAGTCCCTGTAGACTTTACGCCACTAGTCATTGCTGACTATGGGGGGCGATGCTCATCTCTGTTTCAAGGCCATTGAGCCAGAACTGTCCAAAGACATTTCCGTGGTCATGTGGCCAGCATGATGTCACAGTGCTGTTACCTTCCCACCAAAGTGGTACCTATTTATCTGCTCGCATTTGCCTGATTTTGAACTGCAAGGTTAGCAGGATGGGAGCTCACTCCATTGCATGGTGCTCAGTCTTTCCAGCCAACAAGCTTAGTGTCTTAATCACTAAGCCACTGCACTGTCCCCTTCTTACCACATTGGTAAATAAATACTTGGCAGTTTGTTACTGTCACTTGGGAAACATTTCTGTTTGCAAAAATACTCCTATGTTTTTAGTCATAATATGGGAAGAAATAAAATATTGATGTTTCTTACCTGTTTGCATTTGGGGAAGAAGCAATTTTTACTTAGTTGAAGTAACAATATTTTGTTACTGATATTCATGTGTTTGTGGCATTTGGAAATAAGATAATTTTTATTTAGATGTGTATTTGAATATTTTACATTTGTATTCATCCTCAACACTAGAATTTGGTTCTTACTATGCTATCATAATTAGGAGCTTGTACTAATAAACTAACATATAATTTAAGGGATCCCTTAATTTTATTAAAATTTTGAATATTAATTCTGTTATATTTTGAAATTTACGGAAGTCATTTTGCTTTCTATATATTAGATCATGTTAACCATAAAGTATAACTGTAGAAAATAGTTTCATAACATAACAGAATAGAATAACTGGCACCTTAGAGGTCTTCTAGTCCAGGCCCCTTCTCTGGCAAGAAACCCTATGCCATTTCAGAGAATAGTTGTCTAATCTCCTCTTAAAAACTTCCAGTGTTGAAGCATTCACAATTTCTGGAGGGAAGTTGTTCCACGGATTAATTGTTCTAACTGTCAGGAAATTTCCCCTTAGTTCTAGGTTGGTTCTCTTCTTGATTAGTTTCCATCCATTGTTTCTTGTCCTGCCTTCACATGCTTTGGAGAATACATTGACTCCCTCTTTTTTATGGCAACCCCTGAGATACCGGAACACTGTTATCATGTCACCCCTAGTCCTTCTTTTCATTAAACTAGATATACACAGTTTCAACAACTGTTCTTTCTATGTTTTAGCCTCCATTCCTTAATCATCTTCATTGTTCTTCTCTGCATTTTTTTCTAGAGTCTCAAATCTTGTTAAGAGTCTAGAGTCTCATGATCTTATTAAATTATATATAATTCATTTAAAACCATATTTTTAGCAACAACATTTTGTGGAATTTCCAAATTTCATAATACATTGACCTTTGTTTATTTCCCTTCTCAAGTTCAGTCATAAACTAGAAATTTCCCCCTGGATTGGGTCAGAGCTTCTTTCTTTGGTCAGTCAGTCACACAGTGGCCAACAAAGAGCCTCCCAAACAAGGAGAAGAAGGCAATTGCTTCCTCTCTTGTTTCCCAACATCTGATATTTAAGTTATGCTACCAATGCTCCTGGAGATAGTAAGCATCCTTCAAGATTAGTGACCCATTGATAGTCTGATTCTACATTAATACGTTTAATTCCCTTTTACATTGGTGGCCATCACCAACTGTGACAGTGAATTGCAGTTTAATTGTGCTTGAATAAAGAAATACTTCCTTTTATCTGTCCTGAAACTCTCAGCATTTAGAAATATCAGCTACAGGTATTCCTTGACTTAAAACTATAATTGAAACTGGAATTATGTTTGGAAGGAGGTCACCACATGTCCCTGCCTGATTTTATAACCTTTTTTTGGTGATAGTTAAGTGAACGCCATCGTCATTAAACAAATACAGTATACTCAATGGGCACTTTTTGCTGGAAACCAGAAATAAACTCAGGAAACTGGCAAACTGGTAACTGCTAGCAGCTGTAAATGTGAGCTGGTTACCAAATGCTCAAAATGTGATCATGTAAACATTGGTGTGTGTGCATAAGTAGCTCTAAGAAATGGTGGCTAAGTCACCAATGTTAAGTGAGAACTACTTACACAAGTTACAAGTTTATGAAGAACGGAGAGAATTTTATTTTGATCGTCCTATGGACATCTAGCCGTTTCTTCCTTTCTACTTACTTCTGCTCCAAAAAATGCTGTAGTCTTACTTGTATAAGAGTTATTACCATCATCAGATCTATCTGATCTTTTTATTGCTTTTCTTAGCACCTTTTTGAGCTCTACAACAGTGGCCCCTACCCTTTTTGGCTCCATGGACTGGCAGTGCTAGTGGCGGCAGCGGGGAGGGGATAGTTTGCGCATGCAACTTAGATCCTGTGCATATGCAAATGAAGCTTCATGCACTCGCCTAACACTTCCACGGCCCAGTTCCCAACAGACCACAGACTAGTATTGATTTGCAGCCCTGAGGTTGGGGACCCCTTATCTACAATATCTTTCTTCAGATATAGTATTCTGTTTGGAATTGTACATAATGCTCAAAGTGTAGTTGTTCATAAGAATTTTACTGTATTAAACATTTATGTTTAATTTGTAATGATTCCAAGCTTA
Source organism: Ptyas mucosa (assembly GCA_012654045.1). NCBI lineage: Eukaryota > Metazoa > Chordata > Lepidosauria > Squamata > Colubridae > Ptyas > Ptyas mucosa. The sequence continues at coordinate 851,959 of WNWU01000041.1, forward strand.
AGAATTGTTTTATTGATAGCACTCACACTCTAGGACAGGGGCATCAAACTCAAGGCCCGTGGGCCGGATCCAGCCTGCAGGGTGCTTAAATCTGCAGGGCCAGCTTGGAAAAGCTGCAGGAGGTAGCCATCCCGTCTCCCTCTCTCCTCTCCCCCCCCCCCCCCCGCCCCGGCCTGCCGAGGAGAATTACAATGCTGATCCGGCCCTTGAAGAAATCAAGTTTGACACCATTGCTCTAGGATGACATTTTCTTTTAAATTATCTGCCATTAATCCAATTTACCTTAACTGATCAGTTACTGGCAGCCCAGATTCATTATGCCATTATTTGTATATATGTGAAGTTTGCAATGTTTCTGTGTATGCTTCTGGATGTCTGTCTGTTTATGCATCACTTTGCACTAACTTGTTGAATTACTTTTGTCATGTTGAGGTCAATTTGCTGAGGACTTTCGGTTTTGAAATAGATTCTTCTCATGATCTGTTAAGTTAATGATCATAAAGTTGAAGGAAAATTTGTTGAAATACCAAAAAACCATTTACATGTGCAAAAATTAACTTGATGGAGGCATCAGGAAGCATCTTAATGGAAAATTCCATTTGAACGCTTATGCAGCACGTATGTTTGTACTATGTCATATTAGGTTTAATGACATTTAATAGTCTTTATTTTTCCATGTAAACTTACTGCTTTTTACTATTAAGTGCTGCTATTGGGATAGGCCACATTGCAATATCCTGAAATCTTTAGTTCAGCATCTGAGAGTTTTATATTTTTATCTATTTTATACATAATACATTTATATAAATACATTTATATATTGATCAAGGCTTTCATAGTGGTTTTAGTAGAGAAAGCATTGACTGCTGCCTCTCCTGAACATACCTATGCTGAATGCATATTATTTAGTGGCATCCAATAGCAGTAATCACTTTTGCAGATTTGGCTGGTGAGCCAAAAGCACAAACATCCAGTTTTATTTCAAGCATGTCTGCAATATTTTATGTGAAAAATCTGTAATCCAGAGACTACTTTGCAAGCCAACATGCTGTTCCTTATGTCTCAACATTTACATTTTGAGTAATATATTGACATGACATATGCTTATAATAATGAATGGTTTTCACAATATTTATCAATTAAAGCGACATTCAGAATACATTGATGTTGACAATATACTTATTCAGTGCATATTCTCAATATCTTTAGAGGTAATTTACCACCTTTTCTTGTATAGGCTTGAAGTCTCCAGATGAATTGTTTGCTTATTCAGTACCAAAGGATGCTTGTGAACAAGATCCTCGCATTATAAACAGGCCAAGAAGTTCTGATTATGAATTTGCATACTGTGCCTTTTCAGACCTACCAAAAGAAAGAATAGAAGATAAAATACACGCAAGTCAAGAAGTGAAATCCGAAGAACAATGTGAATATGAAACAAATAATTATGTGTCAAGTAAACATTCAGTAAGTGGAATAATAGAAACAGCCATATTAGAAGAGTATAACATCTTTACCAACAAGATTCAGGAAACTTTGCAGCAGAAGAATATTGAGTATGTCAGTGGAACATCAAAACCTGTCTTTTCAGCACAGGAAAGGATTATGAGACTTTCTGAATTCATATGTTTAGAAGCATCAGATATTGCTGTCCATAAATATGTAGAAAGACTAAGTGAAAAGCTCAACAGTGTTGCTTTATCATGTTCATATGGTGCCCAGAATGCATCCCTTACTCGAAGCGCTGGACCAGGCGATAATTCTGTTACGAGCAGTGGATTGAATTTGGCCCTAGAGGAGCCTGTGTCTTCCTCAAATGATTTTGAAGAACATCTTTCAGAGCCACCATGTAGCAGTGTAGAGGGAGATGCAGCCATTAATGAGCAGAATCAGTCAGTGGTTTTGGATATAGAAAAAGAACAAGAAAAAGAACACAAGCCGGGGAATGCTAACATAGAGGAAAAGTTAACAGCTGAGCCAAAAGGATCTCCTGTTGATTGTTTGCCAAAATCAGAGAAGATCTCAAAGCCTGTAGATAAACCAGATATTTCAAAGCAACCTGCTCTGGCCGGTTTTATTAGCCAATTAAGACCTGAAGTGTTTGACAGCATTTTCAAAATTATTGAAGATGTACGAAAAAATACAGTGAAATTCTACATTCACGAAGAGCAAGAAAGTTTGCTTTGCAAAGAAATAAAGGTAAGCTTTGTACATGAGTGTATGTCAGTTCTGTGCATCTGTTTTAGAAAATTGTAGGAATTGTACATGGATAAGCCAGGTTTATGTTTTTGCATGAGTATTTTAATGAAGTCATGCTAATAGATAATAATAGCTATTTTTCCATATGTTTTAAAAATTAACAGGAAATCTGCAGATTGATAGTTTGCTGGGGTGAAAATAACACGAGAAAGAAAGAAAAAAGCATGGGCCACAGATTTTAGATTTCCTATCCTTTCAGTAAAATATAGTAGGTATATAGTAGTTACTTAAAACAAATAGGAAGTTTAAAAATCTGTCTTTCTGTACAGATGTTTTAAATAATGAAGGGATATTTTGTTGATACACTAAGCACGTGCCATATTTTAATGTGGCATTTGTTAGAATTTTATCCCATCTTTCGCCAAGAACTTAAGTGTCTCCTTTTTATTCTCATAGCAGCAAGTCTCTGAGGTAGGGTGAACTAAGAGTGAGCAATGGTCAAACTCATACAGTGAATTCTATGACTAAAGGAAGATTTATAAAACTGGTCTCCCTAGTCCTTGTCCAACACCTGAACTGCTTTGTATTGTTAGTTTTCATGCTGCAAGGCAAGCAGTAGGCTGGAAAATTTAGTTTAAAATAATAATGTTTAAAATAATAATAATGTGTATTAAAACAGGTTTTTCAAAGATAGTGAAAAGATACTGTATTGTAGCTAACTTTGTTTAGTTTCATTTTTGAATGTTTATCTCTAATTGTTCCTTTTAGGTTTAACATTAATTGTATTACTTTAACATTTTCTGTACTTGGTTTAGGAGTATCTTGCTAAATTAGGTAATACAGAGTGCCATCCTGAGCAGTTCTTGAGAAGAAGAGCCGAGCTGGATAAATTACTTGTAATTATTCAAAATGAAGATATTGCTCATCTAATTCATAAGGTAAATGAAATGCACTTAAGCACACTGCAGTGGCTTTCATAATGTGTAATATATATTATGATTGAATGTTCTATGTGAGGAACAGCTGGTTTTGGGTATTTGTGGCAAAACTGAAATGTTCAATTTGGACAATTTGGTCCATAAAATGGACAAAAAGTATTGATTTCTCTCTCCCCTCCCCCCCTCCCAATACAAAATATAACATAATGGTTGGGTGAGGATAAGAACAGTAAATGGCACATGTAGAGATCATTTTTTTTCTGTTTTAGGCACACACTCTTTGTTATTTTATATATATCCTTAAAAACCTAAGGAGACTAGTAAGCCATACACTATCAATGCAAGATATTAATATAAATAAGGAATGCTATTGTTAACGAAGTGTCTAATTTTAACTAATTTATTTTATCGTACCGGTGTCTAATTCTTTCTATTTGCTTTCTTTAAATAGATACCATGCTTAGTATCTTTGAAGAGACTCCCATGTGTCAGTTTTGCTGGTGTTGAAAGTTTGGATGATGTGAAAAATCGTACTTACAATGACTTGTTTGTTTCTGGTGGCTTCATTGTATCTGATGAATCTGTTCTCAACCCGGAATCCGTCAGTGTTGGTAAGGCTCATGTTCACTAAAGCTTAGGACAGACTTCACAAATTATTTCCTAATAGATCCTGTTCCTTAATAGATCTTAGGGCTCATATAGTGAAACAGGAGTTTGTAATTGGGGTTCTATTTTTTGCTTTATTCTAACCCTTTGAGAATTTTATGTTATAAAATAATGCTGTAAAATTCTGTTCTTTAGGGCAAAAAATCCTTACGTTACTTCACTAGTAGAGAAAATACTGTTCAGCAATTGAAATTTTTGTAAAACAATTCATGTGGAAGTGCTGTCCAGAAGTAAGAAATAAATGTCCACAATCCACAGATATTTCCACTTTATTTTTTATTGTTGCTCAGTTGAAATGTTCCTGATTCCTTCATTTACTTATTCTTACGACATTATAGGTCAGTGATGGCTAACCTTTTTGCCGTCATGTGCCAAAAGTGGGGGGAGCGCAGGGGGTTTGCACACATGCATGCCCACACCCATAATTCAATGTGCCCCGCCCCCCTGCATATGTGTATGCGACACCCCCCCCCCCCCGGTGCTCCCCCTGCTTTTGGCACATGATGGCATGGAGGGCCCGGTAGGCCTGTTTTTTGCCCTCCCCAGGCTCCAGAGGCTTTCTAGAAGCCTGAGGAGGATGAAAACTGCCTTCCCCACGCTCCCGGAGGCCCTCCAGAGGCTGGAAATAGCCCGTTTCCTGAGTTCCAGTGGGCCCGGAAGGGCCAAAAATCAGGTGGCCGGTGCACACATGCGTGCTGGAGCTGAGCAAGGGCAACGCTTGCATGCCCACAGATACAACTCCGTGTGCCACCTGTGGTACGCGTCCCATAGGTTCGCCATCACGGTTATAGGTAGTCCTTGACCACCAACCAAAATTGGGACTGGAATTTTGGTTGTTAAATGATGTGGTTATTGAGTCATCACGTGACCCAACCTCACTTTTACCATAATCATTAAGTGAATCCCACTCTTCCCATTGACTTTGCTTGTCAGAAACCACCTGGAAAGGTTGCAAATTGCCACCATAGGATGCTGCAACTATCATATATGTGAGCTGGTTACTAAGCGTCTGAATTGTGATTCTATGACTGTGAGAGTGTTGTGACGGTCATAACTTTTAGGATAGATCATAAGTCACTTTTTCAGTGCCGTTGTAACTTTGAACAGAACTTAAACAAATAGTCGTAAGTCGAGGACTACCTGTAATTAGCTGCAGTGTCTTGTATTTAAATGTAGATCAGTAATAACTATTGCAGTCATTAGAGACTCATGCTCATCACATACTGATTTATATTAATCACAGTTTTGTATTAGAGCTAAGACTGGTACTATGTTGTTATGAAAATTTTGCATGAAAGGTGGATGCAGAGAAACAGGGAAAGAAGAAAACAAATATTTGGGAATGTTATTAATCTTTTTTAAAATACTTTATTATTTATAGTATCTTCCACAAAGCGATAAAATGCTTCTGTGTACTTGAACCTTAATATAAGAAATTGGAATTTGCCAGTTCAATAAACTTGAGTAGCATTTAAACAATTGCTATATTCTAATCAAATATTTTTACAGGGGAAATTTAATTTGCATAAAACATCTAATAAAATCATTTGGCTATAATTTTTAATACTTCATTTGCTTTTGAATTTCTTTGTAACATTTGTAAAATTAGCTTACTGAGACAGTAAACCTCACAACTAAACTTAACATAATGGGAAGACTCATACATTTAATTGATTTTTAAAAATTAAGATTAACATTTCCAAATAAAAGTCATGTTTCCTATCATGATTTTTACTTGAAGTCAGTAATTTTCTCCTGGAGTTGTTCTAGCGACATGCTACTAATAAAAGCTGTGGTCAAGCATTGTGCTGTGTGTCTTGTACAAATTTATCTAATTCCTATTTTAAGAAATATAAGCTAGGGTTTACATTCTGTTTTCAAAATTAGATAAACTTAATGAGTTTCTGAAGTTCCTTGAAGAGTTGAGTACTCCAGATGAAAAATGGCAATGGAAAATCCACTGTAAAATACAGAAAAAATTAAAGGAGCTTGTAAGGTATGTATTAGATATGCAAGAATTACTGTATTAAAAAAAGATAACTTGAAATTGGTCTGGTAGTAGCTATATCAATCATTCTTTATATTTGTTAAAGTCCTTTTTTGCCTACCATTTCCCAATTATTGTGAGAACATTATTTTCTATTTTAATTTTAAAACCCCTCTTAAGGTAGTTAAGAGTTAACATAACAATAATAACAAGTTATTTTTTTTTGTATACTTCAAAACCATGCTTTCATTTAATAGCCTGCATTTGTTTTAAACAATGTCTATGGTCTTAATTTTTGCCTTTTTTGTAGAAAATTAGAAATTGGCTTGGTAATTTTGTCTACAATGCTTATATTATATAAATGCAGATCATATATTGTTTTTCTTCCAACAGAACAAATAAAAATGCCATGAACTTGCTAGCACTTCTGAGTTCTTATCAAAAGAAACACATGGTTGAGATTCTGGCATACCACAGCTGCGATTCTCAAACACGAACTACTCCAGAATTAGAGTGTCTCATAAAACTTCAATATCAGAATATTCAGCAGAGGCATGTGGTCTTTCTCACAGGTAGAAAATAATTACGATTTTCTTATATATATTTACATATATCTACACACACATGTTATTATCATATAATCAACATTTTCCCCTCTTTGCGTAGAAAAGAATGTGTCAACCTTTGCAAGTTATGCTGATAATGGAATAGTGGTTACTACTGTCAGTTCCTTTATGCACAACTTCAAAAATCTAGTTGGCTGCCACAAGTCAGTTACTGAAGAAAGCCTGCCTTCTCCCACTGGTTGTGACAAACAAACAGGTAATAATATAGTTTAATTTATCTCACATGTAGCTAGCTAGATTACTTGAAATGAGGAATCTAGTGTGTATATGATTCAGTATAAGTAAAGAATGTAATATTTCTAAACTGTAGAACACATTGTAAAAGTAAGAAAGAGAGTAGTAATGTTGTATACCATGTTAATATGAAATTGGTCTAATAGGTTATTCAAGAAACTCCATGAAATGTAAAAGGGTTAGGATAAAGAGGACAGAGCTGAAGTGTAGAAAACAAGCAGTGAGTGAGAGTGTCGGTAATTGTGATGGGTAATTTTCATACAAAATTCTGACCTACTGTATAACTCTAGATGCTGTTTTGACATTAAATCCTTTGGAGCTGGAGGTTGGGGTTTCCCAACAGTAAGCATGAACACATTGCGCAGAAGCTTTTAGCATCGGAATATCCGGACGTTCACAAGAGGGTTATATGTGTGTTGAGTAAGTGAACAAAAATGACAGAAGACCAGCCTTAAATGATATGCGACTTTGAGACCTGAAGCCTAAAACTGTGTGAGTAGTGCATAGTATTTTTAGATAAACTTTCCATTTCAATAGAGTAGGATTTTTCTCTTCTTAATGTAGCTCTTATAGAAAACGATGAAAAGGATGAGGAGGACATGTCTCTGGATTCAGAGGATGAAGCATCACAAATAGAAGTTTGCAATGATGCCTCAAACTGTGATTCCCATTTGGAAGATTTACAGACAGAGACCAAAGGAGCACACGGAACAGACTCTAGGCAAAACTCTCAAAGTGATGCACCGCTGTCTTCTGAAGAACAACACTACTCTCTGACAGAAGAGACTTCTAAAATTGACATGCCAGATATACAGCCAGTTACTCCTGTTCCAACTACCTGCTGTGCTGAAGGGGAGAGAACTAATTTAGATGAACAAATTCCTCCCAGCTTTCAGATGTACAATAGACAATTAAGCGTGCCTCATCAATTCAGTCATTTTAACGTTCTCACTCACCAGACGTTTTTGGGAACAACGTACCCTATGTCTGCCAGTCAAAAGCAGGAAAGTGGAAATTGCTTTCTGACTGCTTATAGTCAGAACATGGATATGGACCATTCTTCATCTTCATCCAATAATTGGGATATCAGTTGTGATTCTTCGAGGCCATTTCCCAAACAGAATTGAGCAAAGCAGAAAGGTCTTTTTTTAAAATACTTCTTGCGGACTTTAGAAAAAAAGTGAATTAAGTATTTCTAGTCTCTGATCTAAACATTTCTTGTTTCTTATCTCAGATGTTTTCATGTTTATTTAAATCATGAATGGTCTGTATCAGATAAAGCACCTGAAGTTTGAAATAAATATATATATTTTTAACATATATTGTACTTGAATGAACTTGTTTGTTGGCACTTCTTAAGTTTTACATTTTGTAGTTCACATGTAATTAAGATTATCAACTTGAAGTCTAACTTATGTAATTTGAATGTTTGCCTGAACCATATGTGAAAGAGGGAAGGGATAATTTTTAATGTAAAGTATAAAAGGACATTCAAACCACTTTTTCTTTAAAATAGCTGTTATGTACATATGTGAATGTTTTGTATAAATCTTTCTATCGCTTTAAAGTCAACTCTAGTTACTTCATCAAATATCCTGGATTTTTGGTTACATACCTTAGTTAGAATAAACAGTAGTTGCAGTTTGTTTTGAAATGAATAAAAGAATTTGTCCAGAGAGGACTTATTAGCAAGTTGCATTTTGTTGTGTCATCTGTTTCCATGAAATAGATGCAGCCATGATGGTTATTTATCATTATCGATCAAGTTACGTTTGCCATCAAGTTCTGCAATTACTAAAATTATGTAACACTCTGATTAGTATTCAGAGTTATCAGAGCTCTTTTTTATCAGCATAGTAATACTAAATCAGGTTATTTCTGATAGACAACTTTCAATTCTATGTATATGTAGGTGAACTGGCTTCGTTGACGTCAAGGAAGTTAAGAATAGCTCTGTGTGGAGTTACTGTCATAATATACTCTTGTATCCCTGAATTGGATTTTTTTTTTAATTAAAACATTTCATAACAATAAAATGCTGCTTTTATATCTTACACTTCATGAACATGAACCGTGCTTTGCTGTTAACTGCATATAAAATCTGTCAAGAAATTACAGCATTTCATTATCTATTATAATGTAGAACCGCAATTAATGCATAACATAAAAGAATTAATTTTGGATTGATCTGCCATAAATGGCACCTAAAGTCATGTATAATAGAAAATAAAATGAGATAAAATATGCTATTTTTGCTATATATTTGATTGAAAAGCAGAAATAGATGTAGAGAGCATAAATAATTTAAAGCTTTAAAGCAGGAGTTCCCATGTGTTTTAAATGGTGAGCACATTTCAATTTTTTTGGTGTATTCACTCACAAAATGATTACCGTGAAGTAGTTGCAGTGATGGAGAAGGCAGGAGGCAAATTGGTAAGAGTATACTTATCCTATTCCCCAAATCACCTTTCTTTTGTTTGGCAAATAAAAACCTATCCAAGCAAAAAGCCCTGAGCTGCAGCCTTTAACCAAACAATGGAGTGAATACATTTAAGAAGAACAACAAAAATACGTTGGGAATAGCTTTGGAATGTAAGCTATAAAACATATTTAGAGGAACAGGGACAAGGTATTAATTGACATATTTTAATAAAGTGCTAGTTTATAGAAGATAAGATTGAACATGTCTGGAGAATATTTAAGTAACTGATTAAAGTCATAAAATAACCAGAGAGATCAAGAAGATACATAGAATCTGCTCTTTGAAGACTTAAGTATTGGATAAAGCTCTGATCATGTTATAAGTCACAAAACAGTATGATTCTGGATAATTCTGATAGGTTAAAAAATTTTGTCATTTCATACAGATTTAGCCACTTCTAATTGGCAAGAAGCTTATCTTTAAATATAATTTTTAAACATGATAAACTCTGATAGTGATTAGATAATTGGACTAGAATTAGAAAACCTTAAAAAGTTTTTTTGAATTTATGGTTTTATGGTTTATAAATTTTCAGTTATTGTGTTTTATTGTTTTGAGCTGTCCAGAGTTGTATTTAAAATAGAGGGCCAAATATTTTAAATAAAACAAACCAGTTCTAATTCATGCTGGATGTATAACTCTCCATCAGCCTCATAAATATGTTAAAAGACTTGGCAGTAAGGGAGAAATTATGCTGCTACTTTGATCTCTTTAGAGGAAGCAAGTTTAATATTAGTCTGTAAATGACTACTGATATATCGATATTGGTAACTAAATTGTTACAGTTAAAAATCTGCAATGTCACTTTATAAATTGTATAAAATCATTTAAACTAGAAATTTCAGATCTGGCATATTCCCTTATGAATATTATGATAGTTTAAGATCTGGCTTGTATAACAAACTTGGCTGGGCACAGAGGGAGGTGTTCTTCTCTTAAAAATGTGCCCAGTAGGTTATCAAGCATGGCGCCAGCCTAGACCTCAGGGCTGGGGAAGGTGTGTGGCTGTTGTTACCAGAGAATTTCTGGCAGTCTCCCGGGGCATGGCTCCACAAGTGCCTGGCTTTTTCTTAGGTTGGGCTTAAGGGATCAGGTGGGATTGCTACTGCTGTACCAGCCTCCCTGCTGCATGGCAGTTTCCCTATGCAGGCTCTTCGACCTCACCACAGGGCTGGCAGTGGAGTTCCCCAGGCTTATAGTTCTAGGGTACTTCAATCTGCCATCCCTGGGGGTGGGGTCAGAGGTATCCCCGGAGTTTGTGGAAATCATGACTTCCATTGGCCTGTCCCAGGTTATCCAGGGCCTGACTAAGAATAGTGGTTACATACCCAATTTGGTGTTCTTGTTGGAGCAGTGCCTGTATGACTTGGAATTGGACTTGTCTTTGGTCCCCTGTCATGGTCAGATCACAGTCTGGTGGCAATGAGTCTCTTGAGAGCTGAAGGTGAGCTGTCTCCTCTTGGGGAAGGAGGAGACTTGAGGTCCACCTGAAGGGCCGTGCTGAGGAACCTGCGGATTTTCTGGAAGACAAAATCACTCGTCTTCGTTCCCAGTTAGATACTGGCGTGATTGCTGGTCCGATGGAGGACTCTGGGGCAGGTCCTTGCTCTTAATTGTTAACTGGGAACGATTTGACCCTGTTGCTCCTGAGGAAGTGGATAGGATCCTAGCGTATGCGCACAAGCACCTGTGTTTTAGACCCATGTCTCTTATGGCTTGTGAAAACTTCCCAGGAGGTGACAGGACTCTGGCGGTGATTAATGCTTCCCTACAGGAGTGCCTCAGCACTTTAAAGAGCCTGTGGTCTGCCTTCTTTGCAAGAAGCCATCGCTGGATTCCACCCTGTTGGATAATTTCTGACCTGTCTCCAGTCTTCCCTTTTCGGGAAGGTTATTGAGAAGGTGGTTGCACAACAGTTCCAGAGATTTCTGGATGAAACGGATTATCTACACCCCTACCAGTCAGGATTCAAGCCTGGATATGGGACAGAAATGGCATTGGTTGTGCTTTTTGACCTTTCGGCAGCTTTCGATACCATCAATCATGGTAGCCTTCTGGAGTGGCTTTGGGGATTGGGAATGGGGGGCTCTGTGCTATCCTGGTTCAGTTCCTCTGTGGCTGCTTTCAGTTGGTATTAATAGGAGGTGAGGGATCCAGCCCTTGCCCACTACTTTGCAGGGTCCCGTAGGGCTCAGTATTTTCTCCGCTCCTATTCAACATCTATATGAAACCATTGGGTGAGATCATCCATCACCATGGACTGAAGTATCTATATGTTGATAATAGTCAGCTATATGTCTCAGCCTGTGGTGAGTTAAGTGATTGCATGACCTCCTTTTCGCAGTGCTTGGAGGCTGTTAGGGGCTGAATGGGGAGCAATGGGTTGAAACAACCTTTGTAAGAACAAGGAGCTTTTTACATTACAGAGCCTGTAGTACAGTGGTTTAAAGCACCCTGTTATTAACATCTATTAACATCATCTGCTTGCAATTACTGCAAGTTCGAATCCCACCAGGCTGAAGGTTGACTCAGCCTTCCATCCTTTCTAAGGTGGGTAAAATGAGGACCCAGATTGTGGGGGCAATAAGCTGACTTTGTATAAATATACAAAAGTATGAAGGCTATTGCTTAACGCACTGTAAGCCGCCCTGAGTCTCCGGAGAAGGGCGGCATATAAATCAAATAAAAAATAAAAAAAACCCTCTGGATTTGGGGTTCTTTGGCCCATGGAGAATTGCCACCTTTGGTCTTGGAGGGGGTGGCACTGTCCCAAACAGACCCTGTGTAACAGTAACAGAGTTGGAAGGGAACTTGGAGGTCATCTAGTCCAACCCCCTACTCACACAGGAGACCTGTTCTAGAGATTCGAACTGCCGAACTTTCTGATCGACAAGCTCAGTATCTTAGCCACCGAGCCATCTAGTCAGGCTGTGTAATCTGGGGGTTCTCCTGGACTTGCAACACCTGTTCCAAGAGCAGGTGGCAGTCATGGCTATAAAGTCCTTTGTGCAACTGCAGTTTGTGCAATTACGTTGTTTCCTGGACAACAATCCCTATTCATGATCACTCATGCCCTAGTCGCAGTGCTTGGAATGTTTGGAGTGTCAGCCTTCCAGAAACAACCCCTCTCCAATTAAAAACTCTGAAGTAAGCATTTCTCAAAGTTCTTTTTAATTGTGTAGGTATACTGGCCCATCTGGGAAAGCCCGAATCTGAGAGTTCTGGCTTTATTTATTTATTTATTATTCATATTTCTATGCCACCCACTCTCCGAAGACTCTGGGTGGCTTACAACCATCGACAGTATACTAAATAGCATATTGCCTCCAACAATCTGGGTCCTCATTTTACCCACCTCGGAAGGATGGAAGGCTGAGTCAACCTTGAGCCGGTGAGATTTGATCTGCTGAACTAGCAGTCAGCTGAAGTAGCTGCAGTTTTCCCTCAGTAAATCAAAAAAACCCAAAACCATCCCCTCAATCATCAGTTGATCACATGCTCCAATCACCATTCGTCCCATCTCGAGACAGCACTCCAACCACTCCTCCAGATGCAGGATCAGCCTGACCTTGACCGAAAGGAAGAATGCGATCTTGTCTAAAACTAATCCCTCTACCAAAATCCCTCCTACTTTCCCATACAGGAGAAGGTGGCAGCATGGAAGCTTCCAGCCTAATATGGCTTCCGAAGCTGACAGGGCTCGGTATTTTCTCCACTCCTATTCAACATCTATATGAAGCCGTTGGGTGAGCACCATCACCATGGACTGAAGTATCATCTATATGCTGATGATACCTAGCTGTATGTCTCAGCCTGTGGTGAGTTAAGCGATGGCATGACCTCCCTTTCGCAGTGCTTGGAGGCTGGACGGGGAGCAACGGGTTTGGGATTTTTTGGCCCATGGAGAATTGCCACCTTTGGTCTTGGATGGGGTGGCATTGCCCCAAACAGGCCCTGGGTAACAGTAACAGAGTTGGAAGTGACCTTGGAGGTCATCTAGTCCAACCCCCTGCTCACTCAGGAGACCTGTACTAGGGATTTGAACAGCCAAACTGCCGACCTTTCTGATCGACAAGCTCAGTGTCATAGCCACTGAGCCCCTAGTCAGGCTGTGTAATCTGGAGATTCTCCTGGACTCGCAACTCCTGGCAGGTGGCAGGTGGCAGTCAACTACAGTTTGTGCAACTACAGTTTGTGCAGTTACACCCTTTTCTGGACAACAAACCTTATTCACAATCACTCATGCCCTAGTCACCTCCAGTCTTGACTATTGCAAAACGCTATACATGAAGCCGCCCCTGAAAAGCATCTAGAAGCTCCAGTTGGTGCAAAATGCAGCGGCCCACATGGTTTTGTGCAGACCTCGGTGTACACATGTATCACCTCTCCGGTGGGAACTCTATTGGTTGCAGATATGCTTCCTAGTGCAATTCAAGCTGCTGGTTGTCACCTTTAAAGCCCTTTGTGGCTTGGGACCAGGTTATCTGAGGGACTGTCTTGCCGGTCACATCTACCCAATCCACTAGAGCAGGGAGGCAAGGAATGTTGTGGGTCCAGTCCCCTAAGGAGACACATCTGGCAGGACCCAGAAGAAGGGCCTTCTCTATGGTGGCTCCCTCTCTCTGGAATTTCACCCATCCAGAGATTAGACTGGCCCCCACTCTAACACTCTCTAGGAAGATCCTGAAGACATGGTTCTGTCAGTGGGCCTGGGGAACCATAAATATAAAATTTCTAAATAAAAACACATAAAATAGTTGCTGCCAGAAATATTTAAGTACTTTCATTGATTTTTTTTATCACTCCTTAATCTGATAATTGTTTTAAGTTTTTTATACCTTTAATATTATTTTGCAGAAATGTTTGCATCGTTTCCCCTCCTCTTTTTAGCCTCTATTATAAATCTACTAAGATGAGCTGAACGTATATTTGTGGATGCTAGGAGTCAGCATTGATGGCATGTGATCAATCAAAGATGGGCTGGTTAAAATCTGATTTTTAAAGAAGGAACGTATACATGCAATAGTGCTGTGAAAGCATGCTGAAATACCAGTAGCTTCTGAACACCAGATATTTTCTGTCTGTTGGGTATAGTTAAAATGAAGTAGATTTTGAACTGTCCAAATGACTGATTTTTAAATTTGTAATTAGCATTTGTTTTTCAGTATTTGAGTTATCTGGATATAGTTCCAACTGAAAAAATCTGTTTGAAAATTTCTGAATCGAGTGGGTTTCTATTATTTTATTCATTTTTATATCAAATTTAGAAACCATTGCAGGTAGTCCTAAGGCATTGGCAATATACAGGCAATTTCTGAGTTAAGAATGTCCAATTTAAGAATAATCCCTGGATACGAACAGGTTGCCTATGATTAAAAATGGCAAATGGTGTTCTTCAAGCAACAAGGTGCTGAATCTGTATGTTTTTAATATACAGCCTGTTTTCAGCAGTTCCTTGAAGGCATTGCTCAGTTTGAAGGACAATGCTGTCCTCCATTAATAGGCAGTACAGATTCCAACTTAAATAGAAATTTGAGTTAAAGACAGATTTAGGGAATGGAATTTATTCACAATCCAGGAACTGCTTGTACTTTGTTATGTCTATTATGTGGACTCCATTACATCTGAAGTACTCAATCTCTTGTTCCATGTTGGGATTGCTTTGAAATTTGTTTTTGTTGTTGGGGGTGGGTGATTGAAGGTGAGAGGTTTAGTCCTGCCCATTTAGTGACTTTCCAGGGTTGTGAAAAAAGACTGCTTGAGGCTGGTAAGATGAAAGCAAAGTTAGTTTTTCTTCTTCCAAATAAATGCTGCTCTCAGAAGAAATCTGACAAGTATCTTGAAAGATTGCAGAATTGAGCATTTAGATTTTCATGTACGTGATACTTGGTCTAAATGTAATTGGTGTCATTTTAATGTTTGATTCAGATTGCATGCCAAGCCATGATTTTAATTAGGGACTAATGATTAAGAGAAGGAATAAATCGAAGCAACTTGTCATGAATTCTATTCTTCTACAATAAATATTCCGTGCAGAAAGTAAAGATAAAATACACATTATCAGTTTTTATTCAGGCAAAAAAGTATTAATTGATTGAACATTATTGTGTAGTTATATTCTTCTTAAATTATTAACTTTATTGCCAGGTAGGAAAGGAACCGTGTTACTAAAACAACCCATTTTAGTTAAATTTGAGTTGTGATTTCTGCTTGTAGAAGCATATGCTTCACAACTCATTTTAAATATAGGTACAGCATGACACACGTAAAATGCAATGTTTATAAAGCGGCTTAACATTTTAATGTAAAGTAATTATTTGGCATTCATTATGGTTCTGTACATATAGGTCACAACCTGGGAGTTCTTTATGCTCTTGCTTATTAACTCCATATAAATACAAAACTGCTATATGTTTAAAATCATTTAAGTAAGATTTTTATAGGAACAGCTATTAAACATGGATTGATGTATCTGAATCACTGCTAACATTGTCAATTAAAATGCAACTCAGGTAGCCATGGATATTGAAAATTCAAGTATTTTATTTCTCATGCTAAATACTCACATAAAATTTAAATTAGGTATACAAATATTATGTAAACAAGTCACATTATCATACCATTTTCATGTGAAATAAAATTCTTCATTACTGAAAGTTTATCCTAAATATACAAAAGTCCATATCTTACAAACTTGGTTCATAATTACAGTATAAAGTGCCAACACAGCAAAACATCCATTCATCATAGCTGAAATTCTTAAAGTGGTAAAATACAGTTTTCTTCTTGAGACATAAGACTTGGAATAAGGCATGTCTCCAGTTCTTTCTGCTTCTGGAGGAGCCCCTGGAAAGATAAATGAATATGCTTTTACAAAACACTGAACGATTTTAAACAGCAATCATAAATCTACATACAACCTACAGTAGATACCTGTAATAGTAAAGTTACCCTAGGAAAGAGTTATCAATTATATTTTGTTTATGCTAAACAGATTTTAAAATATTTGCTTTGTTCGGAAGTAAATTCTTCAGTCATGTAGAAAATGATGGCAATGAAATTTAAAGATTAGGTGCTTTTCCTGGAAGATAAAATTACACCTATGTTTAATTATCTCTTGATACCCCTAACGAAGTAGATTGCATATTTCTGTACAAATATTTAATGTAACAAAACAACTTTTGATCAAGATCCCTTCTCTCTGCAAGTTTAATTACAGAGCTTAACTGAACGAAAGAGAATTTCTCTCTCTGAGGCAATCATCATTTGGACTTCAGGTGGAATAGCTATTGTCATTCAGAATACTGACAGCATTTAGGAGCCTGTCCTGCAGATAACTGTACATAATGCCTTGTTAATATTGAGCTCTAGAGACAGGTTGGGACTGCTCTACTATAACAGCATCCCTACCTGGTATGTTGAAACCTATTGATTTTCTCAGTGGGTGGTAGAATTTCTCAGACTTAAAGTGTTGGGAGATTTTAATTTGCCTTCCTTGGTAGAAAGGGGTCAGAGGCTGCCTAAGAGTTCATTGCCATCATGACAAACATAGATATGAATCGTATCATTGACAGCTTGACACATGGAAGACTACAACACCTAACTTTTTTCATTTGAGGACAGATGTGATATGATCTAAGACTAAGGGTATTAATATCTGTCCTTGTCATAGTTGGATCATGCTCTGATTGCTTTGGAACTGACTGGTGCTACCAACTTCCACAAGGAGATCCCATTTGATCAGTTTTCTCTAGGCATTTAAGGAATTACTTGATTTTCAAAGAGTGATTGAGGATCTTCCCAAAGCTCTAATGGGCAGTCCAGCTAAGATTTCAGCTGCCCACTGGGAAAAAAGGGGCATTAGTGGCTTTGTGCTAAATGGTCTCTCCCAGCTCTCCAATCCAAGGGAACTCCTTGGTGAACAGAGCAGCTCTGGGTGATGAAGCAACAGAGGAAACACTCGAAAGGATGCTGGTGGAAAATTAATCACACTAATCAGGAAAAGCTCAGGTTTCTGCCTAAATATTGACGAGCTGTTGTTACTACATCTGCAGAATTGTATCCAGCAGCCCCTTTAAAGATCCCATTGAGTGAACATACATAGAAAGAAAAGGGAGGCTATGAGGAATTTTCTAGACATCTGGAAGATAAGGTCACTTAGATCTGCTCAGAATCTGGTCTCAACTGGACAGGTCCCGTAGAGAGATGATGAACATACCTTGCAAGGTTATCTGGGAGGATTTTAAGCAGATGACTTCTAAGGAAATTGACAAAATTCTATGCAAATGTAATCTACCTACATCTGGATCCCCATTCTCCCTCATTGGTGAGATCTTCCAATAAGATGATACAAATATAAGTCTAGAAGTAATGAATCCTTTCTTCTGCAAGACTAATAGCATTTTTCCATCTTTTCCTGACACACTTTTTGTAATGGATATAAACTAGGATATTCAACAATGAAGGAGTTTAGGATTCAATTAGAGATTTAGATGGGACCATGGCTTGATATGTTACATGAATACAGCTGTTACAAATTTAGATATTTCAAAGTTTAGAATATTGCTAAGCTTTAGAACACATCAAGTAGACATTTCCAAAGAAATACAAAAGAGGACATTAGATTCAATAATATGGGAATGGTTTCACAATTTTTCTTTCCATTTCATTATGAGTTGATCTTGAATAAAAAAGAAACTATAAATATGTTCTCCACCTTTAGTTTTCCCAGTTTTGTATCAGTCACAAACTGGTATGAGTTCCTAAAAAAAATGAAGAAAAAATGGGAGATCAAACTAGGTTAACAAAAAGGTTTGTGAAGGAATTATAGCAAAGATGATATATATTTGATTATTCATATAATAACAGCGGCTAGAATTGTATTTGCACAAAACTGGAAAGCAGATAAAATTCCATTGGAAGGAGATATTATAAAGAAAATTTTAGAATGTGCAGAAATGAATAGATTAACATTGAGAATAAAAGATAAAGAGGAATCGATGTATTTCAAGACATGGGATAAATTTTATGATTGGTTAGAAAAAAAACATGAATAAGGACATAGAGATAAAATAGACAGAGAATAGATGGGAGAAAACAATTAGAAAAATAGATACCCAGATGCCAAGTAAAAGGAGAAAGGGGAGGGGGGGGGGGGAAAAGAGAAAAAAAGAGATATTATAAAAATGTACGCAAATGATGAAATAAAAATAAATAATTGAATAAGAAATTGAAATGGGAATAAAGATAATTAGGAAATCGGGGCTGCTCGAATTCCACTTTAGATTGAACTGAAAAGTGAAACAACAGGAGAGAGTGGAAGGAGTAGAAAGAGAGGAAGGGGAAAGAGGAGAGGAGAGGAGAAAGAAGAAAGGGAAAAGGACAGGAAGAAGAGGGAGGGGAAAGAAGAGTAGAGGAGAAGGTTAGAAGTGGGGAAGAAGAGAGGAGTGGGGAAAGAGAAGGAGAGGAAGAACGAAGGAAGTAGGAGAAATGGGAAGAGGAGAGGAGAAGAAAGGTTGGAGTAAAGGTAAAGGATAAAAGAGCAACACCGAAAAAGTAAAAATGAAAAATGAAAGTTAAAAGAAAAGATGAATGAAAAATGATGGAAATGACTACATGTAAATGTGTTTATGAAAAATAAAAATAAAAAACTTTTTAAAAAAAGGTTTGTGAAGATCTAAAAACATAAAAAGGGCACATCAAACAATGGGAAGGAAGTGGGAGGTTACCAAATAAGAGACTCATCTGTACAAACTGAACTGTACAGATGTATAAGAAAGATGAAGACTGATGAGTTTGGGTTGTATCAAGAACAACAAAAAGATTCTTCAGGTATGTTCAAAACAACTAAGAAAAAGAAATCGGGATATTAGTTACTCAATGAAAATTCAAAAATCACTCAAACAGTGGTTCATAATCAATTCAGAGAAAGAGTTGATTAGAGTGCAACACTATTAAGTCCTCAGCTATGTTCTAGTCACCATTTTTTACCTAATGTTCTGCATGAAGAGTTGGAAGGAATGCTTATCCAATATCCATATATAACAAACAAACAAAAGCAAAAAACAAAAGGGGGGGGGAGGGAAGAATGAAATTAAATAGAAACACATGAAAAACTATTTTGGAAATGTGCATAACTTTCCCAAGTTATAAACATCTGGAATTTTCTCATCTTGCACCTGATGTCTGAAATTAACTTTGAATCATAATTGATTCCAACCGGAATAAGAATCAATAGCGTAATATGGTTGCAACAAAGACAATTTTAGTTGCCGCCAGCAAAAATAAAACTTCCTAATTGCAGAATGGTTCAAAGAACATTGAAGGAATTCATTGTTGAAAATAATTCTATGATTGAAAGAGCTGGACCTATGAGGTGAGATATGATAGTACTCTTCAAATATCTAAAAGGATGCCATAAAGAAGAAGGTCAATCCCTGTCCTCCATCATCCTAGCATGCAAGGCACAGAATTAGGGATTTAAATTCTCAATGAATGTTAGAAAATAATCTACTGGCCACAGCAGTTATAAAGGAGAACCAACTATGAAGTGTAGATTCCTCTTTGTGGGATGTGCTGAAACAGAGACTACACCTGTCAGGAATGCTTTAGTTGATTTCCTACACTGAAAAAAGGGATAGACTCAATGAATACTCTTTATCTTTTACCACTGTAGAACATTTCCATTAGACACATTTGTAATTAATCTTTCCCAGATGCATTTTTGTTTTCTGGATAAACAATAGTAATGCAAATACTTAATAAGGTTATTTACAGATGAGAAATAAATAACTAGAATAGGTAGGCTGATAAATGGCATGGACAAAAATATAGAAGTATTAAAGTAATTCCATAGATCAGTCGATCCATCCATCCATCTCCATCCATCCATCCATCTTCATCACCTTATCTCCTTTTGAGGCAAGCAATGCAAAATACAGTAGGACTAGGTAAAGATTGGTAACCTACTCTATTTTTTCTACACTACAAATATAGAGCTGAAACAATAGAAATATGAATAGGTGATGGAGACCTGAACATAAATATGTAGTTTGTTTCTTCAAAAAAAAATTTCAACATGAAAAGCTTGAGCAGTTTTAATGAATGGATGCCATCAAAACAGCTAAAACAACAATTGGATGGTACAATCACAGTAACAGCAACTAGACTATTTCTACCGTGCTTCACTCTAATGTATAGAGAAAACTGAAACATTTGGAATAATAAATAAATTACACCATTTCTGGAAAGTCTATGTTACAGAAGCAGCTTCAGATGTATTAATTGCTGCCTTTTGCTCTGGATTTATGATGGCAAGTGGAAATGAATAACATTTCCACTTGCCATTGTAAGCGGGTATTCTGAAAGGCACTGCAAGTTGCAGATGATTACAGGGAGTTATATTTATTAGAAGAGTAATGCAAGATTACTCTTAAAAAGATTAATGCTAGTTATTAATTAAAACACAATAATAAGGACTGGAAGAATATCTGAAGGACAGTGAAGAAGATGCACTGAACCTAACACACCATGAAGTCTTACTGCGTACTGGAGAGACCAAACTGGCCTACAAGAAAGACCAAATGAAGAATAGAAAAGAGACATGGCAAGGCAAAGTATTTACATGTCCGGTACATTAAAAAAATAGCAGGCAAAGCAGATGACAAGACCTGGCAACACTATTAACACCATCAACCAAGAACATCTGCCTATCCGAAGTCCTTGGGAAGGACTTGATAAAAACGCCAAGTCCAGTCTAAACATCTGGCTGACTGCAATGAATAATAATAGTAAGAATAGTGATATTCTTCTAAATGAAGGGACACATAATGTATCATTTTGAATATTAGCAATATCACCTTTATTATGCAAACATTTTTCAACATTAAAGAACAGAAACAATGTTTAAAATGGAAATTACTTGACATATTAAACATTTAGAAAGCATAAAAAGTTGCATATATACTGATATATTGATAATTTGAAATTGATATGAAGACTCATAACACATGTAATATAAGAACTTTTAGAAGTAGAAGACATTACTATAGTGCTATTCCTGCAAAATGTCAGAAAGGCTGAAGTTTTTTCCTGGGATTTGACTATTATATTACTCAACAAGTGAGGCAAAAGGATTGTCACTGATGCAAAACTGGGAGAGCTAAAGGTATTTAGCTCACTAAACATATTTATAGTTTCTTTTTTTATTCAAGAAGACTAACTCATAACAACAGGGAAAGAAAATTCATGGAAGGAATTTCTACCAGTTTTTGGAACAAGGCCACTGCATAGTTTTAGGGTTATATTTGTAAGTATGTAACACAAAAGGGTTTTCTTAACTAATGGAGATCAATCTTAACAAATGGAGATCAATTTTAAATATTCAACCTCACTAATCATAGAAGAATGGTTGTGAATATAGTGTCTGTCTCCTAGTAAATATGCTATAGAATTCAATCTCCTCTCAGCTATGAATAATTTCTGCAGTTTGAGAGGTAAAAACATGATTATAAATAAAAAACGGAACAGTTCTGTTATGTCCAGTAGTTTGAAGCAATTTTCCTCCCAATTTGCATGATTCTAAATATTTCACACTTTTATGAAAGCTTTAGAAAAGTTAATCCAGAAGCAGAATATATGAATTATGTACACAATGTTGACATGTAAACAATATTATAACTGATTAATGAATTTTTTTGTCTTTTTTTTTTACAAGATGGAAACATTGCAAACAATGTAATCTTAGAGTGAAAAATTCAACACAAACGATCAATGGTAAACAATGCAATATCAGTGGATTTTATGAAAAAATCAACAGCAACTTTACTGCACTGAAATCAATTATTACCTCTCGCAGCTCTGAAAGTCCTTTGAGTATGGCTTGCTGCCTGTCTCTCACCATATTAGGATTAAAAAGAGGATCCCTTATGTGATCAGAGCTAAAAACCTGCCGTGGTTTATGGTAAGTATCTAAAGATAAATATAGATACAATTAATTGTAAACAGTGTCATTTTTAATATTGTGCATGAATAAATTATGATGTGTCTTAGCTTGAAATTTGCGCGGAAGAGAATGCATATATAGCCTTCTAAAGAATTTAGTTTACCTTTAGCCAATTAAAAAAAAAAGTTTCATGGAAGCAGTATTCTACGTGTACTGATAGAACAATAGCACTTAGACTTATATACCACTTCATAGTGCTTTACAGCCCTTTCTAAGCGGTTTAGAGTCAGCATATTGCCCCCAACAATCTGGGTCCTCATTTTATTGACCTCGGAAGGATGAGTTGGGAGGCCGATCCAATCAACTTATGCTAATTAGGCTGTGCTGAAGCTGAAAAGAGCTGTTTTTTTCTTGCTGTTTGCTTGCAAGGAGGTAACTGCTGCGAGGCAGAGGCCAAAGGGTGGGGGCCAGTGGGTGGGCGGGGCTACATTCGGTGTATAAGACGCACCTAAATTTTCACCTCCTTTTAGGGGGAAAAAGGTGCATCTTATACTCTGAAAAATACGGTATTTATGTTTAGATTGATAGGTTTAATGATTTTCTCTTAAACGAATATTTCATTTTGTTCAGTACTGAATTAAAACAGCACTGTAGAACAAGCAGTACATTAAAAAACTTTATTCAATAACCATAAGCATTTCTTGAACTCTCTACTGCAGTACCGTTCAGCTCTTGGTATTGTGGCTCGTGTGTGGAGGGCCTAGTCAAGGGTGCATCTGGATCAAGGTAATATATTTCATTTGTTCGCACATAAGGAACAAAATGAGACGAAGGAGGCCTTTCAGCTTCAGCAGTTGGAAGAGGCCTTTCACTCCGATGCTGATCTGTAGAAATATTCTTTGGGCTTCCATTTTTGCTGTTATGAACTGGGAAATCAGAAGTCTTTAGTTGTTGCGGTAATCTGTTTTTAACTGCTGGAACAGGTGGGGAGTCAGATCTGTTTAAAACAAGCAATCAAGTTGCAGAAAATAATCTCAACCAGAACTTTCTTCATTTTATCGATCTACTATTAATTTCTGCTTATATTTAAACGCATTTTTGAAAATGCAGATCTCCTTCCATACGAACAGTCTTAATTTTGTTTAACGGTAATTCAAAAGAGCTATGAGTGAAGATGAAGTTTGATATTTGATATAATAACACACTCATGTCCATTTGATTTCTCAGTGCAAATTTTTCTCTAACAGAAATAGGTAAAACTTTGGAATTTATGCTAATTTTACTTTTAAATACAATGTCATACAATTTGAGAACTTGATTATATGTAAACACAGACACAAAACCAATACTTTACTAGAGAAAGACATGCTAATACCAACCTTTGTTCAAATAATTTTTTTGAGAACTGTTCTTCCTAAAATAAGACCAAAATAAACAAAGTTATTTTCACCACACTGTATTCTAAAATGAACCTTTATTTTACCTTCTGAAATTGATCTACTTGTTATATTTGATCTTACCCTTATTTTTTAGTACTCTGCTAATAGCTATGCTGCAGGCGATGAGATGAATAAATTCTCATTTATTTATACTAAATATATTTTTGGGAGCCTTGGACAAACCAGGTTTCTACAGGTAGTCCTCGGTTAATGATGGTAACTGGGACTGGAAATGCCATCACTAAATGACACAGTCATAAAGAATGATGTCATGTGACTGCACTGCTTAGCGACAACAATCCTGGCTACCATTGTTAAGAAAACCATTGATTGTTAAGCAAGATGTCACATAACTGTCATTTGCAACCTCCTGCTGACTTCCCCATGGAGCTCGCTTGCCAGAAAATGGCAAAGAAGGTTGCAAATGACAACCAAATGACGGTGGGACACTGATGGCTGGAACTCTGAGAACCAGTCATAACTACCACTCATTCAGAGCAGATTTGAATGGTGGTTACCCATGGGCCACCTGTACCTCTAGACCACAGGTGTCAAACTCGATCATGTCACGGGTGGAATCGTGATGTATCGTAACATTTTTTGCCTTTGCAGAGCTGGGGTGGGTGTGGCCTGTGCAGGATGTATCCGGCCTGCAGACCACCAGTTTGACAGGTCTGCTCTAAACTGATGCAGAGTTTTAGAGGGATTCCAATATTAATTCAATTTATATAAATAATAAACATTCTAATAGCAAATCAAGATGCTCAAATTTCTTTGGCTAAATTGACCCATGATGCTGATGCTTTACATTTTCAGATTTTCCACTTCAAAGCTAGATCTTTATTTTAAAGGCTATGAGAATGTTTTTTTTTCTCCAAATGTTTGGGATGATTAGAAGGAAATACGTCACAACAGAGACAACTGAGATTGTCTTTTCCAGCTTTGAAAGCTGCCAGGTATATTTGGTCAGTTAAACTAAACTAACTTTAAACTATTAAATTAAATGGCTAACTTTTAATCCAAATCACATGAAAAATATGATTTGAATCTAATTTGAAGACGGAGGATAAACTGTTTTATTGGAAGCTCAGGGCCAAGTAAGAGATAAATACCTTACATCAGTTTATGGGTAATGCTCATTTTAAGGATTTCAGACTATGCAGAGTATAATTTAGCTAAATTATCAGCTTGGCAATACATATAATGAAAACATATATTGATCAAACAATATAATCTAGACACTTTAGCAGTTTCAGGGATATTTGGAATTCTAAAATCTCTGTGAGACACTGTATTGAAGTGAAATCAGCAATACAATTTTATTCAAAACAAAAAAATGTGATGAAGGTAAACATTGGTAACATGTTTGAAATGTGGAATGAGGAATTAGGAATATCCAATTTTAGAAAATCAATGGGTCCAAATTTCAAAAAAACAAAATATGTATCTAAAGAATCAAATAAATTCAACAGAAAATGAAGTGTTTATTAAGAACCCTGGCTCTACTGATCACAGATGGGAAAAAATATTTCTGATGTTAACACCATCAAGTTGTATCCCTCTATCCAGGTTTTAAAAGTGTATTGTAAAAATAAGAAAAGCAATGTATTTCTGTGTGTTCTGGATTTATGGACTGAATTAATTTTATTATACTAATATATGGCTCTTCTTTTTTCTTCTTTTAATCACTGTAGTTACATACATGAGAAGAGGAAGGAGAGGACGAAGTAGAAGAGGAAGAGGTGTTGGTATAGTGTAGCACCAGTAGCAAACTTAGCACCACACATTCTTAGAAATACGTCTGAGGTTGATTTGGAGGAATTTGCATTTTTTAATTAGACTGTTTATCCAGCCTTCATTACTTCATAGGTGGCGAACACGTATAATATCCTTTCTCTTCCTATTTTCCCCACAACAGCAACTCAATAAGATGGGTTGGGCTGAGGGAGTTTGACTAGCCCAAAGTCACCTAGCCAGCTTTCATGCCCGAGACAGAACTAGAATTCACAGTCTTTTCAGCTGCCGCCTTGACCATGACACCATTATTATTTTGTTCTTCTCAAAAATGTAACTCAATTATTTATAGCTGATTTTGTAGTATTTTCCATTACATTCCATTTCTCTCTGTGTGACGTTCAATTCGCCACTTACTGCAAGTATTTATACTTGTCTGAGACAATGGTTTATGGCTAGGCCATCCTCACATTTTGAAGGCACTTACTTTACTTTTGACCTCATCTTCCTGGCGAGATGAGAGGGCTCTATCTGGGGAAACACCTTTTTTCTTGCAAAGATTACCAGGGCTGTTTCTTTCAACCAACTGAAGCAGCGCCATTTGTCTCTGTGCTTTCTTTTCTTCCCTCTGCTTTTGCTGGAGTCTGGGATATTTCTCAGAGGCTGGAATGTACCTTTTGCAAGGTTTGTTTATGTTCCAGTCCACCTTTTTCCCATTTTTTCCCACTGCCTTGGGATGTTTCTGCTTTGAGGAACACTGTTCATAGCGACTGCAACAGCTGATAATATTCTCTTTTTCTGAAATCCTTTTATCTAGATATTGTGCTTCTTTCTTGCTTCTTTTATTGCTGAGGTCCATTATATATTCTACAGCAACATCTGGAGATGCACAGTCCATTCTTCCTTCCCCAGCTGGCACAGGGGAAATTTCAGAATCAGTGGGAAAATCAGTGATTACAAACTCTAGCAAAAAAAAAAACAAAAACCAACAAGTTTAAATAATTTGTTCAATATGTTTACTCAAACTTCACTCATAATAATTAACACTACTCTAAACTTTTTACTCTGAATACCAGCTAAGATAAGAAAAAAAATTCAGCATTAGTAAACAAATTTAAAACTGGGGATGTTTATCCATATTCTTATATGGATGAGAATCCATATTCTTAAAGTGACGTTATCCAAGGTGAGTATATGACCACTAAATCCAATGGAAATCAGCTCCAATATAATACTGTAGTGAGTTACATTATATTGGTAATTTATTTTTATTTATTTTATTTTTATTCTTATTTATATGCCGCCTTTCTCCGGAGACTCAGGGCGGCTTACAATGCGTTAAGCAATAGCCTTCATACTTTTGTATATTTTATACGAAGTCAGCTTATTGCCCCCACAAACTGGGTCCTCATTTTACCCACCTTAGAAAGGATGGAAGGCTGAGTCAACCTTGAGCCTGGTGAGATTCGAACTTACAGTAATTGCAGACAGCTGGATGTTAAAGGCTGCCTTGTAGGAGGCATTAGCCTCCTACGTCACTCAGGCTCCCTCAGGTAATAAATCTATTCTAACAGAGTTTATCTTATAGATCTGGCAAAGCAACATTTCCTTCCAGGAAAAAAATGCTATCCTATATTCTTTACAAGGAGAGGCTATTTGCTAACCTCCAGATGTTTTAAGAGACATTTTGAAAGTAGTGGCTAAATCAGTGACAGCAATCGCTAGCATATTAAAATATACGTTTGGTGAACCTGATGAACCTGCTTCCTCTTGCCAGCTGTCAGGCCACTGCATTTTGAACAGAGTGAAGTCTGAGCTATCCAATGGCAGACCCACGTAAACTGTGTCACAGAAGGGCAAGGTGCAACAACCGCAGAACTGTTATATCTTTTGATTGACCTGCATTTTCCAATTAACACTTTACAGCAATAGCACTTAGACTTATATACCGCTTTACAGCCCTCTCTAAGCGGTTTACAAAGTCAGCATCTTGCCCCCAACAATCTGGGTCCTCATTTTACCAACCTCGGAAGAATGGAAGGCTGAGTCAACCTTGAGCCTGGTGAGATTCGAACCGCCAAATTGCTGGCAGATTTATATAAAGTGTTTATTG
Organism: Ptyas mucosa; assembly: GCA_012654045.1. NCBI lineage: Eukaryota > Metazoa > Chordata > Lepidosauria > Squamata > Colubridae > Ptyas > Ptyas mucosa. The sequence continues at coordinate 879,320 of WNWU01000041.1, forward strand.
AAAATATTAGTAAAATATTTTACTAATATTTTCCGTTTTGTACTTTTTAATATTCTGTATTTCACATTGTGATATATTATTGCATATGACATGTTTTGTTTTTATTAGTTCCCTCACAGTTGGTTTTTCTAATGCATTCTGTGATGTATTTTTAATTGTCTGTACACTGCTTTGTCTCATTCTATTTTGACAGTTTATACATTGAAATAAACAAATAAAGGCTCATCTGGCCTAGGTATGAATTCAAGCTGAAAAGAGTACAGGTTTTCTCTAGGAGCCATTGTAACTGAAGAAAAGGGAGGGAGGTGGATTGTGTGCAAGTTATCCAATGTGGCTGGATTGAGAGATGGCTCCTTCAGGAGGGGCTACACAATTGCTTTAAAGGCAGGTGGTACCTTCCCACTTTCGAAAAAACGTTTATCACAAACATGTTTCAGCCGTCACCCTTTATCCACTTGCCCCAAAGGAGACAGGTGGGGTAGAAATCCAAACAGGCAGAGTTCATGCTAAAGGAACCCTATCTACTTCCTCAGTTTCTACGAACTTGGAAAAATTCCAGATGCTCTCTCGAATGTTTCTCAAGCAGACTGTCCAACTCTGAGCAAATGCAAAAGATTTTGTTAGCTACAAAATCTGCAAAAGTGTCCCAGTAATGTGTGAGTCTGCTACACTTAGCAAAAGAGTATGGGTAATGCCAAACAGCATTGCTGAACAAGAGTCTGCCAAAGCAATAAAGTGTGGAGAAATATGTAAATAAAAAGTTGCATAATGAATTAATGTACCTGTCTGCACAGCTGTGTCTTTCTGAGGAGAGAAATTAATTTTCTTTCTCTCATTTGTTTCATTGTTGGTCTCTGAAAAACAGTACTTCTGATGATTAGGAGTCTCTAAAATCCCATTCAAGTCAGTGTAATCATTCTCCTTTGTCGTATCACCTAAAGAGAAGAAAAGTCAAAGAATACTCCAACTCTATATTTCTTAACATCATTTTAATGCTGAATTCAAACCTTTGTTTTTGTCAATAATTTTAGCATAAATACTACTTAGTAAGGCAGGTGGAGGAGTAGGAAATTATATATATATGCATGGGCATTAACTAACATGCGTAATGAAAATATCACCCCAATATCTGCCAATAAATGGGTCTCTTCAAACCAAAAAGATGGCCCAATCTAGGTGTACCGTGTTTCCCTGAAAATAAGACCTGGTCTTATTTTTTCTCTCCAAAAAATGCATTAGGGTATCAGGCAACCCTGACATAGGGCTTATTTAAGGGGAAACAGGATATCAGGGTGATCAGAGATGGTGAGCACATGGGCAATAGTTGCAGCCCACCGACCCCTTGGTTGGCACAATCTGGGGTTGCACAGCTGAGTTGATTACCTGTTCAAGCAGCAGATGGAGGCAGAGGGCAGGGGGGAGGCATGCAATCCGGACATGCTGTGCGGGCCACAGGAAAGCCAAGAGTCAGTGGGTGGGAGAAGACGGATGGCCATGAGAGGCTCATCTTCATGCGGTGCCACCAGCAACAGAGATGCAGGGGGCAAGGCAGGCAATCCTGATGCACCTCATGGGCCACTGGAAAGCCAAGTTGGTGGGACAAAGTGGGCGGCCGGTCGTGAGAGGCTCATCTTCACATGGTGGCACCGGCAGCAGACGGAGGCAGAGGCGTGGGGGGAAGGCAGGTGAGCCTAATGCACTGTGCGGGGGCAAGCCAAGAGACAGTAGGATGGAGCAGGCAGGTGGCTGCGGGAACCTTGTCTTCATGCAGCGGCACCGGCAGTAGGTGGAGGCAGATGCATGGGGGAAAAGGCAGGTGTTCCCAATATGTTGCGCAGGCCATGGGTAAGCCAAGAGATGCGAAGACAAGCCTCCTGCGGCTGCCCGTCCACTCTGTCCCGCCTCTTGGCTCGCCTGTGGCCTGTATGACGTGTCTGGATCGCCTGCTTTCCACCCTGTGACTCTGCCTCTGCCTGCTGCTGATGCCGTTGCACAAAAACAAGCCTCCTGTGGCTGCCCACCCACTCCGGCTCACCGACTCTTGCCTTTCCCATGGCCTGAGAGGTGCAGCCTGTGGCCTTGCCTCCTCCAGTGCAGGCCACGCCCACCCACACATACCTCCGGCTGATGACAACCTTAACTGGGACTTATTTTTGGGATAGGGCTTATATTAGCCTAGGGCTTATTTTCTAGTTGGGTCTTATTTTCAGGGAAACATGGTACATATTACAAAAAATCAGCATTTTCCTCTTTTATTTATTTATTTAAAAAAACCAGCATATGTATAAAATAAAAGAATTCCATAAAAATATACAGAAGTATATTCTAAAAAGAAAAAAGTGAGGAGAAAAAGTGAGGTGGTGCTATATTGAAAAAACGTTAATATTCTGGTTACATGTATTTAAATTTACTTAGAATACAGCATAAATAAGAAACTGTATTCAAAGTGTTTTCCAAAAATCTGCTGTTGGGAAATCTTTTAATATGTATTCTAAAGAAGTTTCTCATATCAAGGAACATAGAAACATATTTTAATTCAGCCCTGTATTATTTTTAAGTATAATACTAACCACCACCAAGGTTCTTCTGCAGTTTTGAAGTGTCATGTCCTTTCTGAGTCAAATTTTTAATCCGCTGCTCTTGCTTTAATCTTTGAGCTAATTCTTGAGCTCTCTGCATTGTTTGATACAACTCATTTGTTTTAAGGGTCATGATTTCCTAATAGGATAAAAAAAAGGTATAGATACTCAGCAAGAGTACTGTAAAAATAAACACTAAACCTGTTTAAAGCACTGTATGTTTGTTTGCATATTATAAGATTTTCAAAGGAGAAATCTGTATGAGTATCTGAAAGAGATAAAGTATTTTTTAAGATGTTTCTAACGTGATGCTACTAAGGGAGACAGAGACAAATAGCAACCAGAAGTGAAAAAGGGACAAACAGACAGAACTGAGAAACTAAGTGAATGAAATATATCAGAGCATTATCCTGGGCATGGCAATAAACTTCTCTCTACGAATGCACACACACATCATGAGCTTAGCAACAGAAGATTCAAGGAAGAGGTAAATTGTTTTTATTACAAATATGGAAGATGCTTTTACAATACAAAACATCACCTGCTACAAAATCTAGAAATCTCGTCATATTTATTAGTCAGCACCAGGGTTTAAATCCTGCATCTCTTTCTCTTGACCATATGTAGTAATGGATTTTTGTCATCTATTTTTAAGCCTTGAATGTTGCAGATTTTTTAATAAGTTTTGTTTGGACTTAATTCTGGCCTTGCTAGATTCAGCCCTCATTGAAGAAGCAAACCGGGACAAAAACAGAAATAAAAAATTCAGAAATATCTTGTTGCTTGAGTAAGGCCTAGGTGGAAATTTTTCAATTTCAATTTTTCAATTTTTCAATCTTTGATATTTCTTCAGCCTGAGGATAAATAAACCCAGCTTAAATAGAAACCTGACAGACAGGCATAAATACTATTTTGGCCCAATCTTATGGAGTTTTCTTAATGATTTTGAAAAACCTTCCCCAATCCCTGCAATTTCACCAGACTTTATCCTAAAGAATCTTCAGAGGTATAAAGCCATTAAACAGAACCCTTCCTTTCATTATGCTTTTTAATAAACAGAAAGCTCTCATCTGCACCAAATGTCACTTATTTGAGGCGGATGTGGATTGGCCATTTATTGACATGGAACATGTAAACGTTTACCTCTTTTTGTTTCTGCTTTAGCAGGTCTTCTTCAAACTGTTTCTTCATCAATTCATGTTCTCTGGCAAGCCGGCGTTCTTCTTCTTGTTCTTCCAGTCTTCTTTGTTCCTCTTCTACCTGTTTCTTTTTTCGCTTTTCTTCCACTTGAGCCATTATAGCTTTCTAGAAAACCAAATTTGTAACATGCTTTAATTTACACTAAAAGCTTCCATCTTCCTACTTTTTTTTTTTAATTTGATTTATATGCCGCCCTTCTCTGGAGACTCAGGGCGGCTTACAATGCGTTAAGCAATAGCCTTCATACTTTTGTGTATTTATACAAAGTCAGCTTATTGCCCCCACAATCTGGGTCCTCAATTTACCTACCTTAGAAAGGATGGAAGGCTGAGTCAACCTTGAGCCTGGTGAGATTCGAACCTGCAATAATTGCAGGCAGCTGGTGTTAATAACAGGGTGCTTTAGACCACTGTACTACCAAGGCTCTTTGTTTTGCTTAGGGTTTTTTTTTTTACTCCGAGTGATTAAAATTTTGTATCAGTCTTCGGTATAACTGGTTTAACATACAGTATATACAGAAAAGCATATACAGTAGAGCTACTGGGACTCAAAAATCATTGCATTCAACTGGAAGGCTTCTCCAATTCAAGCTTAGGAGAGGTTTTTCAAAAAGGAAGTCAAATCAGCAGCTGGGAGATGGTGCTTCCTACTGCTGACAATACTTACCATAGTTTTGTTTAGGACAATTTCTGCTTTAAATGGATGTATGAGAAAAAGAGTCAAGTGGTGGTTTACAAATAAACTACAAAAAGATTATGAAATCACAGGTTTCAAAATGTACGTCCATTCTTAAAATGATAAAACTCTGATACCATCGGGCTCCCTTAAAAAATCAAAGAAGAAATCATACAGATAAGCCTGCATTACTGAGAGATTGGAAATGTATCTGTCATAAATAAACTTATTTAAAAATAATTAGGTTTAGGTTGAGAAAAGCTGTGTCATAGTCCTAATCACATTTTAAACTTCATTCTATTAGCATAGTTCACCTTACTTGTTACATTTGTGTTTTTTTAATCCAATGCTAATGCTTTCTCTACGTATGGAAAAACAAATCAATAAACCAGAAAGGCAACATTGTAGTGATTTTACCTGATGTTCTAATTGTTTTTGTCGTCGTCTTCCTCGTTCCTCAATCTGAGCAGGATCCAGAAGAGCAGTCATTGAACGAAGGAAACTATCAGCAGAGGGGAATTTGGAAAGATATGTAATTAAACAAACTGTAGCTCTTTGTCACAAAACACATCTTTTCCTAAAATCTCCATCATCCTACCCACTCACCCCCCTTCAATATTTTCCAGGGTCACTTTTTCACTTTTAACTAGGGGACTAACAGATATGAATTAAATCATAGGCGACCTAGATCTACATAAAAGAGTTAGAAATTGACAGACAAAGAAACAGAGATAGTGTTAGCAAAAATAAAACTACATTCACTGAACAAAGCAGTTCTGGAAAAAAAAATACCTGGAGTTTCTGCCTATATTTTCCCCTTCACAAATTTATCTTTCTGATTTCAAGTTGTTTAGGACTTTTCAGTAGAGGACTGAACAGTAGAGGACCTGCCTTCTACTATAGAATTCAATTCTATAGTCCAGTGATTCCCAAAGTGTGAGCCGCGGCTCCCTGGGGAGCCGCGCTATCGTCATAAGGGCGCTGCGAAATATTCAATTAATACCTGCGCCCGCTGGGTCTAACGCTGATGCGCCATTTCTGAAACGTCTAGTGCGCATGCGCAGTTACAAGTCGAAAAAATCCGAAGTGTTATGGGAGCCGCAAACCGAAAAAGATTGGGAACCTCTGCTATAGTCCTTGTTACCCTAACAAATTGCAGCCAGCTCTGAGTGGAAAAAAATAAACTTCTAACTTCCTTTCTCAGTCTGAATTCTCCCCAAGAGAAGATGGAGATGGAAAATAAAATGAAATGCTTGGATTTATCAGCTACTTGCAACTCCCTTAATCCACACACATTCAAAAGTATTGTAAAAAGGCCCTGTGACATTTCAGGAGACTAGATACTATATTGAAAATAATTTCACACAAGTAGCTTTATTCTCTAAGAAGTATATATAGTTAAACGAGACAAATCTCAAGAAAAAAATATATTCTACAGTAATGCACATAAACAGAGTTGCAAGTACAAGTAAAATTACTTTATTGAAAGAACAGTTTTATAGGTTATGCTTGAATGTCCTTCAATGGCTCGGTGGACTGGACATTAACATTTGAACTACTATAAGTCTATGTATTTGCCATACGCTAAATAAATAAATAGGTTATGCTGATTAATGCCGGGTTGCAACCTGGAAGGAAAAGTTTAGGCAATTACCTGGCTTTTTGATTTGGCTCTGAAAAATAGTTTCCAACTGCTTTTCCTGGAATCTCTATCTCTGTAGGTGTGAGACAAGACAAAGCTGAAGATGAACAAGCTGTATGGTCCTGGGAGAGCTGTACAGCCTCAGGAGTCCTTTGATATGTTGTATTTAAAGGATATTGCGTAAACGAATTCATATGATTCTTGAAAGAATCAAAATGTATTGTCCATTTGTCATGCTCTTCACCCTAAAGAAATACAAAGAAATAATAATATTTAAATATATGTCCACATTTTCTTTTATGAAGCTCAAACAAAAGTGTTAGGGGTACAACAGAAGCACAGAACAGGGGGCTTAGCTGTTTAGATTGAAGCTTATAAACTTCCTTAAATTTTGGACTATTCGGGATCAGCCCTATTTTTTAGGCACCTGCAAGGACTGACCAATATACATAAATAGAGACCAAGCCAGGACCCCACAAAGCTAAATTAGATTTCAGAAGTGCCACTGGGAACTTTCATTTATCAGTTGTTCCATAAGTTTGGAGGTGTCTGAAGTGGTGGCAAGACGCCAGTCAAGAAGATGCTCTGAGATTATGAGCAAGAGATCTGAATCTCTAGAGTGGATATTAAACAGGGCCATAGAAATATGTATCCACCTTGAATGGGACTGAGCACTCTATCTAGGGGAACTGTTTTGATAACATGCCACTAAAACAGTGGGACTTTTCATATGGCTTGTGCCAATTTCTTCCAAACAGCCTTTTATATTTTCATTCCCCCCCTCCCCAAAATAGGGCTATATATTCTTGTTACAGGACACAGATGTAAAGAATGTTCATTAGCTAGCTTAAAGGTTGTGGATGCTCCAACACGTTTGACTAGCTGTGAGGCACACTTTGTTGAACCAAGGAGCAAGGGAATTAGGACTGAATTTCAGGACAGTATGATATTACATCTCAAAAATTCCACTGAAATATATTTAAGGCATCCTTCACACTGAGCAAGGACCGTTTTGAGTCCAGAAATGTTTGATATATTGACAAATTGTTGAGAAGCATTTGTAGATTTCATTGGACCATTTATTTTAAGGGTTCTTGAACTGAGTAGCCAGGATTCAAATTTTGTATGCTAACTGGAATCTTTATTTTCACTAAGCAATTTCAACATGCATGTTTTGTACTTCTGTTGCTATAATTCTGTTTTCTAAGAAAACAGCTGGATAAATGTTTTTATTAGACCTTCCATTTTTCCTTATTTAAAATGGCCTTTATAACCATGACTACCTTCAAAAAATTACATTTTTCTTCCATTTTTCGCAGCTTGTCAGCTTCCTTTTGCTTATCAAGCTCTTCAAGCCACTTTTTCTGTTGCTCACGTTTCACAGCACTAAAAGGATGCTCTATTGGTGTTGCTTCCTAAAAGAGGAACACTGGTTATTTTCATTACCTTTACTTTCGTCAATAGGTAGACATACATGTACATAAAAAAGGGAGAAGTTAAATAAATTCAGTTTATCCAATTTGACTTTAATCTTTAGCCTTTGCCCTACATAAGTTGAAGACTACCGATATATCTGTATCTATATCTATCATTTTTGATATACATTCTTATGTATCTGAATAACCTGTATAAGTACAGGAACTTTAAACAAAGAGTTCACAATAGTGTACAATCAGTGTGGAACAGTTTTTGATGCATATATAATATGGTTTGAGAAGTTACATACATTTAGTAATTTACGTCTTGATCCTTTATAATAAAATCAAGTTAGAAATAATTTTTGGCAAGCATAGTGAATGAAATGAACAATGAATGAAACCAATCTGAAACAAGGTTTGCTAACGTAATAGGATTTTCTCTTCATTTTCCTACAGTTTTTGTCACTCCCAAGCCTTCCCTAAATGTCTCTTAATCTTCTGAAACAGAATTGGAAGATGCAGTGTGGACGCACAAGGAACTGGCCCATCCCCTTCCACTGGTAGGAGCAATATCAGAAGCAGTTAATTGCATTTTTCATTTTCTGCACATCCTTTAATTGTAACTAAATTAGTACCCATGCAAAGTATGGCCCGAAGTAGATTCATTCTATCTGCCTTAAAAGTATATCAAGGCAACTCCAGGTGACATCCCATAAACCAGGGTGGGGGTGGGGATGACAGATGCCTCCTGCAGCACTCTGCCGGCCAAAAACGGTGTGCCTGTGGCCCCTGCCATAAACCAATCTCTTAGAAACTGCCGAAGAAAGGCACTCCGTGAATCATTTTTTAAAGACATATAGAACAATGGTCAGAAATCCATTCTTACCCCTAATACAAATGCTGTTCGGATAGCAGCCGGCAAATCAGGAGAACTGAAACTAGAGAACTGTTCAGTTCGACTGCTGGACACACTGGGAGAAGTTTCACTAGGCTCAGTGGTTGAAGTTCTGTGACAATGGAGATCTTCTGCTGCAGGAGTCAAGTTGTCTGATGACGTCATCTATAACAAGGTATCTTGGTGAATTCAAACATTATACATTAAGAGGAATGTTAAAGCCAAATACAACATTATAAGCAATCCTATATTATGTAATTAATTTTATCCACAAAATAATATCAGCCAGCTCCTATATTATGCATCGTACCTAATTCTAGGAAAGTTTGGGAAACAACTTCCTCAGGTTGTGATAATGCCTTATGGTCCAATAGCAAAAAATAAATACTATATTTTTCAGAGTATAAAACGCACTTCCCCCCCCAAAAGTGGGTGAAAATTGTGGTGCGTCTTATATACTGAATGTTGCCAAAGCCCTGCCCACCCGCCAGCTTCCATCCTTCAGCCATTTTCGGCCTCTGTGTGTCGCGCTTTCGGTCTCCGCACACCCTGTTTTTGGCCTCCGTGCATTGCATTTTTGGCCAGTTCCAGGCAGCAGGGATTGGTGGTTGCAATCCCCGCATCCTGGAACCGGCCAAAAATTTGACACACGGAGGCTGAAAATGTGACACGTGAAGGCAGCGATCGGCAGCAATGTGTTGTGGCGATCCCCGCAGTCTGGAACAGGTCTAAAACGGAGCATGCAAAGGCCAAAAATGTGACGTGCGGAGGCTAAAAACGCGACACGCGGAGGCGGTGATGGGCTCTGGCGATCCCTGCAGCCTGGAACAGCTGATTGGCAATATTCTGGGAGGCTGATCCAACCTCCAATCAGCTGTTTGTACTAAAGCAGGCTGTGATAACGTGCTGAAGCTGACCAGGCTGTTTGCTGCAAGGATGCTAGCCAGATGAATACCGATGGATGCTGGTAGGCAGAGGCAGTTTTTTTTTCTTGTTTTCCTCTCCAAAAACTAATGTGCATCTTATACTTTGGAGCATCTTATACTCCGAAAAATACGGTAAATGCCAAGTTAAATGGAAGCATCTTTTCTATTTAACAGCATATGATAGAGACAGAAATATACATGTAAGCATTTTTCTTACAAGGTGTGGATACAGTAAACGTTTTATTTTTTACCTTTACTTGATAACTATTTTGTCCTTTTTCTAAGCATCTTTTCACTGTATCAATTGCCTGCCGCTGGTGGTATCTGGATTCTGCTTCCAAAGTTTCTTTTAGTTTCTTCTTTAAAGCTACCTGTTCATCTTTAAAGACAGAAATAATCATTGCAATCGCTCATCAGCTGCATTCATTATAATCACATTAAATAATGGTTGATCATGATGGAAGTGAGACTAGAAATGTCTTTGGCTTTGTATATATTACCCTTCTTCCATGTCTTTCTAGCATCACCACAAGATGACTTGAGCTTTCTCTTAACGTTCTTTATTAACATCACATCTAATTTAGCCTACACTCATGTCCTAAATTCTAGTTATATTGTCACTTGTTGTGAAACAAGTCCATTTCTTAAGTCATAATTTTAAATGGCTTAATTCAATAAATAGGAGCTAGAAGTAACACATTTGATTCAGTTAATAAGTTAATCAATTTCTTCAACTGCACCACAGGTGGAATTTAAGAATGCATTTTAATCTGATTTTATTTTATTGTTTATAAGTTCATCGGGAAGTTATTTACTTTCTCTCCCAGGAAATGGAAAATGGAGAATTTTTAATTGGTTAACAGAGATCACATAACAATCACTCAAGTCAGTTAAAGCCTAAACAAGGAACTATCATTCTTTTTTCTACTTACGTGAAAAATAAGAACCACATCATTCTTTTTCAGGATATAGGAGTAAGAAACAGTAAGCCAAATGAATTAAAGCATGAGATATGGAAAAGAAAAGAAGAAGAAAGAAAATACTGCTAAATCTAATCTATATTAACCATTCACTATATCTCTCCATTTCTTTATTTATTTATTTATTTATATTTATATGCCGCCCTTCTCCGGAGACTCAGGGCGGCTTACAATGCATTAAGCAATAGCCTTCATACTTTTGTATATTTTATACAAAGTCAGCTTATTGCCCCCATAAACCGGGTCCTCATTTTACCCACCTTAGAAAGGATGGAAGGCTGAGTCAACCTTGAGCCTGGTGAGATTAGAACTCGCAGTAATTGCAGGCAGCTGGATGTTAAATGCTGCCTTAATAGGAGGCATTAGCCTGCTACGCCACTCAGGCTCAGTGTTCTGAGTGTTTTATTCTTGTGTATCATCTTTGCTTCTCCCATATCCATATACCATGTTCTTCAATATACTGCATGTAGCTCCTAGTTACTGGATGAGGGCCAAGTAATCTCTAGATTACAGATTTCTTATAACTTTTTTTAACCATTTCAGTCAAAACTGCTTATAAGAACAGCATAGCCAACAATACACTTTATTTAGTACCAATAATAATAGTAAGTATCTTGGGTGCAATCCCAAAATTACTGGAACACCACTTGAATATACTGGCATTGACAAAAATCACCCATCAGTCAATTGCAAAAGGCAGTTTTGCTCAAAACAGCTCACTTTCTGTGATGATACATACCTCTAACAGTGGTGAAATGTAAAATTTGTTACTACCAATTGTGGGCGTGGCTTGGTGGGGGGTAATGTGACTGGGCGGGCGTGGCCAACTTTAAAAAAAACTTTTTAAAGCATTTTTTTACAACCTATTCAGGCGAATAGGTTGTAAAAATGCTTTTAAAAGGTAAAAAAAGGCTCTGACAATCACAGCTGTGGCACAGGATCGTCAGAGTCTTTTCTTTACCTTTTAAAAGCAGGAAGTAACAATACCCGGGTGGGTGGGTGGAGCCTCGCACCGCCATCACTATCGGTTCTCTGAACCACCTGCCACAATCGCTACCAGATCGCCTGATCCAGTCCAAACCGGGAGCATTTCACCCCTGACCTCTAATACTATTGAACATTCACATCTGCTACCCCAGGTCCTTGGGAAGGATTTGACAGGTGGACAAAAAGCCAAATCCATCTGAACATCTGGCTGATTGTGCAATGAACCATAATCAAAATTTCAATAATTTCAATGAACAGTGGCATTCATGATGTTTCATCTCATTCAGACAACACTATATATAGAAGATCTTGTGGACTAACCACCTTTTAACAAGTGTGTTAAGGAATAACCCTTGAGTAGCAAGGGTGTGCACATGAAAGCGGTTGAGAGTAGTTATGAATAAACACAGTCACCACACAGATACACTGAGTCGTGTTACAGTTTACATTCAGGAAAAATAAAGCACAATCCAATAAACAAAGGCTTCATACCAGTTATTAATCATACACAGTAAACAGTTCTTCTGGAGTTGCAAATAGTAATACAGTAAGTCAGATAGAGATATCAGAGAGCAAGAATAACAAAGAGAGCAAGCCATGTTTCTAGCTCCCTCTTAAAGATTTTGGCAACAAAAGCTAACCAATCAGGACACAGTATGATGCAATACAGCAGTCTTAAAGCTATACAATACAATACAATACAATACAATACAATACAATACAATACAATACACTGCAAACATACATTGATGGTTTATATATTGCCAACCCAACAAGTTAGATAATAGTCTTATTCCTAACAAAGTGCTTTTCTGCCATGTTTCTCTGGACATTTTATCACAGAGCTTTAATTGTTTTCCTCAACCACTTTGACTTCTTGGTGAAAAATCACTGCCTTGCTTTATCAATCATCTGCCATTTTCTTTTCACCTCTTGCTATCTTCCAAGGTGGGGTCCAAAAGATAGTATCCATTGATACAAGCACCCTCAAGGCAACCAGCTTTGAGCAGGTCACTGCAACTCCTATGGTGTTTCAGCACTACAGATGCCCCTCACTGTCCCTCTATTTATTTATTTATTGCTTCGATTTATATGCCGCCCTTCTCCGGAGACTCAGGGCGGCTTACAATGCGTTGAGCAATAGCCTTCATACTTTTGTATATACCTGCTTAGTAGGGCTTTTTTATACAAAGTCAGCTTATTGCCCCCACAATCTGGGTCCTCATTTTACCTACCTTGAAAGGATGGAAGGCTGAGTCAACCTTGAGCCTGGTGAGATTAGAACTTGCAGTAATTGCCGGCAGCTGGTGCTAGTTGACAGCACTTTAGTCTGCTGTGCCACCAAGGCTCTTTAGCCCTCCACTCTCTAGTCCTCCACAGCACCATGGGTGCAATAAACTAGGGCTCACAGCCAGCACTTCCTTATCTTCCAGACTCTGCTTCTTCATTTCAGTAATCCTTCAGAACACAATTCAAAGCCTCACAAACAGTAAGCCCTGGCAACCAACAATCCTCAATACCAGTTCTAGTACACAAACCCTCTTTAAATTCTAAATAAATAAAACCTACAAACAAAAGCTAGCTGACACGCTTCCTTCTACTCTAAAAACATATGTGCTGGTGCCATTTTATTTCTTTCACTGGCATAGAATAGGGTGAGGATTTGATTGAACTTGCAGCACACTGGTCAAGATGTGCCAGAACTGACTGGGACTGTCTTTATTATTACAAGAGATGCCACATCTGGAACAGAAATAAGTAAAGCTAGAAACTAACCCACCATGTCTTTTCTAGCTTATTAAAAAGCAGTACAGGGGGAGAAAAACTTGTAAATGATGCATGCATTTTAGATAATTGTTTCTATATTTATTAAGACTAAAAAATAATGAAAAAGATTGAAATAACAAAACATTTAAACGCTGATCAATGAAATCAGTACTACCAGTAGAACAAGAATATACTACTAGGATCAAAACCAGAAGTAAACCACCTGTTACTTCAGGAGCAAAATGTTTGAGGTTAAATGCTAATCAATGATCAATTGCATAATATAGAAATACAGCAAATTACACAGTACCTAGTTCTTTCTTCCACTGAGATTTCTTAGCATCTAACAAGGTTTTATCCGACTCTCGTTCTCCCAGAGTACTAAACATGTCAGCTGGTTTCCATGAATTCCTGGTGAAGAAAATTTAACAGATTTTTACACACCACTCACTAATATTAAAATCAACACGACTTAGAAATCCATATGTATACTACTAGGACCAGAAAGAAGTCCAAGCATTCTGCTCATTACAATTTTACCAAACAACACAACTCATTTTGTGCAAGGAAGAAAGGTCCTCTTCACTCTATTTGCATTCTAAAGGTGTTCCCTAAATAAATAAACTTTGACTGAAAAATTAAATTGGCAAATTAAAACAATGTTGGTTTTTGTTTGCACTGGATAACCTAAGCACATGAAGCACTCTAGGGTTCATTCATTGCACGCTAAGCATGTTTACGTATTATAATTGAGTACAACATACACAAATAGAAACCCATCTAGCTGCCTCCTGAGATTACATGTTCTCTACCTCTTTTCCTTTTCCTATGGAAGGATATGGAAGCTTTTGCACTTACTTAGCTATGCTTTAATGAAACAGTAATTACTATTACTGCTATTCTGTTGCAAACAAGCCATTTACACATTGTAAATCCTGAAACTGGCTTACTGAAACTAAGCAGATAGAGAGCTGTAGTTGATTAGGAAAGAAAGAGTATTTAACTAAAGCTAATATGACTGGATGGGGATAATGTAAGATCCCCAAAAGACTAGACTTGTTCCTGTCATGCTAAATTGAAACTGATTTTACCATGATATATTGCCTGCTTCCTAGGGCTGAAGGATAGGGACTGGCCCGGGTCACCCAGTTGGCTTTGTGCCTAAGGTGGAACTAGAACTCATGGTCTCCCAGTTTCTAGGTCAACACCTAATTACTACCAAAAACTAGTTCTACATATTAGATAGTGCAGATAGAAAAAATGACACCTACAGTATCAAGGGGCATGTATCTTTCTTTCCTGATACCTGTATATCAGGAAGTAATTGGCCTTGTCTGAAATGGGACTCCCTGCCAGAAAGAAAAACCCTATAAAGTCCCAAATGGCAGCCACTTTCAACGTGCCCTCAAAATGTCCAATGCACCTAATGACTCAGTAGTCAAGAGGCATCTACCCTAATAGACGGTACACAAGGCTCTCTTCTCCATTCATTCTGATGCTAATGAATATTTTTTTTTCAAGAGTGCCCCAAATTTAAACTAATCTGGATTTCTGACTGGTAAGATGTACGTACATTATTATTTTCTGTTCAGCATGTCGAGATATTCCTTGGAGTTTTTTTGAACAGAAACTACTTTCACTTGAAAGAGATGGAGTATCGCCAACTTTTTGAAGCAATCCCATTACATGTTCTTCTGAAGTCTGATCATCAAGAGTTTTGGTGTCTGAATGAAAAAAAAAAGATTTAATATTAGTTCAGCAGCAGAAGCAAGTAGATTCCTCCTTGTTTTTGCTGCAATAAAGTAGGAACAGAAGCTTTAAAATTGCACCATCCTTTGCTTCAGTTCTCCTAATGGATTATATGTTTAAAATTAAATTTGTGACCAATTTGTGAATGAAATGTGAATAAACATTTCCAAAATACCCAGAAGAACTGTGCAGCACTTCAGACTGGAAGAAGCCAAGATGCTTCAGACCCTAGCCATTGTTGAATACTCTTTTCCAAAAGCATTTTTGAATATTATGGTTTCTATCAGTATGCATAGTTTTTATTATTATTATTATTGTGGTAATATTTTACTCTACTTATTATAGAAAGCATCTTGAATCAATTTACAAAGGGCTACACATCAAAATAATTTAAAAACCATACAGAGTAAAATGTCACAGCTGTTTGGCAACTGAAACCTTCTTGTTAAACCAGAGGAAGACAACTGCACGCTGCCTTCTGCCATGACGTATTTGCGTGGTGCCTATGGCTATTGCTAAAATTTAACAACAAACTTAAGAACAAAACGGCAATTTGAGACAGCGTGAGTTAATGATTGAGACCTTAAAATTGGTATATCAAACCTCTAGTTTTGTAAACCCACATAATCTAAAATTCACCAAAATGAAAAAAAAAAAACCCAAAGCCCAGTGTTTAGTACTGCAGAGTCACTATAAATAGTTATGCAACGTAACTATTTGTTAAAATGTGGGCCCTTGCAGAGAAATAGTGCCTACCTCGTGATAAATAAAAGAACAAGGGGGAATTAATTATAGTTATGTAAAAGCCATATCACTGGTGAATACTAATTGAAGTTAGTATTTTTTACTCTTGCAGTTTAACAGAACTTAATGAACCTAATTAATTAATTCAACAAGTGTCACTGTTAAGTTATTTGAAAGAAATTAATTTACCATGCACATTTATAAAGAGCTCTTTTTGTTTGTTTGTTTTGCTTTGTCTTTCTTGATTTGCAGTGCTAAGATGAATGTGCTTTCTCACTTTTCCTCTCCCCAGAAAGAATGTCCGTAAATTGGGTAAAGAAAAAAAAATCTTACTTGTATCTCCTTTCTTTTCATCCAGAACCTGAGTGGCTCCTTGGGTTCCTTCTTTTACTGCCATTAAAATCTGCTCCAGCTGCTCTTGTGTTAAACATACCAAATTGTCCCTTAGATCCTCAACAGAAAGAGAATGCTTTTTAAATTTCTTGTTGGATGCCAAAGGTTTCTTAACTGAATTTCTGACATTATCTGGCTTTGAAGTTGTATTGTCTTTTTGGATTATAAAAGCATCATCTTTATTACAGGGTCCTTTTGATAAATCCTTGGTAAACATCACAGTTTCAGGATGTTTACTACCTTTGGTCACTGAAAGTCTTGATCCGGTTTTCTGTTTTGTTAGACATTCATTCTTCTCACAGGATGTTTGCACTGATTTCAGAACATGCCCATTTGGTTTTGATCTTGTCGTGTATTTTAAAATCTTGTTTTTATTACATATCTATGGAACAGAGACAGTACTATTATTATTTCCTCCAGGGATTTGTTTTAAGCTGTGCAAATGTTTTACTTCCCCAACTAAAGAAACAGGGTGTTTGCAAAATAAATTTAATGGAAATAATAGTTTCCTACGTCAACCTCTACAAAGAAAAATGGATACTTTTTGAAGTGCCAGTACATAATGAAATAGAGATACACAGACAGATAATAGACGATAGATAGACAGACAATGTGTGTGTGTGTGTGTGTGTGTATGTGTGTGTAAATAAAAAACACATGATAGAAAGCTTTTCACCTACCTTACCCAATCTTCCATGGATGTTTAATATACATTTCAAAACCAAAAACTGAATATATGTAACTGAATATAAATAATGCATATTTATGTATATTTATATTCTTGTTCTTCAGAGACTAATGTAATAAACCGTTTTTATATAAAAAACCCACTTACACCTTTAAACAAAATGAATTGAAAAAGAAATTATTGGATAGAAGGTTCCTGAAGCAATAGCTAAATCCTACATCTTGCCTGGAAAATCCAAGGAATTAAGGAAGATTGTAGCCGGTTCTATTTTTTATAAGAAAACACGTATCTTAAAAAAGCATGGGTTCAAATCTTTTAGGGCTTTAAGGGGAAAAATGAGATTTAACATGTTGCTGACCAGTTTTTCTTGAATTACAAACTTTCTTAGTAAAATGAAATTTCAATACATGTAGCTACAATTTATTTTGCAATCAAAGAAATTAAACAGAATGATTTCACACCTTCAACATTATAAGCAGGATTTAAGACTTACCCTTATGCCTGGTTTCGACTTACTTACTATGAAAGGGGGAAAAAAAAGCGCATTAGAATAAGGTCCAGGGTAATTTTAATTTACATTCTCAACTTGGCTGGCAAAATCCCAGTGACACTAAAAAGGCTAGAAATTTAGGTGAATATGAAGCATTTTCTTCTATCCATAAATACAGGTAATCCTTGACTTGTAAACGCTCGAGGTTCTGACACAGCCCTCCCCAAAAAGATATTTATAACATATTTCTGATGTACGCCTCCCTGTGGTCTCATGATAGCATTTATAGCCATCTGCAATGTCTCACAGTCACATGACCCCAATTTAATATTTTTACTGAAAACTGGTGTTTTCTTCTAGTTTTTGGCAAAAAAAAAAAGCCCCATAGTGAACAATGGGTTCTCTTAATGACAGTGTTCACTGAACAACAGCAGGTTCACTTAACAACCACAATCATTTGCTTAATGACCGCCATAAAGAAGGTCATAAAATTGGGTTGGTCATGTTATGACACACTTTACAACTATCATGACTTACAACTGTAATGGATGGAGTTCTTACAGTCATAAATTGAGGACTACTTGTATGCTATATGTATTAAATACCCTATTTCTCTATTACAGGTTATTTATTCTTAACACTATTCACTAAAGTGGAAACATGCTGAAGTTTACAGCCAATTAAAGTGAAAGGGAGTGGGGCAGCCTTCAATTTTTTAAAATAAAAAGATTTACATTTAATCCCAATCATACATAAGGGGAAATATGAAGCTTCTGTTTCTAAATTTCAGTAAATCAGACAGTTCTTATAGTTTATAGGAGATAAAACAATTTGAAAAGAGAATATTCCTAGCTTTTCAGAGATATTTCTAGTAACAGTACAGATCTATATATAATTTAGGTCAAAATCAAACCATAATTGAGTCCTTAAGGCATATCAACCCTTTCATCAGAACATACATATGTACACACACATATACACATTTTTCCCACATCCATATCTCCAGCATACACATTCCAAATAGATAAGATTAAAAAAACCCACTCCTGGTACCTACACAATAAGTATATATGGTGTTGTGGGATCCTTGGTGCCCTCTGAGCTTGGTGGTTTTCTTGCAAATGTTTCATTGCAAAAGTAGGTAACAACTGATAATGAAACATCTGCAAGAAAACCACTAAATTCAGAGAGCACCAAGGATGCCACAGTTCAACCTTGAGCTGCAAATATTCTCTTCTATCGGTGTGGTGATTGATAAGAATTTGGGGAACTGAAGTCCACATTATCTGTAGGGGAACTAAATTGGGAAAATTACTGTTTTCTGAAGTAACCAGACAAAAATAATCCAAACAATTAGAATATATCTAATTAAGGTGTTTAAAAATTGAAGGCTTTTTTAAAAAGAAGCAAACAAAAAACTGCTGGTGATCATCAATATGGACTAATTTTATATATAAGAGTAATCATACCACAAGGAGCCACTATCAGTCTAGGTTTTCCATCCAGTATTTCAGTTTCAAGCTTTAAACCATCCCTGTAATCAAAAAAGAAAAAAAAGGTTAATGTTTCTATAATTGAAATCAGCTTGGGAAAAATACAGTATGGAACATAATTTTTAAATAAATCAATAAAGACTATTTCATTGTTTGTAGAAAATAATAAAGATCTTAAAGAAAAGTGATTACTATATGCAATTTGATATATTCTAGTTTTTTCCCCCCTTTCCATTTCTAAAGTTACCTTTCTTTCCTTAAATTCTTAAAAAACAATAATAGATTATACAGAATGGAAAATATCCAGTATATTTAAGTCAAACTGCCTAGAATAAGATTTCCACATTTTAAAAAAGTCATTTTAGAGACAGCAGGCACAAAAATATCATTTTCTAAGAGTAAAAAGTCATTCTTGGGACAATGTAAATAAACAAATCTTAAACCCAATCCCTAAAATAGGAAAATGAACTGTTTACTACTCTCAGATACTTACACAGTATTTTTTCTTTAATGATTCATTCACTAGATTTGCAAGCTTTAACTTGTTTTTGAAATCTTATGTTGTTGCCTTACTGGGGGAAAGATTTTGAACACATATACAGGTGAAACTCGAAAAATTAGAATATCGTGCAAATAATATTCTAATTTTCTGAGATTGTGAATTTGGGGTTTTCATGAGCTGTAAGCCATAATCATCAAAATTATGACAAATCAAGGCTTGAATTATCTTGCTTTGCATGTAATGAGTCTATCTCATATATTAGTTTCACCTTTTAAGTTGCATTACTGAAATAAATGAACTTTTCCACGATATTCTAATTTTTCGAGTTTCACCTGTATGATAAAGAGCACACACATACACACAGAGATTACTGTAGCAGGGGAAGGCACAAGAACTTCTATATTCCTGAAAATGTATATATCACCTCAAATCTTTATGAAATGGTTCAGATCCAGTTTTAGCATGTGTAATTTGACTAGAAGGCATAGGTTTACCTGGCTACAAAGCAGGAAGCATCTTTGAAAATTAGATAAAAACATCTTCTGCTTTTGGTGATTGCATATTTTTAACACCAGATCTAACCTTACTATGCATATTACAATATATACATTACTGTAACTAAAATGTCAACAAAGGATACTAAAATAATCAATAATAAATCCCGATTATCCACTAAAGGTTCTTGTAATCATTCTACTATCAGAAAACAGATTGCTAACTGTGGGGATTATGCCGCCAGCAAATTTAGCCTTAAAAGTTCACGGAAGCTAAAAAAGAACCAAGCTTTCCAAAGCCATTTCACAGAGGTAAGTGAAAAAGGCATAAACCTTTGATCCTTAAGCTTACGTGTTTCTAGTCCTCATGGGAAGAGAACTAGGAAAATCATCACCTATGCTGTATATGTCTACTTGTGGACTGCATCACACGACCTTTAAAAAAAATTCTTCCACGTGGGGTGGAGAAAGGAAAGAAAGCGTTAAGTTCTGAAATACTTTTATTCACAGCTGATTTTAGAACTTTAGATTGACTGGTTTGGAAAAGCAGCAACAATTAAGCTCTCTACATAGAACATTTGGTCTCCATGGTTCACTGTGGAATTTGTATCTGGGTTTACACATTGTATTAAAACATAGCTTTGTTTGTTTAACAAAGTGCAGCTAAAACTTCCTAGCTTAGCCTGATGTGTAAACATAGCCGCCTCTTATCTTTCCTTTCTCAGAATAAAGCCTCTGCATATAATTGTAAATCTGCAGAGTAGGAGAAAGAAGGTTTCACTCATCCTTCTTATGACTGCAAGTCTTCTGTAGTCATGACATAAGCCTAAGATTGAAAATCAGGCTTGTCAGATGCTACATTTTTTTCTATCCTGTTCTACGGAGTGGAGAGTTGGTCTCTGACAGAAAGCCACTCGAAGAGACTAGAAGCATTTGAAATGTGGATTTACAGGCGGCTGTTACGTATAAGCTGGGTTGACAAAATCAGAAGTGTGGAGATAATAAGCAACCTGGGAAAGCCAAGGGAAATAATCAAAACCATTAAAAAGCGAAAGTTAGAATATTTTGGACATGTGATGTGACACCCAGAAAATATGGCATACTTCACTTAATCCTCCAAAGAAAGATTGAAGGCAAATAAGGTCCAGGCAGAAGAAGAACATCATGGCTTCAAAATCTAAGGGACTGGTTTGGACAAAACTCAGCAGCACTTTTTTGTGTTGCTGTTGATAAAAATAGGATCACCAACATCCGATGAGGGATATAGAAGAAGGAGGAGGAGAAGGAAGAGGAAGAGTAGTCATCATTATTATAGAATCTCATAACTGTTTCAAATAAGAGTTTTCTCATGCAGAGAAACATAGGGAAATGAGCTGCTAACAGTGACTATGAATAATAGATTGGATGTCCATTTTTGCACATCTTATTTGTTGAGTCACAAAAGGATCACAGTTAAACATGACCTGATTTGTGCTGGGAAATCTAAAGCAATCTATAACCAAATAATCATGTGCTCCAAATAATTATTTTCTGCAAGGAAGGAAGCCACGGCCTTTAATTGCAAACCTACATATATTATGTTTGAACAATAATCATACTTTAAGTTATAAAGGCATAAATGTCATCTGCCAGGTCCTAATCTAATAAAGTACTTATCCAGTAATCAAATTTGAGCAAAGTCCCTTAGCAAGCTTGAAGAGTCAAATGTGATATTGGACCTAATAACAACCGAAAGTCGCACAACAGAATGACCTTCTCTGTTCCTTGGAAAACGTCTACAAAACTCTTCTGCTTTCATATTTGTGCCCAAGTGTATTACAGAACAATGACCTGCCTCATTCATGCACAAGTGGTCTAGATAATATCATTTTGCAACTGTTAATATTATTCATATAAACAATCTTAATGTTTTATCATTTTCAAAAAGAATATGTTGGCAGTTGTTAGCTAGGAGGCTCCATGTGGAAGTTCTCTCACATCCAGTAAGAGAAGATCTGTTGCATGTGATGCAATTTGATGGCTGCAATTGCTCACAGCCAGCCCTGCCGCCTTCTCCACATTCATGAGATTCCTGCTAACATCTCTTCCTGAGCCTACTGAACCTAATTTTTTTAAACCCAGCCTTTTTCTGTGTAATGCTTTCCCTCTTTCCTGGCACTAATATTTTATTGTTGTTAAACAGAGCAATTTTTTTCCCTTGGAATGTGATTTGCCTTTTGAGTGTTTTTGTTTCCCGATAAAAAGAATGACAACCTGAATTCACCGCGGGGCTGATAATAAAAAATGAAATTCCTGAATTCTAGAATGCAGGACTCTCGTCAGTACTCAATAAGATTTACTTCCAAATATCTGGTGGTTATCAAAAACGTCACAGCCCACACTCTTGAGCGCAACTTAGACAAACGTCAATGGAGATTCTCAGTCATTCAGGTCATGGTTGTCCCAAAGGTGCTTTTTTTCCCCCCAAAGGGGCAACTGGACTTTTGTTTTTCTTTGAAGACATTTCGCTGCTTCCAATCCTTCCTTTCCCCACCATCCAGTCAGAGCTGAAGAAGCTTCTTAAATGAGAAGCGAAACGTCTTCAAAGAAAAAGCAGAAAGTCCAGTTTGCCTCTTGGGGGAAAAAAAAGCACCTTTGGGACAACCTAGAGAGAAACCTGTAGCTGAAGCTGTCCAGCTCCTGGCGGGGACTAGGGCAGCCCGCATTCCTACCTAGCACAGCCTTCAGCCAAGCTTCAACATTACTAAGCACGGTGTTGCTGTTGTTGTTTTTTTGCAAGGCTGATAAACACACACACTCTCCACACCATCAACCGAGCTCAGTACACTTGCCACGCGAAACGGATGGGGCCCCAGAGACGGGCAGAGCTAGGCAGGAGCAGCTCTCGCAACCCCTGGAAAAGCCACGACACCAGGCTTCAAAGAGGGACGATCTGGGCGGCTTCGTGGGAGCCGGCTCCGGCTGGAGGGCAGAGGATTCCGCCTCCTCCCGCCAGCTCTGACTCGAAAGGACGAGGTCACCCAAGAACGTGGCATTGCCGCGGGGCTTCGCTGCTTCCTTACCCCAGATTCATGGCTGCGTCTCTGCTCCGCGCAACAGCCCGTCTGCAAGGGCGGGCGGGCGGGCGGGCGGGCGACGAGCAACAGCGGCAGCAGCAGCAAGAGGCGCACGAACAACACCCCCCCCCCGCCCCCCTTTGGGCGGCTCTCGGCTTAATGTGTGTATGTCGGTTGCTGCCACCGCACAATGAAAGACGAGCTGATAGGCCTGCGGCTGCCCTGATTCTTTCACCAATGAGCTCCGCTCTCGCTTATCGGGTAGCGCTCCCCGCCTGCGAAGCATTGTGGGAGTTGTAGTCCAGGAGCACCTCGTTTCTCGCTCGCTGACTCTTGGTGGAGGAGCATGCGGAAGAGTTGTTAAAAAATACTTTCCGGGCACGCTTCCGAGGCAAAGAAGCGTTGAGCGTTCCCGTTTTTCTTTTTTAAAAGGTCCTTTAAGGCATCAGGGTTGTTTCCTTCAGAACTATGTTTCTCAAATCTCAGCACCTTTAAAACGCGTGGACTTCAATTCCCAGAACTTCCCAGCTAGCAATTCTGGGAGTTGAAGTCCACAATCGGGAAACACCCAGGTAGGGGAAGGCTAAATTTGGACCACCAGAGAAATTTCATTCCTGGGATTTGGCTGCGGGGCATGGAGGAATTACATCATGAGTTTAAAAAAAAAAAAAGGAAAGCCTGACTCGAACAAATAGAGAAAATATTCAGAGAACAGATTCTGGAATTGTTCTGCAATTGTTTCCAATCTCTTAATGATAGTTCTATGTTTGGTCACATGACTGGGAAGGAGGACGTGCAGCCTTCGAGTGGAGAAATCAGCAACGTTCCAAACTGCTGGACAATTGACTTTCCATTAGGAAGAGTTGGGCATATTGTTTAAGACTTCTTTTTTTCTTTGCTGGCTCTGGCTGGATTGGGCCCATTTCCCAACTTAAATTTTATTTTGCTGGTTTCTCCCTCACATCAATTTTGGCCCATTTCTTTTCAGATTTCCAAGAGTTATCCTGACCAAAAACAGGTATATAGAACCCAAACTCCTTTAGACTTAGACTTACAATAATTTTATTGTCACTTTCAATGTACACTAATCACGTACATTAAAATGAAATTTCATTGCATGCAGCTCTCAAAGGGTCTCCATCTCCAAAATACACTACATAAACATGACAAAAGAAATAAATTCAAAATTATGCATATACCCACATGTATTATATGACATGGAGAAACAGTCTTAATTTGGATGTATACATGTACATGGTGAGAAAAATTAATCTTGCCAGATGGATGGAATAGGGAACAAAGCTGTTGCAGAATCTGGCAGTCCTGCTAGAAATACTTCAAAACCTCCTCCCAGAGGGGAGCAACAGAAACAGACTGTGAAGTGGGTGTGTGGGGTCTCTAACAATGCTTTGAGCTCTAAGCACATATCGCTTATAAGCAGTATCCTGAATAACAGAAAGTGAGCTTCCTATAATCTTGGCTATCCTTACCACTCTCTGTATGGACTTTCTCTCTGAGGCACTGCAACCACAGTTCAGATTGTTAGTTTATCCTTACCCCTAGATACTTAATACTGTTGACTACTTCTGCAGTGGCATCCTTGATACTGAGTGGAGTATGACCATGCCGGCTCTACCTAAAGTCTTCCCCTCACTTCACTGGGTGGGAAAAGATGCAAACAGCAAAGTTTGAAGAATTAATATGTCTTCATGCTTTTAAACTATAAACTGATTACAGTAAAGCACTTTATCTGATAAACATTTTTATTTTATTTATTTGTATCCCACCTTTATTATTTTTAAGGCATCTTAAGCAATGTCTGGGTTTTATGCTTTACTTTAAAATGCTCAGTGATTGAAAATGTGGTTGAGCTAGTATGGCTGTACAGTTTATGACTGATCTTGGCTGATCTAAAAAAATTAAACAAGATAGATTACAGATAGTTCTTGGAGGGGAGACAAGCAGGTAATCTCAAGAAAATTACAGAGAAATCTCCATGTAGTTTCAGCAGTTGAGCTCAATTTCAAGGATGCTTCATGAAGGTTATTTTCCTCTTAGTCTACCTTGCAGAAATAAAAATGTAAAATCCACAGACATTGATTGACTTAGTTACTTATTAGATTTATACAATATTCTACCTTTCTCCTGGGAAGTCAAGCTCAATGTGATTTGTATAGAGATCCCTCATTATTTTATCCTTCCACAACCACCTATGAGATTAATTGGAGAAGGGTCAATCAGTGAGTTTCATGTAGAAATTTATGGCTCTTCCATTCTAGTCCAACATCTTGATTCCAACACCCCTAGTTCTACTTTACAAAGAGTACAGTATTAATAACTAAAATACACTTGAAAGTAATGTTAATTCAAGAACAGACCTTACTTTTATTTGTCTAATGGTAAAATACTAGTTTCTTATAAACTTTATTTCAATCAGTAGATGGCAGAACAGTCAAGTTTGATATCTGTTCTACAGCTTAACAAAGAACAATACAATAGTAACAATGTTTCAGATTTTTGGATGCATATTTAACTTAATAGCCACTGATAACTAGGCAGCTAAATAAATGGATTTTTTTAAAAAATAAGGGAAGTAATATTATCCTGCAGTATATTTGTATGTGTGATTGTGTGGGTGTGTAAAGTTGCATTTGTGAAAGAAATGAATTTGTGTCCTTCCTCTCCAGCCGAAGGGAAGATATAAACTGCATTCAATTTTGGGGCTGACATAGTTTCCAGCTTTGTATGGATTCATATAACAGCAGTGAGAAGATATAGAATATTGTAGATTTCCAATGGTTCTGACATATCTTCACTGCCCAGTATTTAGTCCCAGTGCCAATAAAGTAGGGAAGGCATAGCAGTGGAGACTCTGCTATTGATTTGGAGGAATTTCAAAAGGCAGTCCATAACTTCTAGTTTTCTCTAGCAGCCTTAAAAAAATGTGATTATTTCCTCAAGGATCACTTTGATGATTCCAGAGGTGGAAAATAACCATCAAATTCTACTCTCTCCTGGATGGTCTTTGATATAAAGCAGTAGTTCCCAACCTTTGTGGCTCTGCGGACTAGCAGCAGTAGTAGAGGGAAGGACACACAACCTAATCCCACACATATGCAAATAAAACCGGGCTGTCAAACTCAAGGCCGAATCCGGCCAGCGTGGTGCTTAGATCTGGACTGCAGGACTGCCCTGGAAATAGCGCTGGACCAACCTGAGGGGCCTCTGCCAGCAAAAATGGAGCTCGGGAGGGCTGCGATGGCCTCCTGAAGTCTTCTGCCCTCTGTTTTCACTGTCAGAAGGTTGCAGGAGGATCCCCTCCATAGGTGTCCCTGACATGAGTGACGTTGGCCTGGCCACGCCCACCCTGGCCACATACCCCCATGTCAAACACAACCCTGATGCCCCCCTCAATGAAATCAAATTTGACATCCCTGAAATGGAGCTTTGCACACTCGTCCATTACTTATTTGGCCAAATTCCCAGTGGGCTGCAGACCAGTACTAGTCCACGGACTGGAGTTGGGGACCCTTGATATAAAGGACATGGTTCTGTTAATGATAGGCAAGTATGTTCTCTGCAAAAGTTTAGGTAATCTTTGCTTACTGACCATTTGTGCAGCAACCAAAGTTATGACAGTACTGAAAAAAACGACCCATTTATGGCCCATGTATAACCATTGCAGTGTTTCCTCAGTCATCTGAGCACCATTATAGTCAGCATGCCTTGTCCTGCGCCTGATTTGTGTTTTTTTCTCCCCCCTCCTTTTTTTTTTACAGAGCAGAAAGATTG
This sequence comes from Ptyas mucosa, assembly GCA_012654045.1. NCBI lineage: Eukaryota > Metazoa > Chordata > Lepidosauria > Squamata > Colubridae > Ptyas > Ptyas mucosa. Next base: position 905,790 of record WNWU01000041.1, read on the forward strand.
GACAGAGATTTCAAGAGCGCAAGCTGTTTGCTCTCCTAAACATCGAAAACAGTCTGGGGTTGAAAATGGTGCTGAGGTATGCAAACACTGTACAGTACTCTTTTGAAACCTTTTCTTCAATCTCTTTCTGTGGTGAGAAGGGTAAATGTTCCCATTTTGACAGCCTCGCATGCCTATAAATACCTGTAAAAAAGAGTTTGAATTTCAAACCTTGGACAGATACGGAATCTAGGTTTCATGTTCAAGGCCACATTTTTTTTCAGAGTATGTCTCTGTTTATTGAATTATCAAGGCCTATGACAAAGTCTATAGAAGTTGTAAACAATTAACTCCTTAATTGTATTTTTCTACACAATAATATAAAATGAATCAGTTATTAATAGTAGAGTGGTGAGGTCTAAAACAGGATTGTTCTTTTACTAATAAACTCTTTTCAGTTGCCTAATCTTGAATATTAGGCAAAAGATATATGACATCAGTCATACTGATTGATCTGTAATTGGATCACCCTTATTACTATGGTTTGCTGCACAGTCAGCCAGATGTTCAGAGTAGATTTTGCATTTTTGTCCAGCTATCGAGTCCTTCCCAAGGACCTGGGATAAGTAGATGTAGATGTTTGATGGTGTTACAGATATTGTCACAGGATGTAAGATGTTCCAATAAAGTTCCTATTAACTGTGACCTAATGGGAGGAACAGTTCAAGTGTTCTTAATTCTGCTCCCTATTTTTTCATAGACTATAAGAACAGAATCAACACCTTTCTCAGGTAAAGTAACTATGACTGCCAAAGTCAGGGCTTCCTCAGTATTCATATATTTAAATACTGCTTCAGTGTCAACTCTGGCCCATTTTATCCTTCTAGTATAGCTCTGAATGAAGTAAAGAACACCAATCATCTGAGTTATGGGATCCAAGTTCTGAGTCTCCATAAAAAGTTAAAGAACTGGTGGATGGGTCACTATTCTCTTTTACATAAGTGCCAGAGAAAAGAAAGCCGTTGTTATCAAGACACAAATATAACCTAAGGTATGCTTGTTTTACTCTTCTGATAAAGCAAAGGGATAAACAAAGCTTTGGTCTTTGCCCCTCTTAAATTTGTAGGTTACTGTTGTGTAGTAGGGTGCACAGCAGTAAACCTTTTCTGGTTCCTAAAGGACCATAAGAGTAATACAAAGAAGAGTCATTGTGTTATATTATTGGCATTAATATGATCTTGTAAGGATGGTCCAATCCTAACATTACAATAACCTAAGCTGATATTTACTTCAGGAATTTTTGGAACAATCTCAGTCAGGATTTTTTTTAAAAAAATTCACCAATATATCAAAAGAATAATCAATAGACATTTTTGGAATGATATAAATATTCAACATTATGATTTCAAGCGGTTTTTTTTTTACATTGAAATTTAACAGCTAAGAAAACAGGTGAATTAGCATTAAGATTCTGTGCCCTTCAGACCTAGTTCTTCTTTGATCAATATGGCCATTGTCCAGCCTTTCTCTTTTATTTTCCATGCCTTGGTAGCCCTAAAACCAGATACCAAAACATATTCTCTAGTTACAAGCCAAGACTCCTATAATGGAATCAATCCAAAGTTGGGCAGAAATCCAAACAGGTTTTTGTCACATAATTTGTTCTTTTGGCTGGTAGAGAGTAAGGGAGGTGACTTTGACAGAAATACACAAAAACCGTTATATAAGCAAACAGGGCTGAAACATTCTTTAAATCCTGGGAAGCGAGATAATATTCAGAAGCATCTATTTCTTCTGCTTGATTGGGGGGGGAGGGGCTGTAGTATACACCTATGGTATGCACCTATCTGTTCTTACATCCTCAAACCCCCACAGCTTCAACTTTAAACTGTCTACTGTGGACCTCACCCCATTCCTAAGAGGTCCGTAAAGGGGGCGTGCATAAGCGCACCAGCGTGCCTACCGTCCCTGTCCTAATGTTTCCTTTTGTTTGTACTCATTTCCTATGTTCATGTCCATGTCCATGTTTATACTTATACCTGTTATCTTGTACATGTTTGACAAACAAATAAATAAGTTAATATCATTCTTTTTTTCCTTTTACATTAACTCAAATGCGTTCAAGGAGGCTTTCATCCTTGATTTTATACATTTATGTAGAGAAGTAGTGATTTCTTACATATAATGCAACTCCATTTCTTCTTTTGTTAGGTCTGTTTCTTTTGAACATTTTATAACTTTCTAGCAATACATTCCATTCATGAGTTTCATCCCAACAAATTTCAGAATAGGTAACTATATCATACCTACCCTCATCTACTAGGACCTCAAATTCACCCTGTTTGTTCCTCACACTGTGATCTCTAGTGTATAGGCATCTGAGTCCTTTATGGCTGATCCTGAGTTTACTTCCCACATCTCCTATTTCATATCTTCCATCCCACTCTATCTCCTTGTTTGATTGGTTGCCTTGTGGTTTATGCTTGGGATTAGGTCCTAAAGATCCTAAAGATCGGCCACCGTCCTCTTCCAATTTTAGTTTCAAGCCTCCAGATAAGCCAAATCAGGCAGATTTTCCTGGCTCCCTCATGAGGGTGCCCAATAAACTTATGTAACCTTTTTCCTTCTAGGTAGCATCATCTTGTGGTGCCATCAGAGAGGGGTTGCATTGCAAGAGTGCATGTTTCTTTTGTCAGTCTGACCCTCTTTCCCTTTGCTGCAGGTTCTAGTATCTTGATAACCTTTTAAAATTTTACTCATCTTTCTTTCTTATAATAATTCTTGCATTTCTCCATAAACATTATCTTCTTCTACAATGTGCCATGTCTTCTTCACCAGATGCAGGCCTTACTTTCCATAGTTCAAATTGAAAGAATTTTTGTTCGTTTGAAATGCAACAAAACTGGAATTCGTTTATATCGATGAATAATCAAAATCAATGCAGGTACTCACCATATGAGTTCAGATCCACATTGTGCATTTTATCCTGCAGCATCTGTTTCATTTATACTAATTGCAAATTGGTTGCAAGTATTTGGCTAAATTGCAACTATCTCATTAAAAGAAAGGGTTTTTTTCCTTGGGTTTTGCCTTCCAAGATTAGTGCTCATTATGTACAAAACCAGGCAGACTGAAAATTTCCCATATTTAACTCTTTTTCTACTCCTGTTAACTCTTTAAATGTGTATGTATTTTCTTTATATATGATGTAAGTAGGAAGACACAGCTATCTATTTTAGAGTGTATTTTGAGCATTTTTGTTATTTTTAATAAGTGACATATTGCCACAGAGCCAATTTGGAACTAATTTGAAAAGTTCTCTCTGTTATTATTTACTTTTTAAATTGGCTTTTGAGAAGGAATTTTACCTTCTAAAGATAGAAGCAACAAGAAAAGTGCTTCTTTGCAAGATGCAAAGATGCAGTGGAATAATTAGCCTCAATACCTTTTAAATTTATGAGAAGTTTTAGACATTTTGGTGAAAAGATTTCATATTGTCTCCCAATAGTTGCAGCATCTCGCATGTGGAATAGCCTGTCTGTAGAGAGCCAATCAACCACAATCCTCTTGGCCTTCCAAAAGTCTCTAAAAACCAGGTTTTTCAATCTGTGATTTAAAAATCATGAGTGAAAATTATGGTAGCTTCAGTTTTGCATTTATTACACTTGTTTATACTTATGTTCTTGTTTATACTTGTATTTTATCATTCTGTATTGTGAACTATCTCCTGAAGTAATAGGAATTAATTTTCTTAAATAAATAAGTAGTCTATTAAGCCATTGTGTTAATGACATTTCAAAGTCAAGAATGCAAAGCCCTGGATCTTTAGGGGCAGCAGAATCATAGAACTAGAAAGACCCATTTAGATTATGGTGTCCAATCCCTGTTCTGTACCCCAAAATTGGATCCAAACATTGGATACAAATGACTTCTGCTTGAACATATCTAGTAAAAAGGAGCTCACCTACTCTCTGAGTAATCGGTTCCACTGCCAAACTGTGCTTACCAGTACAATTTCTTCTTCAAATGAAAAGAAATATTTTTTCCTATAACTTGCATTTAGCATTTCAAGATGTGCTATCTGATAGACCAGAGATTTATTTTGTGTGATAAAGTTTCAAATATTTGAAGAGTGCTATAATAATCCACTCAGTCATTTTCTCTCAAGGCTAAACTAAGTAATGGCATCCTTGCTTTCTTGTTTATCGGAATCCTTCTGAAACTGCTGGCCTTAATGTAGACATTCTTCTTATATGGGGATCTGATCAATGCAAAATAAAATGGAAATTTGATTTTCTGTAATTTAGAAACTATTCTAAAATGAAAAAGACTATACATTTGATTTTTTGTAACCATGTTATACTGTTGACTAGAAATATATGGCCTTGAGTTTGTGTGCTTTTGTTATCAGTATGATGCTTCTGCACTTTAATTTTTGGCTAGATTTGTCATAGTCTTTCTCCCATATAGCAAACATCCCATTAATTCACAACCATAGTCACCATGCCTGTTAACCTTTAAGCTTAGGAAGATAAAGCCTGCTATTATTTTATTAGTCTTTACATGATAATAAACCAATCAGCAGAAAAACTCAATATAGGCTATATCCCTTGACCATGGTTTATGTACACATCTCATGAAATACAGAACATTAAGTTGCCTAGGAAAATATTTATAATAGGTGTATCTGGTCCTTTTGTTGCTGGTCTGATTCAGCCTTGAATCAATTGTCACTGGATGCAAAGGAAAACAATGTAGATCAGTGTATGTATGGAGAACTGCTGAATAAAAGTATTCTTTCCACTAACCTTATGAGGAAGCCAAATCGTAATAATGTGCATACATAAATGAAACACCATGGCTTTAAAACTGTTTTCAAGGCTCCCCAATTTTTCATCTATGCAGGACTCATCAAAATAGGGTTTGACTTGTTAACATTCCACATTAAATATATATTTAATGTCAGGCTGCTGTTTGTTTTATTTTCCCCAAATGATGCCTGTTGTGATGTCCTGGGCAGATCCAAAATCAGTTTTGATACTCTCCAGGAATTTTTGTTTAAAGAAACCCTGTAGAATAAACTGTTTACTTTTTTTCTATAGGTCATTTTGCCTGTGCTTTTTCTTGAATTTTGAGGAAGATAGAATTATGTTAGATAACATTTTCATAGTGAGGGCAAAATGCAAATGCCAAGCAATCAACAAGTCATAATGAGATGCCCAGCATGTAGAACTTTAATTGTTTAAGTGTGAGGGAAAAATCAGTGAAAATGATGACAGAAAAGACCTTCAGCAAATGTTTTCACACACACACAAAAAGACAAAGGCAAGACAGAAACAAAACTGGAAAGTTCGGGCCTATCCTACATTATTCTATAGCCCCATATATCAGGGGTGAAATCCAGCAGGTTCTGACAGGTTCTGGAGAACTGGTAGCAGAAATTTTGAGTAGTTCAGAGAACCGGCAAATACCACCTCTGGCTGGCCCCAGAGTGGAGTGGGAATGGAGATTTTGTAATACCCTTCCCCCAGGAGTGGGGAGAGAGTGGGGATTTTGCAGTATCCTTCCCCTGCCATGCCCACCAAGCCACAGCATGCCAACCAAGCCACGCCCACAGAACTGGTAGTAAAAAAAATTGAATTTCACCGCTGCCATATATGCACAATGAACACAGAGAGCTTCCTCCCTTTTCCTTGAGATTTGGCCTGAGTGTACTGAATATGAATACATTGAATATAATTTTTTCTAGTGTTTCTCAGCCTTGGCAACTTCAACTGCCACCATGGCCACACATCTTAATATTGCAAGGTTGAGAATCACTGCTCTATTCATTGCTGCAGCACCATCATACCTCTGACCATGACACTGAATAACCTCCAAGCCTTTGTTCTCAGCTCAGGCAAGGATATAATTCTCCAGTCCTGTGATAGCAGCATCAACAATTGTATGAAACCCTAGAAATTTTCATTGTACTTTTATCTTTTATCATTTATCTTCACAATAATTGCCCCTTTTACCATGGCAACAGTTCTAAAGATCTGACTACTGTTTGGATATGTCCCGCATGGAGTGTATTATTACAGTGCAAAACTGGGCTTTCTTAATTTCCATCTTTTCTGGACATATTTGGCAAGGATGGCAATTGTTTTATTCTGGACTACTGGGATCCAATATTTGACAAACTGAAGCAGTCCTTTCATAACAGGCTCATAAAAAGTTGACGTCTCCCAAATGCACCTAGTGAGCTAGAAGAGATAAATAGACCATTGCTGTAGTAAATATTACATTAGCCATTTTTCCTTGCCTAATTCATTTTTCACTGACTTCATCAATTCCCCTGGTGACAGACGATACATGATTCAATATGGCCCTGTCAGCATTCACATGCCTGCAACTTTTACGCTTTTCCCATTTTTGAATCCCTTTTATTTGAGCAGTCTTAGGTCTTTGTTTGTTAGGGTTTCCAAATAACCAGCACTGCTTACATTTATTGCTACGTACAGTTTAGAAAATAATACATAGTAATAGAGCCATTGAATTGGCAACTCCAGTTCATTTTTTGCTACCTGCTGGAAATCTTAACACCAAAAAACCCCCATCTTCTTTGATAGCTTTGATGTCTAAGAAAGCTACCTGGTGCTCTGCACTGGCCTTAGGCAAATATACATCTTTTCACATTGGCCTCTGTTTATACTGATAAGGTAATTAGGTCTATCTCTTATATATGTTCCAGCAAAGAGCTTTCTGCATGTGGTCTAGCTAATAACTTTACTGCTCCCTGATCCACCCACAGCTTCTGTTTCCATTTAGCAAGGACACCAGCAGTAGTTTCTGATCCCTTTTATATCCCTGCAGTGGCTTCTGTTTTCAACCACATTGGCTGCTGTGCTGTCCCCATAACTATTTCCACTTCCCTGACTCTAGAATGATCACCAGCAGTAGCTTCGGTGGCCCTTTCCCTTTTAGGTTTCTGAGTACCATTCAAATGAAGTTAGTGTGACACAGGGATGTATTACTTTCAACTCATCTACTTGATTAATGTTTAGCATAAGTGGTATGCAGATCAGGGATGGGTTCTACTTACCTTTACTACCGGTTCGCAATGGGGCTGCGCATGCACAGAAACATGTGCAGAAGTGTTCTGATGATGTCGGGATTGGTGGGCAGAGCCTCCCACCGATTTTACTATCGGTTCTATTGAACCAGTGCGAACCGGGGGCAACCCATCACTGATGCAGATAGTCCTCGATTTACAATCATTCGTTTAATGACCGTTCGAAGTTATAATGGCACTGAAAAAATGACTTAGGACCGTTTTTCACGCTTACAACCATTGCAGCATCCCCATGGTCATGTGATCAAAATTCAGATGCTTGGCAACTGGTTCATATTTGTGACATTGCAGTACCCTGGGGTCATGTGTGATCACTTTTTGTGACCTTCTGACAAACGAAGTCCATGGGGGAACCAGATTCACTTTGCAATCATGTTACTAACTTAACAACCTGCAGTGATTCACTTCATTCATTGTGGCAGGAAGGGTCATAATATAATGGGGCAAAACTCACTTAACAACTGTCTCACTTAGCAATATAAAGTTTAGGCTCAACATGAAAGTGCAGAAGGTGTCTTGTGCTATTACAGTGCATAGCTGTAGTACCTGAGTAGCTGCAGATGTTTGTGAAAGGACCAAACAATGTGCCAATATCAGGGGAATGGTTTCTGCAAGGCATCACTTTTATTTATTTTTTAAAAAATGTAAACTGTTTGCTGACTATTAAAAGTGCTTCAACAAGGATTTTGGCTAGCCATTTCCCCTTCCCCCTCCATTGTCAACCCCTATCATCTGTTTCTTCCTGATTTCCCTCATTAATATGGAGAAACGTTTCTTCTTTTCGAGACACAATAGCTTTGTTCAATGTATATAACCAAATCGCTAAGTTAAGGGTTAATGGCTACATTTAAGGACAAAGTCAGTTCAGGTGCATGGGGCTTGCACGCTTAAAGTACTTTAGGGAGGAATAACAGTAGCAATGTCTGGGGTTAGGGCAGCACTGGCAGGGATGGAAAAAGCTAGATAATCACAAGCTAGCAGTAAGGAATGAAAAAGTCCTTTATCTCTTTGTGGTCACAAGTAAGAGGGATCAACTTTATTTTTCCAAAGCACCAGAAGGCAAGACAAGAAACAATGGATAGAAGCTAATAAAGGAGAGAAGCAACCTAGAACTAAGGAGAAATTTCCTGACAGTGAGAACAATAAACCAGTGGAATGGCTTGCCTTCAGAAGTTGTGAGTGCTCTATCCTTGGAGGTTTTCAAGAAGATATTCTGGATTTGTCCAGAATTGTATAGGGCCGTGATGGTGAACCTATGGCATGCGTGCCACAGGTGGCACGTGGAGCCATATCGGTGGGCATGCGAGCGTTGCCCTAGCTCAGCTCCAGTGGGACTGGAAGTTGGAAGCTTTTCCAGCCTCTGGGGGGAGGGGGGAAGGCTGTTTCCACCCTCCCAAGGCCCATAGAAAGGTTCTGGAGCCTGGGGAGGGCGAAAAATGGGCCTACTGAGCCCACCATGCTATCATGTGCCAAAAGCTGCAGGAGTGCGGGGGGGGGGGTCATGCGCACATGTATGGGGGAAGGGCACATTGAATTATGGGTATGGGCATGTGCACGCAAAACTTCCCCCACGCTCCCACCACTTTTGGCACGCAACGGCAAAAAGGTTAGCCATCACTGGTATAGGGTCTCCTGCCTGAGCAGGGGGTTGAACTAGAAGATCTCCAAGATCCCTTCCAACTCTGTTATTCTGTTATTCTGACTGTATGAATTTTCACTACTCATTTTTTTCTGTGGTGACCTCTTGCCTTTCACCTCTTTTGCCCGTTCTTTTATAATTTTCAGATTTTCAGTTTCTTCTGCTATCCTGCATTTTCCCCTTATGTGACTGGTTTGTTGTTGTGCATTTACTATGGTACTTCCCATTTCAGTTGCATCCCACTCATCTTGAACTCTTTTCTCAACAGCCTTTCTTGCCACAAAATCCTATGCATCAGCACAATTTGTTTTTAAAAAGCCCAGTTATACTAAACTAAGGTTCCCCTTAGTTTAGTTTTCCTTAAAATTCAGAACTGCAGCATTGTATGACCATTTCCCCCCAGTGTTCCTGCTATCTGTACTTCCACACGCTATAATATCAATGGCTTACTCTCCAGTGCTTTCCTCCATTCTTTAAAGAAGAAAATTGTCAGCAAGGCAAGCGATGAATTCCCTGGAAGGACCAGGCTTGGCAGAGTTTGTTTTTAAACAGATGTCTGGATAATTAAAATCTCCCATCACTATGACCTCATGCTTCTTTGGAGTATCTGCAGTTTGTTTTTGAAAGCATCAGCCATATTTTCTCTTTGAGTGGGCAGGCAATAACAGATACCAACAACATCATAATGTCAGGTTTCCAAGTGATGAAACCCACTCAAAAAAAGAAATAGGCAAAGTCCATCTTCTGAAACAAATTTCTTTTATTTAGGTAGGCATCAAATTGGCAAAGACTGTTGTAATTCCGGATCTGACACAAACCGGAATTACACCACATAATATTGGAAATTAGAAACATCCCACAAAAGTCACATTCCCCAATAAAAGTAAAATCCACATTGCCCAATGTCTTCAACTCCACCAATCTCAGCAAGAATAGCCTGCGTTCGTACGGGTAAGAAGATCACCTAGCCCAGGGGTCGGCAACCTTAAACACTCAAAGAGCCATTTGGATCCGTTTCCCCACAGAAAAGAAAACACCGGGAGCCACAAAACCTTTTTGACATCTAAAATGAAGATAACACTGCATATATCACTTTTAACCTTTATGCTATGTATAAAAAAACCCTGTAGTATGTTGCATTTATGAAATCAATGACCTGCTACAGAGAAAACACATTTTTATTTCTTTGCATGCAACAAAAACATTTTGAACTCTGAAAAAAAAGATAGGCTGAAAAGCTCAATAAATCACGTGCCGACAAGTGTTGCACATTGGTTGCAACGCATATTTTGAGTGACAGGGAGCTGCAGCAGAGGGATGAAAGAGCCACATGCGGCTCCAGAGCCACAGGTCGCAGACCCCTGACCTAGCCAAAACAATGCTCACTATCTATTCCCTCCTCCCACCTTAAGAATGTGGCGAGCCCAAAAACCACCCCCCTTATAAAACAGAGAGAAAGAAAAGGAATAAATGAGTATAATATAAAGTTAAAATGGCTACACATATGTCAATTTCAGGCTCGACACATAACTGCTATTAGTTTCTCTACTTTGGATTGTTTTTATCAAAAATGGATCATTTCAACATACAGTGCAATTCCTCCCTAATTTTTATTACTTCAGTTCCTTTTCAACATATTGTGATTGCCAACTGCTATATTCCAGGTTTAGGACTCATCCCAGCTATTATAACTATTAAATCTTATTTGTCTTCCTAGGCTAAGTGTTCAAACTTGTATTATTATTTTTCCATAAAATAATATCTCTTTCGGTCAAGCTTGGCAGTTGATGATTTCCTGGATGTATCAATTTAGTTTTATTGGTAGCAATATGAACGTGGTTTGCTATGGCCTTATTCCAGGATGTTTTTTCAACAGTGTATAGACAATGAAAGCCATAAACTTTATGAGCCAATTTACGTTTTGTTTTTTTCCCATCATTACAGCAACTGTTCTACTTTTATCTATAGCCCACATCTTTATCTGAGGACTTTACTTCAGAGTGTTCATCACTAAGCCTCAGAGGATTCAGCTTAAAGCCCCATAATTCACTAAGGCTTGGCCAAAACAATTTTTTTTTACCAATTCTGTGAGGTAGAATATAATTCATTCCAACAACTCAGGCCACAATTCTAGAAATCTCTTCCATCAGTACCTTTTCCAGCAGCCAACTAAGACACAGCAGTGGTGGGTTGCTCCTGGTTCGCACCGGTTCTATAGAACCGGTAGTAAAACCAGCAGGAGGCTCCGCCCACTGACCCTGACATCATCAAAATGCTTCTGTGCATGCACAGAAGAGCGCGCACGTGCACGAGTGAAACACGCACTGCCCCATTGCAAAACGGTAGTAAAGGTAAGTAGAACCCACCCCTGAGACACAGGTAGATCCATGAGACATGGTCCTCAGATTCAGCACAATTCTGCGAATATTTAAAGTATTTCTAAATGCATTTGAATATTCTGCTCTTAGCTCATCTTAAAAGTCAAGGACTATAAATACACATTAACTGTTTTCTAATAAGAAAATGTATCAAAATGAACAATCAGCTTTCTGCAATCAAGTGCCAGCACGAGATCACATTTGTAACCGGTTGGTTGAGGATTAAAAACTAAGCTAACTAAGTAAACTATATATAACAAAGACTATGTTTCTTAAGAAAGGCTTCTGTTTGTTTGCTTTTAATTTGAGAAAAAAATTCCTTCATGCCTGTAATATGCCTGGAGTCTGTGATTAGGATGGTGTATCAATGGATGAAAATAAATAATTTTCAAAATTCTATTTTTTTTGCCTCCTGAGAAATTTATTTTGTCTTTATTTTTTTTATTTCCCCATAACATTCCTGTCTTCCAATCAGCTAAGACAGAAATTTTAGGAAATGAGCACTAATCTTTCCTTCATTAAAGTTAACACAAGATATTTTAATATTGAAATCCAATTGCTGTCTTCCTGAAATTATTGGCCTGCAATACCTAATGATAAATTATGGGAACAATCCTATGCTTCCCAGGAGACATCTGAAATCTAACAGGCAAGAAAAAAACCAAATGCGCAGGTATAGTACAGCTGGTACCTGGCTCAATAGTAGTAATTGTGAGTTGGATCTTGGGGTCCTAGTGGACAATCACTTAAATATGAGCCAATAGTGTGCTGCAGCTGCCAAAAAAGCCTCCTAGGCTGCGTTTTAACAGAGGGATAGAATCAAAATCACATGAAACGTTAATACCACTTTATATTGCCTTGGTAAGACCACACTTGGAATATGGCATTCAGTTTTGGTCGCCACGATGTAAAAAAGAAGTTGAGACTCTAAAAAGAATGCAGAGAAGAGCAATAAAGATGATTAGGGGACGGGAGGCTAAAACACCAATCTGGTAGCAATGGCGGTGGGTGGTTCGGAGAACCGGTAGCAAAAATCCCTGTGCCCTGCCCCCATACCCAGCTGAGCTGCACAATCAACAGAGGCTTTTTTTTTTGCCAAAAAAAAAATGCTTTTAAAAGTGGCTCAGCTGGGATCGTCAGAGCCTTTTAAAAGCATTTTTTCTACAACCTCTTTGGTGGAAAAGGTTGTAGAAAAAGTGCTTTTAAAAGAAAAAAGAGCCTCTGATGATCAGGCAATTCAGCTGGGATCATCAGAGCCTTTTAAAAGCATTTTTTCCCCAACTCTTCCTGTGGGGGTCTTACTGGCCAGTTGCAACCTCTTGATGTTTCCATCAACAAACCATTTAATGTCTATGTGCGAGAAGAGTGGAACAAATGGATGGTTGCTGGTAATCATGATCTGACACTTACTGGACGAATGAGGAGGCCCACTATCACACACGTTTGTAAATGAGTGAAAACATCATGGCACTCAGTGAAGGACGAAATTGTTGCATGGTCATTTAAAAAATGTGGCATTAGCAATGCCTTAGATGGAACTGAAGATGATACCATTTATGAAGGTAGTGAAGAAAGTGATATCAGTGATTGTGAGCAACTGAGCTTCCTAAATTCTGATACCAGCGATGATGAGTTCTTGGGGTTTCCAGAAAATTAGAAGAGTGCTTGAACCTTAAAGTCTCTCTTCATTTGTTAATGACAGTGATGATGGTTCTTAATACCGCTGTTGACTTTACATGGTTGAAATATTATTCTGCTATATTTTATTAAATATATTACTATACCATTTGGTTCAGAATTTTTTTTTCTTGTTTTCTTCGTCTAAAACCTAGGTGCATCTTACAGTCAGGTGCGTGTTATACTCTGAAAAATATGGTATATAGTTTTATCAGGGTTCAAAAGAATTGGAATATTCTGGCATCAGACTAATATTAGGAAATACTAGTGCATGGAATATTATCTTTACATGACCTGCTTTTTCTTACCAAGGAGAACACAGAAGTAGATATTCAGAGGAACATTTCGCAGTTTCAATCTTATCTGAAATTTATCAATTTAAAGACGGTTGATGCTTTGGATACTTGCTTCATATAATAGTTCAATAATGATTACCAGAATGAGAATGCAGAATAATTGCATTAATCTGAATATTTTGAAAATTCCCCAAAGAAATGTTTAAGATGGGAGATACTAGGGTTTGTTAAAGAAAAAAAAATATAGCACAAATATATTTAAGATTGCATTTTAAAATATCACCAAGAGAGGGCAGAATTCAATGTTTAAAAATATATAGAAGAAGAAATCATTTCAGTGTTTCTTGTCATTTGCAAATCCTTCTCCTTAGCCATGCATTGTTGCAAGTATGCACAAGTAATATGGGTTTTCCAACTGCATTCATCTTTCTTTCTACAAGAATTTGTGTAGTGTCAAAAGGGCATTTGCATTCACTAAGGCTGAAAAAAAATTGCTCTGAACATGAAAAGCTGAGAAAAATGTAATGAAGCATCCAGATTTAACCAGCTGCATAAAAATAATGTCAAATGATAGCTTCTTCTAATGAATGCGGCTCATTAAGTTTGCATCACTCTAAGATATATTTTGTGTCTGACTTTCTTTAGCAGAAAAATAAATTCATTCAACCTATATAACATCAGTATTTGGGCTGAGGAAATTTAATGCAGTACAGAACCCTGCCTATTCATGGAGCTTTTCTTGGCAAAGGACACCAAGGCTCAGATCATATGTGATAAGGAAAATGGCGTGACAACAATGGTAAACATATTTTTTCTTTTACAAGAGCAGCTGCAAGTTGTGTGCATATATGTGATTTTGCATGTAGAATAGAATGGAATGGAATGGAATGGAGTGGAATGGAATGGAATGAAATGGAATGGAATGGAATGAAATGGAATAATTGGAAGGGACCTTGGAGGTCTTCTAGTCCAACCCCCTGCTTAGGCAGGAAACCCTACACCACTTCAGACAAATGGTTATCCAACATCTTCTTAAAAACTTCCAGTGTTGGAGCATTCACAACTTCTGGAGGCAAATTATTCCATTAATTAATTGTTCTAACTATCAGGAAATTTCTCCTCAGTTCTAAGTTGCTTCTCTCCTTGATTAGTTTCCACCCATTGCTTCTTGTCCTGCCCTCAGGTGCTTTGGAGAATAGCTTTACTCCCTCTTCTTTGTGGCAACCCCTGAGATATTGGAACACTGCATGTGTTTAAGAATGCAATACGTATCACACACATATAGAGAAGCACACATACACATGTAACTATGTTTGGATCAGACCTATTACTATGGCTTTTGTTGGCTTTCTGGTTCAATGGGCATCATATTCTTCCCCTTCACTCCAGAAGAAGTGGTATGGATACACTAGAATCCTAGACCTATTTATGGAAATTAATTTCTTTAAATTAATGGGTCCTAATTCATAGGACTCTAGAAACATAGGGTGGGAAGGGGTTATGTGGGCCCTCTGCCAATGTTGGTAGGAATGCTGCTGGTGAGAATGTACTGGAGTTTCCTGGAAAAGCAGGACGGAAGATCCTCTCTTGGCTATGGAAACTCCTCCCTATCTACTAAAATAGGATAATGGAGGCTACCTTCACAAGGTGGGTAGGGCCTTTTCATTAAAGTAAGACAGGAAAGCCTCCCCCTCCCTGAAGGTAGCCTCTATTACCCATCCTTGGATATCAGGCATTTGATTTTTAAATCCACTTCTGTAGCCATCTGTCCAAAATGGCCTTTCCCCCCTCAAGCCCTTTGAAACCCCTCCCCACAAAAGCCATTGGTAGATTCACCAATCATTCCCCTTAACTTCCCCTGCAGTAAATTGTTAGCACTACTCTGACTTTGTTAAGGAGGCCAAGCAGAGACAGGCTATGTTTACACGCACACTTCATGACACCTTTGAAGTGGAAGACAATGTGTTAAAGTGGGTGTTAAAACATGCCCTGACTAAACATTTCTATGGATTCTTATCCATCTGACTTCTGTTTTTTTTTTTAAATTCATAGTTATTCTTTGGTCTTTTGAAAACCACTTGATACAAATAATGTCTGTTTCTCACTAATATTGACTACTTCTAAGGCTGTATTTTTACATATTCACATTGAGAATAACTATATGAAATGCATGATTGATATCTAGAATCAAATCCAGAATGTATTTTAATTTATGCTGTTTTACACCATTGGGATCCATAAAAGACCAGGTTAGGGACAGATTGCAATGGGGAAAATGGAGAAAAGCACGTGATCACCGACTCAATTGTTAAACCGGCAGGATCCCATCACTGGCACTGACCATGGTCTGATCAAGATAGCTATTCCATCCTCTCCCAGAGCTCTAAACCCATTGGAGACTCCTGTCTTATGGTTTCCTCACAAGGACCATCTATGTCAAGCCCTCTCCTTATCTAGAGAGGAATTATGAAAAGCCAGTCTACTGACCTGCTCTTCATTCCGCCATGGTGGTTGGCTCCCCATTTAACATATTGAATTTTGATGTCATATTCATACAACAACATTTGCATTGAAAACATGGGAGAAAATGGCAATAGCACTTAGACTTATATACTGCTTCATAGTGCTTTACAGCCCTCTCTAAGCAGTTTACAGAGTCAGCATACGGCCCCCAACAATCTGGGTCCTCATACACTTTTATGGTGGGTTTGATTTAGAGCTTCAATATAGTGTAAAAGTAAGTGACCTACATTAAGGGAAATAAAGGAGGTGCAGACATGAGGGGTTAACTTAATTTCTAGATCTAATTAGTTACTTAGATGTGATTATATCTGCCTGGCCATTTTTAACCTATTCAGAACTTTGAACAAATCCTAAAATTTGTGACGTAGGAAATAGATTATTTTTCTTCATTAAAAGGAATAGAAAATGCAGAAAATGACACCCATATACATTACGCAAATTAAGCCTCTAAACCTTGGTGCTTTGCAAGCATTTCTACTTTTGTCTTTTTTAAAATAAATGTTTTTCTTAATAATATGTTATTTTAAATCCATTTTTAATTTGGTTTGAAATCAGAGTAATTTTAGCAAGAAAAACTTGGCAAATGCTGTGTAACTTTCTTATTTTGATTGCTTCATTGGCTTTTATTCATGATTTTCAATTTCCAAAAATTAAATTGATGTGTTTCTTTCCCAAATATATGGAATGAGGGAAGAGTCATATTAAGTTACAATTGAATTCTCTTTTATTTCTCAAAGTAGAGAGATAACCAGGTTTTGCTCCAGACTGGGAATAACATACTAGGTCCGTGATGGCGAACCTATGGCATGCATGCCGGAAGTGGCACGCAGCAGAACCATTTTTCCGGGCACACGAGCTGTCGCCCAACTCACCTGCAGCTGCGCATGCACACATGCCCCAGCTGGTGTGGGGCCTCTGTTGCACATGTGTGCAATTCAGGGGACCCAACTGGTCTTCGGAGCTTTCCTGCGCATGTGTGTGCATTTGTGCATGCGTGCGAGAGTACTGGTGTGCAGCGTGCGCATGCACAAACGGCATTCATGCATGTGAAAACCATGCACATGTGCAGATTGTGCGATTGCACACTCAGCGCATGGTGTGGGGCATGCATAAAAGCTGTGTGCATGTGCAGATGATGTGGTTGCATGTGTAGTGCACAGTGGGAATGCGTGCGAAAGCTGTGCGCATGGGCAGATGGTGGGGATGCGTGTGCAGCACATGGGGGAGGAGCCGCATATTAGCATGGATGGCACACACGCACAAAGGGACACAAAGCACATACCTGTTCGGCACTCAGTGAGTAAAAGTTTCATCACCACTGTACTAGGGTATAGGCCTGTTGAATGAAAAATTTTGTTTCTGTACGTTTCTACCAAGAAAGTTATATTTCTTCTTCTGTCAGTTCAGAAAGCTTGATTGAATTGTGTAATATTTTTAATAATTTTAAATTTTGATATTTGTATATTCTTTGTTTTAATAGGCTGTACACCGCCCTGAGTCCTTTGGGAGAGGGGCAGTATAGAAATATTATTATTATTATTATTATTATTATTATTATTATTATTATTATTA
>WNWU01000041.1:922977-942560 GCA_012654045.1 Ptyas mucosa
TATTATTATTATTATTATTATTATTATTATTATTATTATTATTATTATTATTATTATAGCTTAATTAGAAATATATTAGGACGCTAGTCTTTCAGGATATTCCTTTCCAATGGACAAAGGAGTTTTGTTAGATGTAAAAAAAGACAGAAAGGGAGATAAAGATGCTGAGTGGTCCTTCAGAATTGTTGACATGATGGAACCACAATCATATTGAGATATGTGACAGGGCATTGTATTGCTAACTTGTGGCTCAAGCTAGACCACTGGTGCTTTCCTCTGTGATAGTTTTCCTTGCTAATCATTTGCACCCAACTAAGGCATCTTTTTAATAAAAGACATAAGCAGCAATTTGTCGTAACAAAAGCCTTACTCCATCTTTTAAGAAAAACTACTTTCCTATTTTCAAGTGAAATCAATGTGACTGAAATATCAATGGAACTCAACTGCACAGAAAATCTATATCATTTATTTAGAAATGTGAATGCCATCCCCTTCATTAATGGCTCTAGATTATTTACACAGTCTATAATAAAATAATAATAATGAAGCAAAAAATGCCACATCCCTTCTAAACCTCTGGATATTCAGCCACCCTTACCAACAACAGACAAAAAATAGAGAAAACTGAAAGAATCACGATGCCTTATGGAAATAACACCAAGAGTCTGGATTAAGAAGATCACTACAAATACCTGGGCATCCTTCAAACTGAACACACCAAGCACAATGAATTCAAGAAGTAGGTTAGTAGTGAATGCATCACAAGAGTGAAGAGGACATTAAAGTTGAAACTCAGTGGAGGAAATACCATCAAGGCAATGAACACCTGGGCAATTCTAGTCATTAGATACACAGCTAGAATAGCAGACTGGGCTCAAGCAGTATTGGGATATCCTAGTTAGGAGGAGCAGAAAAGTAATGGCAACAAATCATGCCCTTCACCACATAGTAATGTCAACAGACTCTACTTACCAAGAGGTTTAGGTGGGCATGAACTGTTGCAAGTACACCAGACAGCTGGAGAAGAAGAAAACACATTGGAAGAATATCTGAAAGCCAGTTAAGAAGATGTACTGAAGTTACATACCATGAAGGCTTATTGAATACTAGAGAGACCAAATTGGCCTACAAGAAAGACAAAATTAAGGATAGGAAAGAATACAGAATAACTTGAGTTGGAAGGGATCTTGGAGGTCCTCTAGTCCAATCCCCTGCTGAAGCAGGAGACTTTATAATGTGTCAGACAAAGGCAAACCTTTGCCAGAGACCTGACAATGCAAAGTATGGCCAGTACATAAAAATACTAGCAGGCAGAGCAGGTAATAACAAGACCTGGCAATGGATAAGAGCAGGAAAGTTGAAGTTTGCACCAACTGATTACAAACAATGGAATGACAGTGGTGCATTGAAATAACTACAATAAATAGCATTTACATGCAGGCAAGAACTGGTGGGACCACACAATAGACAAAGTAATAGAATTGAAGATGCTAAAATGCTCTGGGACTTTAGAAATCAAACAGATAACCCCCTTCCACATTAACCATTGTTGATAAGAAAGACAAAAAAGACTGGATACTGGATGTGGCAGTACCTGAAGAAGCAGAACAGAAGAGAAAGAACTGGAAAAGATAACACAAATACAAAGACTTGCAAATAGAAGTAGAACCACTATGGCAAAAGAAAGCAAAGATAATACCAATAGTAAGAGGCAGCTTGGGTGCAATCTCACAATGTCCGGAGTACCACTTGAATATAATTGGCATTGGCAAAAATGCTGTCAATTGCAAAAGGCAGCTTTACTTCAAACAGCTGATATCCTGTGAAGATACTTTTAAATGTCATGAAACAACATCTACGTTCTTTTTCTTTTCTTTTCAACACTATCCACAAAGTGTATTCTTGCAGGTCATTGGAATTTAATGATTCATGAAATTTTCCTCAGTTGCAATTAAAACTATAGGGATAAACTGAACCACATTCATGCAATATTATTTTGCCTTTGAATAATTCCTAGCATCTCTAACCATAATTTTTTGATATTCATTTAATGAAAAATTGGGGTTTTCAATACTATTACGGCTTTTGATATGTCCATGGTTTTTCAGAGAAAGACCCAAACTCGCAGACGTGAATCCTCATATACTGTAATATTTCAGGATTCTTACAGACTTCGTGTTATATTAAGAGTTACCACTGTATGAGTGTTTATACCAGCATTTTCAGAGGAAAAAATGAATTTGGACTGATCTGACGTAAATCTTCCTGAGTAAGAATAGAGTTATTTAAATTCATATATAGATTGCATTTGTTGTATTTATTGAAATTGAACGTTAACAAAACAATGTTTTGCACTATTTTTATTTTAATGCAGATTTCAGTTGATATTTTCCTCCTCTTATTTTCCTGTGTTTGTGAGGATCTTATGCAAATTTACTGTGTAATTCATGATCTTCCTATACAGCTTCCAACCACAAGAAGTTAGCTCAATTCTTCTGAGTCTCATAACTCACAGATATATTTAATTGCAACTTCCATTATTCCCAAGTCATCCTGACCATCAAAAAAACCCTAGGCATTGTCATTTAAATGTAGATTCTCTCCTATTGATAGAAACCAAGAAAAAAGAATGCTTTCATCTTTGGCATCTTCCTGACATGCTAAATGTTTTTTATGGTACTTTATTCCCATTGTGTACGCTCAGAAGTAAAGCCTGTACCTAGAACATTAGTACAGACTGGGATTAAATAATAGAATTTTATTTGGCTGAGGCACATTTGGAATGCTGAGATACTATTGCCACAATAGGAGTGGCCAGTTGGAAACAACTCATTTACAAGAAGGTAAACTGCAAGTAGTCCTCGCTTAACATTAACTAGTGGAATTAGTTAATTCTACTAGTTAGTTTTATCTTGCAATTACATTTTGCTTAAAACCTAAGCAACATGTAATTCAGTGGTGGGTTGCCCCCGGTTCAGACCAGTTCGCAAGAACCGGTAGTAAAACTGGTGAGAGGCTCTGTCCACTGACCTGAACATCATCATAGGTGATCTGTGCATGCACAGAAGCTTCTGTGCATGCGCAGAAGAGTGTGCGGGCGCAATGCAAACTGGTAATAAAGATAAGTAGAACCCATCCCTGATGTAATTTCTAAGCAACATGTAATTGTAAGATGAAAAACCCAACTGTGCCCAATGTCTATGGAGATCTCAGGCATCCATGTTATGGTTGTCCCAAAAGTGCTTTTTCAAAGGCAACTGAACTTTCTTGTTTTTCCTTGAAAACATTTCACTTCTCGTCTTGGATGAGATGTGAAAAGTTGTCAAGAAAAACAAAGAAAGTCCAGTTGCCCTTTGAAAAAGCAGTCTTGGGACAAACGGTGCCTAGTTGCAATTCTCAGCAACACTCCTAGTTGCTGTTATTAAACAAGATTCATGTGGATTGTTAAGCAAGGATCTCACATGACTATAATTTCTGATTTCCTGCCAGTTTCTTCATTGACTTTGCCTTGATTATGATTATGGGACACTGTAATGGTGCAAGATCAAATTGGGCACTGAGCACTTTAATCACAATTATGTGATTATGGGGCTACTGTGACAGATGTAAGGACTGGTAGCAACTATCACTCATTCAGTGCCATCATAGTTTGAATGGTCGTGGGCAAGTGGTCATTAAATGAGGACCACCTATAATCCCCCAGGATCGCTCTTCCATCCCAGTGGGAGCTGCAAAGCTTACTTTAAAAGATACTAGAAACTGGTCTTTTGTTTTGCTTTTTTCTGGTTTAAAAATCTTTTAGAAAGTAACTGGAAGAAAGGAAAGTGCTTGGGGATTACCCCACACACATGCATGTTGGGTTATTGCTTGCATCAGACTTCTGAAACTGATTTGAGTTTTTATGATGGCTATATAAATATGATGAATAAATAAATAAAATCTGTCCAGGGCAGTGTGTATCTCAAAACAAAACTGAGTGCTTTTGTACTCTGATTGTCTCTCAAATTCTTCACAGATGTAAAGTAGATCTTCTTATAAAGGCTCTTCTGTTCACTAACTGTTCTTCATTCCTTAAAAGATTCCAGTATATTTTAACTGGATTTGTTGGCCAGAACTGTGTGGACAGATTATGAGTTGAAAATACTGTCATTTTGTCAGTTTTATTGCTGTGGTACATATACATACCTGAGTTCCCATTCATGTTCTGTTAGACTTGTTCTTCCCTTTCCCTCCAGCATTTCAGTAATCTCTGTTACTTTGTCTCTTGGACTCCATGGTACACAAAGTAGTTCTCTGGATCACTGAATAAGGAGTGGCTACTCAGATGCAAACTTATTCAAGGGTGATATTACTTCCATATTTTAGGATTCACTAAAGCCTCAGCAGGATTGCCCATCATAGGCTTGGGAAAAATCTCAAGTACCTTTTAGAGGGGCCATTAGGTATCTGAACAGACAAAATGGATAGGTGTGTCATCCTTGCAGTTTTGTAACAGCAATGAACTGAATAGCAATTAAAGTAAGTATCTCCTACTTTTAGGCCACATCCTATCTGCTCTAAGTGGGAAAGAGTATTTCACATGAAACATCCCCCTACATGAATTGGGCCTCTGAAGACTTAGGGCAAGTCTGCAATGTGGAGAATATGAACTCATAAAATGCCTGTGCTCTCTGCTTCATGGAAGTAAGTTGATGGGATTTACCAGGAAATTTTTACTGTATCTGAGACAATATAATTTTGTGTGTGTGTGTGTGAGAGAGAGAGAGAGAGAGAGAGGGAGGGAGAGAGAAAGAAAGAGAGAGAGAGAGAGAGGGAGGGAGGGAGAGGGAGAGAGAATATGAATTAGAATAGTCTGAATCTTCAAATATGCCTTTAGGCAGCTCCGATTCTTATTTCGATGAAAAAATAAGCATTGTCTATAGAAACAATTCCTGCAAAACCTATCTGTATATAAGATGTCATAAGAATTTAGCAAACAAGAATTTACTATACTTCAGTGTTCTTTTTCATGCTGAGCACTTTGAAGTCATCTAAATTAGCTTAGAAAAAGCTGCTGTTATACACACTTGGACATTGATTGCAACTATTATCTTAAGAGATTCATTTGTCACATTTGAAGAAAAATGGTTGCTCTTTAAAAAAAGAAGATCCTATTTTAAGTTGGTATACTTTTTCCAATAGCTTCACATTTTTATCAGGATGTGACTAACAAAACCATCTTCTCCTTCTTCGTTTTGAAGGAAAGAAAAACTGAAAAGAAATGTTTGAAAAAGCACATTTTATTCATTTTAAAAACAAAAAGCCAGATTGTTTGCAGTTCACTTTGATCCATATTCCTAAATGAATGGTGATAAGAAAAAAGCAAGATTATCCAAGGATATACCGTACATATAGAATACTTTTCTACTTGCCAATCTCTCTCTCTCACACACACATGTTGCATATGCATATTTGTTTCCTTAAGTTTCTCCTCACAGCACAATAGTGGGATGGGGTGGGGAGGTGGAGCCCGGGAGATATAGTTTAGTTCAAATCAGGAAGTGTACATTATCAGAGGCATTTCCACTCTATTAGAAATGCATCAAATGATGTCTCTCACAGACCTGTCCAAAGTGCTGAACTGCTGCTTTTGGATTGGAGGCTATGCTTTGGAAATAAAACCTAGTACATAACAGTCTGCCTATCTTTTGGGATCCTACTCAACTCATTTATTTACAAGTATTGACTAAAGGCTTCATTTCAATGAATCTGCTGTTTTGGAACATGAACCCATCATACCTTTGGTTCTACTAGCCCAAGTTCTATTACATTTTATAATTTCATCCATGCAAAGACTTATCAACCAGCTCCTTCCTTCCTTCCTTCCTTCCTTCCTTCCTTCCTTCCTTCCTTCCTTCCTTCCCTCCCTCCCTCCCTCCCTCCCTCCCTCCCTCCCTCCTTCCATAGGATTGCCACTTAACTTATATTAATGCACACATAAAACACAGAATTAGCATGCATGTACATCGGGATACCTTACTGGGTTAATGGAATTAATATGATTTAAATTACTATTATGATTTGCCCGAGCAGCAACATGGCAGCATTGCCATGTTGAAATCAAACCAAATCATAGCAATAACTAAGAACTATTGTATAATAAATAACATTTGCTTGTAATGTTAAAATCTGGTATTAATTTCTGATGAAGCTTCCTAAAAAAAGGTTGCACAAGGACCTTTGATTAATAATGGAGACTTTATGTTTGCATTCTCAGGGGACTTTCCAACCTTTTATACAGAGGAATTAAAACTTTGGCACAATGTGACTATTTTTCACATTTCCTCCATTCAATGGGTTTCCTTAAAAACAAAGAAAAAAAATCGGAGTTGCTCCAAACTAGAGAATTGGAAGAATTTTGGGGCTTTTCTCAGGCACCCCATACTCTATTTTACACGCACGCACGCACGCACACACACACACACACACACACACATTTATAAGGGTGGGGTTTGGGACTTGCCCGGCTTGCGCTGAGCGGAGGGAGAGAAGAGAGATGCCCGGAAGGAAGGAAGGAAGAGGCGGCGGCGGCAGCGGCGGCTCCCGCGGGAGGTCCAGCTCGCACCCGGCCTCTCTTCCAAGGAAGCTCGCTGCCGCCCCTGGCGGAGAGTCGCTCCGCCCCGGCGTCCAAGCAGCTGCTCGGGAATTCTGGGAATGTTGAGTCAGGGACTGGCAAGCCTGCGAGCTGGGCTGGGAAGGCAGCCTGGCGAGGGCAGGGACTGCTGAAGCCTTTTGCTGACTGTCGCAGGTTTTCGCCTCGCCTCGCCTCGCCTCGCCTCGCCTCGGACCTGTTCGTCGCCTCCTCGCGCCTCCTCTTCGCCACGGGCTGCCAGCGAGGATGAGCGCGTAGAAGCCCCGCCGAGGAAGGCGCCAGGCGGACGCAATGATTTGAAAGGTGAGGATCCTAATATGGCCATTATAGATTTGTATGCATCAGTTTAGCCGCGCGCACGGGGAGCGCGGGCACACGCGCCGCGCGCCACAGACAAGCACACACACACACGCATACACACTCGTGTGTTTGGGTGTAGAAAGCACTCGGGGATCGGCAAGGGCGGGTAACCGGGTGAAAAGTGGGAAGAGATGCGGGCGGTAAATGTGACCGGGCGGCCGTCGCTGTCCAGGATTGTGGTGCTGAATGCCTCTCCCATAGCGAATCGCCGGCCAGAGGCTTTTGGCCGTTTCCTTTAGAAATCAGATTCCAGAGAGCCTGGACGAGCGAGCGAGCGAGCGAGCGAGCGATTCGGCATTAATATCACTGCTAAAGGGGTCTTGGCCCGACTTTAGAAGAACCGAAAACGCCTCGCTCTGTAACAGTTACGAGATGCGCTAAGCTTGGGGATTTTATCAAATGGGAGTGTGGGGGGGTGTTTAGAAGAGGCTGCCTTCTCTTTCGCGCGCCCCCTCCTCGCGCCTTAGATTTGGAGGAGGAAAAACCAGGCTGTGTGTATTAGCAGCTATATAAGGACAAAGGCACGCGGGGATTTCCCCCATTTCTTTCTCTCTTTTTTGGTGCTGGGAGGGGGGGGGGGTGAAAGATGGTTTTAGGCAGCGGAACGGAAGATGTAACCTGTGTCGAGTGGTGCTGCATCGTGGCTCGTTGAGTTGTGAATTTTGCGCGTGGATGCTAGTTCGCCTCAAGATGTGTGTAGTAAATACCGCGATGGAGGAAGCGGGTCCTGGTTTCCTGAGTAGCAGAGGCTGATTTCTAGGCGGCTACCTGCGGAAGCTAGAATGAACCGAAGGGAATCGACTCCCTTCGCTACGAACTGACATTTCCCGTTTGACGGACAAGCCCAAGGGCCACTTGCACTGGCAGGAACGAGCGCTTTGCGTTGAGCCCGGCCAACCCGTGCAGCCCGGAGGTGGGCAAATCCCTTTGTCGGGGTTAGTTTCCTGGTTGGCTTTTTAAATCACTGGCATCGCATACCGTTGGTGGAGCGCTTTTCTTCTCGGCAGTGAAATAAAGCCAGAAGGGAGTCTTCTGCACTTAGCACTAAACCTCCAGAAAAAAACCAGGCCCTTTCCCAGGCCTCTGCCAGAGGTTGAGGCTCCTGATAGAAGAGCAGCTGCTGTGTTCTTCTTTCCGGGTGCAGGTCAGAGTACATTTTAATGCTCAACAAATAAAGGAAGGTGACAATGCCCTGGGGAGATTCTGCTTGATTTTTCTTTTCCCTAATAGAAAAATATTTATTGTGAAGGCAAGAGAAAATCATGTCAGGGCCGCTGTACAATAGAGGCATGGCAAAAGCTGGACACAAGTCCAGCTTTCTTAAATTTGGTTGCCCTGTACTTCCAGCTTGGGGGGAAAAAGCTTTTGCTTCTCTGTCTTACTTTCCTGATCTTAAGGAGCATAAGTGGAAGGTTTTAAGCTTTTCCCTATGAGTGCCCTTCCTTCCCCCCTCCTGCCATTCTTGCATCTTGCTGCATGCCACTTTTGCCCCTCCCCCCTTTATTTAGGAAGAAGGGATTTTCTCCCTCCCATTTACCCATGAATGGAGTAAGGTAGTTGTAAAAGATGGATCAGAGAAGGATATCTTGATGACATCGTGATGCACTCCATTTGGAACAGAGATTGCATCTGCCAAGATGTGCAACAGAATCCTGGCCTTTGGCAAATCTCCTTTTAAATATGCACACTTGCCTGCCAGGAACTGGCCCGAGAGTTTGGAAAATGGTCATGGTTTCAAGCCTAAAAATGTATGAGCTAGAAACAGTCAATTCAGATTAGTTTTTAAGATGATAAAACCATGCGCTGCACTTGCGATATATATTGGATGCTTTCTGAACAAAATATAATGGAAGTTATATTTGTGTATACTGCAAACTGACTATTGGATTTGCTTTGATAGTGCTAACGTCTACCACATCTATAGCTCACTTCCAAAAAAGGCACACATTATTCTGGAATAAAATTGTTTTGTCTCTCCGTGTTACACTAAAGATTGGCTGCATGCATTTGGTAGGTTGCTTCAGGCACCTAAAGATAAAACCTGAAGTTTACAGAAAATATGTGAGTGAGCCCTCATGATTAATATCACTATTCTCTTTCTTCAATACCTGTATCTTTGTTTCTCATAGAGATAAGCTAATTGAAACATTGTTGGAGTTATAAACAATTTTTTCACATTTGTTTTTCGTTCTAGGGTAGTGATGACCAACATTTTAAATTTCTTCAGCAGCTCCGTATCTATTCTTTCTGCTTTATGCAGTCTTCAAAATCTCAGCTTTCCTTGGTCATTATCTACATATTTGTAGTAATATAGTTCCTTTTTTTTGCTGACACTCCCTCCTGTTGTTTCTTTTTCCTTTAATCTAATAGTTTTTTATTAGAAACTATTTAAATCTTGTTCTACTCTCGCTTTGACCATGTTGCCTTGAAATTTCAGAGCTGTCACCCATTCATACACATGCAGTGACTTTCCTAGGTTCTAATCCTTTATTTCTAATCATTCAGACCATTTCTACCTGATCTTTCATTGCTGCTTCATCTACCAGATCCATTTACTGTCTGGCTCCATTGCTTCTTTTTTTGCTGCTGTTTCATATTCTGCCCTGCTGCTTGCTCTATCCAGCAATGTGTTGGTTCCTCTGAAAATCTCTGGCTTTAATTCCTGATTCAGATCTCCTCCTCAAACTTAATTTCCACATAAGCTTTCCTGAAACTATTGTCTTCCTTGTATTTCCATCTTATTCTCTTATTATCAGAAAGGGACCTTATTCCTCTTTCGAAGCATTTATGTGCAGTTGGAATACTGGCCTTTAGATGAGCATGACTTCTGGCCTCCGTGGCAAGTAGCCAGGGTATTTGAGGGACTGTCCTAGTCCCATCATTCCTACTGTTCCATTAAATCAGACAGAAGGAGGCATTCTCTGGATCCCAATTGATTAAGGTTTGTCATGAAGTGAAACTCAGGCAGCATGCCTTTTTTGGTAGCTGTGCCTTCTCTCTAGGATAAGCATACCTACCACCCAAGGTTCTGCTGGCACTGACTCTGTTCATCTTTTGGAAAGCCTTGAAGACCTGGCTTTTTTCCCAGGCATAGGGGCAACGCAAATGAGTGTTCCATTGAAATTTCTGATAAAACACCAGGTGCAGGAGAGAAAATAAAGTTGGAGATGATGTTTTAAAGAATTCTCCAATTGCAATGGCCTCCCATTTCTTTGGGAGCCAGACCTACTTCCTAGTGCTGTGGCTTGCTGGGGAAAGACAACGGACTTTCTCTATGGTGCCACTCACTGTGCTGAGGAATGGCCTCCCCTGTGCTATCTAACAATCCCAAGGCTGTTGTGTTTTAGGCATCTTTAACTCCCTCTTTCAATGTTATCCTTCTCTAGCCATTTACACCACCTAACATTTCTATTTGGATGGATTATTTTTACCTTGATTTTACTCTGTTTTTTTAACTTGCTTATTTTTGGCTGAACAAATATTTCCAACTGTTTTCAGTGTTTCCAAACTGAGAAGCAGCCTAAAAATACTTTAAATAATTCTGTGATCAGTGCAAGAAATATTAAGGATTGGTACTGTGGGTCTCATGGGTATATATGTATGTATGTATGTATGTATGTATGTATGTATGTGTACAGTATTATGAGCACAAAATCAAGTCAGATTTGCCTCACTGTTTATGCACACTCTGTGTGAAATCTTCCCAGAGTTGGAAGACAAAATAATCTATTACAGTACTGCTGTGGAAGATAAATAAATCATAGGGAACTAGCAGGCTTCATATTTCAGATTGGACTAGACTTCCGCCACAGATTTGGAAGTAGAAAGCTTTTGTTCTATCTGAAATATTGAGAAAAGAATCAGCCTGTAGAATTGGTTTTTATCTCTCCTTTTGATTCTAATATGTTTGTTTGATTGTTTATTATTGCTATGACACTGACAAATTGGAATTGAGATAGTTTTGAAAAACCAAGATTACCTATGGTTTAGCAAGGTATGTGAAAAGAACCAGAGGTACTTCAAAGCTGTTCTGTTTTACTTACCTGTGATCTAGGTTCTTTAGATAGGAAATGGCATTAAATTTATTCTCATTCAAAACAGTAAGATGTATATTTCACTTGCTATCTTCTCAATAAGGTGTGATATATTAAGTCAATTCAGGATAAAACCATCTTCTCAAATTCTTCTGCTAAAATTCAAATTATTCCAAAAGTAATATATTTTCTCCAACCTATGAATCTGATAGGGATACCATTAACAATATTTTTTAGGATATTCACACTTATATGTTTGTTTTAATCTTAATCCTTCCCACTTTCTAATTTCCTTGGGCAACATGTTTTATAAACGTTGTAATAAAACAACTTTAAGCCACATAAAATACTTTTATCTTTTTTATTGGTCAACTACTTTTTATGAATGTGACAATTTTTAAAAATGACCCAAAATGGATACTTTTAAGTTTCCATACAAAAAGTTACTAGGATAAAAATGTTTTCTTTCTTTCTTTCTTTCTT
This sequence comes from Ptyas mucosa, assembly GCA_012654045.1. Taxonomy (NCBI): domain Eukaryota; kingdom Metazoa; phylum Chordata; class Lepidosauria; order Squamata; family Colubridae; genus Ptyas; species Ptyas mucosa. Next base: position 934,486 of record WNWU01000041.1, read on the forward strand.
TCTTTCTTTCTTTCTTTCTTTCTTTCTTTCCTTCCTTCCTTCCTTCCTTCCTTCCTTCCTTCCTTCCTTCCTTCCTTCCTTCCTTCCTTTTCCTATGTACCACTTTAAATAACTTAACCCATATCTTCTATAAACATTATTTGATATTTATCCATTTTAAACCCGAGGGAGGAAAGGGTGTGGCAATATAACAAACAAAATAGTTATGAAAATCTTGCTTTTCTTTTTTAAGGGAATACAGCAGTAAGGTAGTATATTTTCTCCCTCCAAAGTATTAATTTTAGTGCTCAATGGTCCCAAAGTGACATCAATTCAGGTGTTATGTGCTATGGAAGCTACCGTCAGCAGGGCCAAAAGATGTGACATGATGTATCAAGGAAAGATAAACTTGTTACCTTGTAAATGTTCAAACTTTATCTCCCATCAGGATAGCTAATAGTGAGGGAAGTTGTATGTGACAGCTTAACTGTGTTCCACCTAGCCTGATGTGTGAGTCACCTGTGCATCTGTGTAAGTTTAGCTTATATGATCTGAACCACTGAAGAAATTGCAATTCGCTTCTACTACTCTCTGGAGAGGGTGCCATCAGACAGTGTGTGTGTGTATGTATGTATGTATGTATTCAGTGGTGGTATTCTACCGATTCGCACCGGTTCGGGCGAACCGTTAGCTCCAACTTTCAGCCATGAGCGAACCAGTTCGCTCTGATTTTGAAGTGGGCCCACCCACCCGCCCCTGCATTATACTTATCTATATTTCCATTTTCCGAAGCCCAGCTGATTGGTGTGTTTGGCGAGCACGTGCTCAGCGAACCAGTTGTTAAGCCGGTAGGATCCCACCCCTGTATGTATTTCTTTATTTCCTGTTTTTATTATTTTTATAAATAACTCAAAGCAGCAAACATACCTAATACCCCTTCCTCCTTCTATTTCCCCCATAACAAGAATCCTGTGAGGTAAGTTGGGCTGAAAGAGAATGACTGGCTCAAAGTCACTCAGCTGGCTTTCATGCCTAAGGCAGGACAAGAACTCACATGTTCTAGGTATCATCATTCTTGATTTGACTTGAACAAATTCTGCTTGAGGACATGAAGAAGCAGTAGGATAGGCGGAAATATGTCCCACTTATTTTCATAATTTTTCTGCTATTTGGTGCTAGATTTAAAAAATATATATGCTAAATTGCAGTTTGCAATTTGTTACCATCTCAGATTGTGTAACCAACCGGGCCATAAAAAAGGGGTGATGATTATATCCGCCATTTTGACTTTGCGTTTGACACCCACCTAGGTGCTTCTGTCCTGTACATTGTAGGACATTCTATTCCTAGCCTTTAGGATCTTTTTGGAAACTAACTGGCACAGAGAAAGTGGCTTGATCTCTGGGGGCACTACTGCTCACAATGCCTTTGTCAATGTGTCAAATTAATTTTTTAAAAGCTGCTGAGGAGTTCCACCCTTTCCCCATTCAGAATGGAACTCCCCAATTCTCAACTAAAATAGGGGGTGTTGATGTAAACTGACAAAGTGCATTTTCATTCTTTAGGATAGCATCTTTTTTTTCAAAATCTGGAAAGAAGGAAAGAAAAAGTAGATTCAGCACAATCGTTAAACAGAAAATACTTGTGTATTTCATTTGCGGCATCGTTATTTTTCTTCAGCAGTTATTATACAGCAGTTTATTATGATTCTTCTGCTCACATAATAAAATGTCTTACGATCCTTGAATGAGAGACAATGCTTTTTTTTTACTTCCACTTTAAATATATATTTCTAAAAAGCCTTGATTATATTTGTGCACTGTGGACATTAGGTATATTTGTCCCTCACGATCTGGTGATCTTTAGATGTTCTGGGAGTTGTAATCTTAAAACACAGGAAAGCTGACACACCTAATGATAAATTAAAAATAGTTTTGTGCCAACCATTCCATGAATATTTCTAATTTAGAATGTTTTTCCATCTTTCATTTCAAGGTTGTTTAAAACTTGAAATGGCAAACTCCATCTTGAGTGAGAATCTTATGCTTGAGGTAAAAAAAATTAAATTTGGCCTCTTCAGATTACATGTCATTTGTAAAAATATTATTTATTCAATTAATAATAATAAATGTGGGTATTTACATGTAAATTAAAACAAAATTGTTATATGTGAATTACAAAATTGTAATATGTAACACACACTTAAACTATTCCTGGATATTATGTACTGTACCTTTTTTCTTTCAATATGTATGAATGGCTGATTTGTGCCAAACAGTGGAGCTAATCATCCAGATATACAACTGATGACAGTTCTGCTTTTAAAATTGCGGAAGCAAAATGCAGTGACTGATTTTTATTTATTTTTTGTTAAGCATCACCATCCAAATGTTGGGCTATCTCAGGCTTGCACCTGGCACAGATTATGGTAATTGTCTTCCTAGGTGTGACACTTAAAGAAGAAATTGTCTGTATATTCTAATTTTTGTGCAGCAAAGCAAAATAAATCCAAATGAAAACGTGAAAGATGAATTTTAAAGAATGGGTTAATTTAAAACAGTAAGGGGTCTTGTGGCACTTTAGAAATTAACACACTGATTGCTAATGTCAAAGTTGCCAGCCCATAGAGGGCAATGTAGATTATATGGTTTCTCGCAGACTCTTTCTCCCTTCCCCAAATTCAATGAGGTGCTTGCTTTCCTGAACCCCGGACAGCCAGTCATGTTTAATGCTAGGTGAAATGAATGTTGTAAAAAGCTGCAATACAACAGAAAAGAGATGTAATAGAAAAGAAAAACTTGGCATTTAAGACAAACCAAGCCTTAAATTCTACACCTGGGACAAGGGAATGATTGAAATTCAAAACATTAGCAAAATATAAAGTATATTTAATAGAGAGTCAAATATATAGTATTTGATCATCGAAAATAATATACAAATTACATGCAAATAGTAATCACAACATACAGTAATTTAACTTATTTGTTCTCTGCCTTCTTCAAAAATAAATACCACATAGAGTTTAAATGTGTAATTATAAATAATAATCTGGAATAAATTCTTCCAAAGAATTATTTGCACTTTCAAGGGTTTTTTACCCCCTTAGCATTTGTCTGGTCTGCTTGTTTTGACTCCGCAGACATGATCAGTGTATGATACAAATACGGTTTTTGTTGGTGTTTATTTATCGTCTGTTTTGATGCAAAACCAGTGTGGTTAAAGTGCTGGACTAGGAGTGAGGAGACCCAGGTTCTAGGCCTCCCACAGGCACAGAAACCAGCCAGATGATCTTAGGCCAGTTATTCCTCTCAGTCCTAACCACCATCAGGCTCTGCAGCAAGCTAGCTGATAAAGAAAAACCTCTGTAACACCATGCATTCATAGCTTTGTGTGAAAACACAGTACAGAAACGAGCAAAATCACAACCGGGTGATAAAAAATTTAGGAAAAACAATAATTTGAATTTTCAAGGATTTTTTTAAAAAAAATTAGATTATCCTTTTGGTATAAAGCAAAATTTTAATTTCAGTACAGTATAAAGATATTTTTTTGTTGATTGCTGCCCAAATTGTTAATCTTGTTCCAAAGATTATGTCCTTAATTTAAAATATGTTGGTAAATTTGGATTAATTTCAGTTGGCATTTCTTAATTCCAGATATAATCTGAATGAAATGTGGGGTGGGGCGGGGGGTTTCCCCTCCTTTCACAGTGCATAAAGGAGAAATTTAGGGTTAAATCAAACAAGTGCAGATGTTTGGACTTTACATCCAAAGGAGGACTATGAAGAACCAGAGTCTGTGCACAGCCCTCCCCAGCCTTCCAGTCCTTTGTCTCTTAATGTATTTTGGCTGAATGCTGAATAGAGCGCAAGCCACAAACATTGCTACTACCAAAGAGTACTGCAGCAATACAAGCCAAGACCTGCATTTTCTGGGTCTCAGCTGATGCAAGCATGCCAGCTAATGTCATAGTAGACCAGTCTTTAAAGGAGCACGGGCTTTTCTGTCATTTTATGCAACATACAAAACAGCAATGTTTTTTGTAAAATGATCAGCTCCAAACAATATCCTGTTGCATTGTTTATAGATAAACAGGGATAATCCCAAAAGGATTTGATAGATGCCACCTATTTTTCAGAGCAGATTCTACATGTTTAGAATCCTTTGAGGTGACTCTTAATATCCACTGATCAGGGGTGAAATCCAGCAGGTTCTGACAGGTTCTGGCGAACCAGTAGTGGAAATTTTGAGCAGTTCGGAGAACCGGCAAATACTACCTCTGGCTGGCCCCAGAGTGGGGTGGGAATGGAGATTTTGCAGTATCCTTCTCCTGGAATGGGGTGGGAATGGAGATTTTGAAGTATCCTTCCCCTGCCATGCCCACCAAACCACACCCAGAACCGGTAGTAAAATAAATGGATTTCACCACTGCCACTGATGTGTTGCTAAATTCCCAGAAAGTCATTGAAAGTGAATATCCATAACTGTCTGAAATTTAATGAATATTTATTTATATTTGGTATTTCTCAACTACCCATCTCCCTCAGTTACAGTATATCATATGTGATATATATAAGTATTCACTGAAATTTAATGATTACTGATAATTTCTCTCTTGTTTAAAATATTTTAGGTTTATAAAGTTGCTGTCTTGAAGCTGATAATTTTTTAAATCTGAGCTATGGTTCGTGGTTCAGAACTATTCTGAACTGTCTGGAGAAGGAGAGGACAGCCAGATACAGAATCATAGAAGAATAGTTGGAACATTTCCCCAACATATAGTATGCGCCATTACCAGCGGTTTCACTCATCAATTAATAATAGCTATTTGTTGCCAGGATTAAAAAAAATCTGTTTTATATACAGAAATTTCAAAAGCACAATAACTCAGTAGCTTCATCTTGCTTTATTAGTTCGCTAGGTTTTGTATTATCAAGGATTGGAGTATTAAAGAACATCTTGCTTCCAGATAGAAGATTGAATGAGATACGGTAATCCTGACTGCCATATTTCTATGTGTGTCCAGTGTTTTTTAGCCTGTGTCAGATACACTTAAGGAATATATGAGGACCAGCTTTAACTGTGATCATGCTAATTAGGTTTTAAAAATAGCTTCCAATTATACTTCCGTCAGCATCAGCATTCATGCTTGGCATCTCAAGTACAAGTGCTGATATGGGGAAGAGATTTTATTCTAGATTGGTTTGAGCTTTGGTGTAATTTGGCTGTCATGCTTGAGTCATTTGGTATGGATCTGTTTGCCCAGGGTTCAGCAAGTGCTTTTTATTCATTGTCATGCTTTGCTGGGTTCTGGATATTATGGGGAATGTTTTGTGTTCAAATTAAATTAACTTTGATCTCATTCACTTCTAATTCTACGGAGTGTGCAAAGTGTGAGGAATTTTAATTGTAGTAGGTAGTAAGAAGAGAACCAGGCTGGCGCATTGGTTAAGGCAGTCCCAAAGATGCTTTTTCAAGAGGCAACTGGACTTTGTTTTTTCTTTGAAGGCGTTTCGCTTCTTATCCAAGAAACAAAATGTCTTCAAAGAAAAAAAAAAACGGAAAGTCCAGTTGCCTCTTGAAAAAGCACTTTTGGGACAACTATGACCTGGCTGACTGAGAACCTCCATAGACATTGGTTAAGGCACTGGGCTAGAAACTGGAAGATCATGAGTTCTACAGTAGTCCTGCCTTAGGCGCAAAATCAGCTGGGTGGCCTTCGGCCGGTCACACTCAGCCCTAGGAAGGAGGCAATGGCAAGCCACTACTGAAATCTGGCCAAGAAGCCCACAGGGACTAAAGCAGACATTTGCCAGAAGACAGGACTGATTCAAAGGGGCATGCGCAAACACACTCACACAAAATAGTAAGAAGCAATTTTCAGCAATTGCCATTTATCTTGATAGTCGAAGTGGTTAGCTTTCTTTTGTTCTGAGACTCTCAGCTTATTTCTTGCTTACAACATCTCAAATTTATTTCTCTATCAACATTTCTTCACGTTTTCAGCATGTTTAAATATTGATTGCTATTTGTGATGCTATTGATCTCTCCCCTTGGGTTTGTATCATCTCTTTTTCAAGTGTTCAGGAATTTTAAGTCTAGATCACAGAAGCTGTAAAATGAAGCAGAAAGCTAGACTCAAAAACAGTATCAGGAGTTTTAAAAAGGCTAATTTTCAAATTAAAAAAAAAAAGTTGAACTCTTCCTATGGGTTAGACCCGTGATGGCGAACCTATGGCACGCGTGCCACAGGTGGCACACAGAGCCATATCGGTGGGTACCCGAGCTCAGCTCTGGCACACATGCGTGCGCTGGCCAGCTGATTATTGGGCTTTATGGTCCCACTGGAAGTCAGCAAATGGGCCATTTCTGGCTTCCGGAGGGCCTCTGGGAGGGTGGGGAAGGCTGGTTTTGCCCTCCCCAGGCTCCTAGAAAGCCTCTGGAGCCTGGGGAGGGCGAAAAACGGGCCTACCAGGCCAACTGTGCCATCGCATGCCAAAAGCGTGGCAAGTGTGAGGGGGTCACATGTGCATGGGGGGGGCAGGGCGCATAGAATTATGGGTGTGGGCACATGCACGCGCGACCCTCCCACATCCCCACGCTTTTGGCATGCGATGGCAAAAAGGTTAGCCATCACTGAGTTAGACCATCATTTTTCAAGCCTGCCAGCTTGAAGATGTGTGGGCTTCAACTCCCAGAATTCCCCAGCAGCCCAGCTAGGTTGGGGCTGAAGATGCTGGCTGGAGAATTCTGGGAGTTGGTCCACATATCTTCAAGATGCCAGAGTTGAGAAGCACTATTTAGATTATAAATAACACAGGCAGCATAACCTCATTATGCTTCTTTAAGTAGAGTTCAGATAACGAGACAGGGCTGAGATGTTGAAAATAAAAATTCTTAATTTAGATCATGCTTTGTTCTAAAACAGACTGATCCCTGTTGGTTCCTTTGGAAAGATGTTTCTGTAAAAGAAATGGAAAACAAAAGAGAAAAGGGATTTAAGCTTTTTATACTTTTGAAAGTATATCAACAATATATTATTTCCCCCCCCCAAAGTCCAGAGGAACAGATATCAAACATGTTTATAAAGGCAAGAAACTAGAAACCTTTAAAGCTCTTCTATCAATTATATAATGGTCTGAAAAGCATTTTAGGAATTTTTTAGTATATAATTTTAGTTAAAACTTTTAAACAAGAAGTTTAACTTCTTCTTAAACAAGAAGATAAACACTAATACAATAATATAAAGTAAGGAAGAAAAAGAAAGAAAGCAAAAAGTGCAAGAAAAGAAAAAAGAAACAAACTAGAAAAAAAAAAAAATAAAGCCACCTTCTGATATTCAAATAACCTCAGTTTCTAAAGTTACTTTTCTTTCTGTAACCTATTCAATCTAATCATTGAAACCATAAATTGCAAGTTTATTTTTTATTTTTATGCAAAAATCTATAAGAGGCTTCCAGTCACCAATAAATGTAGATAATGTTTTTTCTCTAATCAAATAAATCAATTTATAGCTCTGGTTTATATACTTAATTTTCCCTTCCTTTATTTTCCCTCCCTGTTAAGCAAACTGAGTTTAATATTAATAGAATAGAATAGAATAACAGAGTTAAACGGGACCTTGGAGGTCTTCTAGTCCAACCCCCTGCCCAGGCAGGAAACCCTACACCACTTCAGACAAATGGTTATCCAACATCTTTAAAATTTCCATTTGGAGCATTCACAACTTCTGGAGGCAAGTTGTTCCACTTATTAATTGTTCTAACGGTCAGGAAATTTCTCCTTAGTTCTAAGTTGCCTCTCTCCTTGATTAGTTTCCACCCATTGCTTCTTTTTCTACCCTCAGGTGCAAACTATTGGAGAATAGTTTGACTCCCTCTTCTTTGTGACAACCTCTGAGATATTGGAACACTGCTATCATGTCACTCCTAGTCCTTCTTTTCATTAAACTAGACATAATAATAGTAATAATTAATATTAATAATTTAATTGTGTATGCGTATGTATATGTGTGTGTGTGAGTGTATGTATATATGTGTGTGTATCTATCTATCTATCTATCTATCTATCTATCTATCTATCTATCTATCTATCTA
>WNWU01000041.1:942570-1024532 GCA_012654045.1 Ptyas mucosa
CTATCTATCTATCTATCTATCTATCTATCTATCTATCTATCTATCTACTTTATTACCTTATTTAGTAAATAAGGCATGCATGGTTTCTAAACTTTCCTTTTTGCCTTGTGCATAATAAATAAAATTAATAAAACTAAAATAATCCAACCATAGACGTAAACTAAACACAGGTCGTCCTCAACATACGACCACAACTGAGCCAAAAATTTATGTTGTTAAATGAGAAATTTGTTAAATGAGTTTTGCCCAATTTTAAGACTTTTCTTGCCACATTTGTTAAGTGAATCACTGCAGTTGTTAAATTAGTAACATGGTTGTTAAGTGAATCTGGTTTCCCCATTGGCTTTGCTTGTCCGAAGGTTGCAAAAGGTGATCACATGACCCCGGGACATTGCAACCGTCATAAATGTGAGTCAGTTATCAAGCATCCAAATATAAATCATGTGACCATGGGGACGCTGCAATGGTCGTAAGTGTGAAAAATGATCACTTTTTTCAGTGCCGTTGTAACTTCGAACGGTCACTAAGTGAACTGTTGTAAGTCAAGGACTACCTATAATTGCATAGAGTAGCAAAAATTCTAGGCACATGTTACTCAACCTTGGGAAAAATCATCTCTTTTTCAGTGGGAAGCCCATTGTAGTTACCCATATATTAGCATGTTATTATCTTTGTGTTCCATGATTGTAGTCTTAAGGCTTCTGATCTACAAGGTCATAAACATATTTATTAAAAAGAAGAGCTAAAGAAGCAGCCCACGTTGATCCCTGGATGTATTTTTGTTATGGATACACAGCATACAGTACATTACAAACTTTTTATATTGTATGTAAGAGAGTTGATTAGTAGTGAAGGTCAGGTGCTTAAGCCACAGAACTCAGCTCTGTGTTTGAAAGGACCTCTGGAATACATTTGATTTAAAAACAAATAACAGAAGTAAAGAGAATAAAACGCTTGACATTGTCCATGTTCAGTTAGAATGGGAATTGAAAACTGAAAATATGCAGGTGGGCATAGTCTTCACCACCTTGGAAAGCTTTTATTTTATTTCTGAATAGAAAGGAAGAGTGTAAATACATTGGTATTACTAACTAAGTATATAGTTTTAATTTTAAATCAATACATTCAAGTTCATATTATTAGAAGCAAATTTGATGCAGATCAATAAAATGAGCGAATATAGTGGAGAAAGTTCTAATTATGTATTATTCCTATGTAGACTTAATCATTCTCTAGTTTGTATTTTTAAATAACTTGATGAAGTCTATTGTCACCTGAGGTTCAATTCCATTTTTGCTGGAAGTAACCAAAGTTAGATTGCAAAGAGTGGCCTCATTACGGCATCTGACTTTGTTTCTACATGTGAAAACCACTTTTGTACTTGTTGAGAGAAACCGAAAGAAATGCTACATTAATTTTGGGATTTGACTATTAGAAATGTTTACGCTTACAGAAATACTGGCTACTATTGAATTTTAGATTGCAAAGTTAATTTTTTTTAAAATATTTGTAACTGCTTCAAAGAAAATTGAAAGCTATTTTTTCCTCTATCTCTTTTCATCTTTATTACTTTGCACCTTCCTTTCCCCCTTTTTCCTTCTTAATAATTTTTGTTTGCTATTTATATTTTCTTTTGTAGAATTGTAATAAAGTATATTAAGAAACCTTATTACTGCTCATCATTATGTTTGAACCACTTCGCAGTGTGTTTTACTATTATATATGACCTTTCCCTGTAAGCACAATTCTAGAAGATAAGAAAAGAGTCATTGTAGCATTTATAATTAAAAGATGAAAAATGAATATATTGGATTTAATGGCCTGATTTGGACACAAAATAGTTTGCATTTAATTAGGTATGTGTAAATGGAATTTGTTTGTTTAACAATGTTCCGTGTTCACCATAATTTGAGCATTTAGTAGCTGACAGAGATCCATAAGCCACCTCTTCCTTTTGGGAAGAGGGAGGTTGGTATGTTATTTCAGTAAATGTATGGGATTTTTTTCAAGTAATTTCTGATTAGAGCATAGCAGCCACTTGTCAGTACTAGTAGTACTGGGACTATCAGGTAGTTCTGGAGTTATTGCTTTTTTTTTTTTTTGATAAAGAGATGCTTGGGAAAGCAATGTATTTTTAAAAAATAAAGAACGAACAGTAATCTTAATATTGCCATGCCTTTCTCCATTTTTTTTTTACTGTATTTGGAACCTTGAATAAAGTTTTGGAAAATCTGAAATAGAGGAATGGTAGTGTTAGGAAGCGTTAAATTAGAATACTTAAAACAATTTAAAATGTGTTATTTACATCTTCATGATGTCTGATAATTTTTTCATCTGTTACATTTTTATAAGAAGAGCACATTTACATATTTTAAGACAAACACAGTACTTTCTCAAGAGCCGCAGTGGCACAGTGTTTAGAAAGCAGTACTGCAAGTTATTTCTGCTGACTGCCGACTGCCTGCAATTTGGCAGATCAAATCTCACCAGGTTCAAGGTTGACTCAGTCTTCCATCCTTCCGAGGTGGGTAAAATGAGGACCCAGATTGTTGGGGGCAATATGCTGACTCTGTAAACTGCTTAGAGAGGGCTGTAAAGCACTGTGTATATAAGTCTAAGTGCTATTGCCAGTGCTATAATACTAATTGCCTTTTCTGTGGCAGCACTTTTCCTATGGCATACTCTTCCCCCTGAAGTTTGATAGATCTCCACACTTTTAACTTTCCATAAGGCTTTAAAGACTCAGCTTTCCCATCAAGCATTAGGAAAAGATCAGATGATGTCACATTAGCACAGATTGGCACCAGGATCTTGTTATTTTAATGTTTTATGTTTGAACTGGTTGCACTTTTTAAAATCATTTTTTAAAATGATTTTAAAGGTCTTCTAATCTTGGATGAGAGCTGCCCAGATTGGCTGAAAGATGGGTGCCAATATAAATGTTATAAATAAATAAATAAAATCTAATCTTTATGATTGCTGCTTTGGGAGCAGGAAATTACCCATCATGTTTCTGGCCATATGACTATTAGTTCTGTGTATTCAGTGACCATATGAATGTCATAACATATGAATGAAGCAAAGCTATAGATAATAATACAAATATGTTCTTTGGTACAATGATAGTTTACCTTCTTTAATTAAGCATTATTTACTAAACTCATCTTATTTTTGAAACTCAGGATTAATTATACGACCTGGAGAATTTCTAGCAATGCAAGATTTCATCAATTTTTAGCACTGTGCTCCTATAGTGTAATATGGTACTTTTAGCATTTCCTCTTTTTTAACCTTTAGATACTAATTGAAAAGAATATAAATATGAAGACTTAAAAAAAATTACCAAGTTCAGTGAGTGGGATTTGCAATTTATATAACCTGATATATGACATGAATTAGTTCTCCCAGATGTCGCTGCTATATTGTTACTTGCACAACAATAACATTGTTGCTTTATTTTCAGATCTCGAACCTGGAAAATTGATTTCAATGAATGTGTTGCCTTCTGGAAGAGTGCTGTGAAGCTGTTTGCCAACATTTCCAACTGAAAATTAATGCTAGGCATCCTACTTAAGAGAAGAATAGTTTCTTGTTAAGTAGTACCTCACAGTAAAATCAAAATGTATGGAAGTGCAAGAACAATCAGTAACCTGGAAGGCAGTCCTGCCAGATCTCCACGTTTGCCACGGTCGCCTCGTCTGGGCCATCGGCGAACAAGTAGTGGAGGAGGTGGAGGGACAGGTAAAACTTTATCAATGGAGAACATTCAGTCACTTAATGCTGCCTATGCAACATCTGGACCAATGTATCTGAGTGACCATGAAGGTGTGGCATCTACTACTTTCCCAAAGGGCACAATGACTCTTGGAAGGGCTACAAATCGAGCTGTCTATGGTGGACGAGTTACAGCGATGGGAAGCAGCCCTAATATTGCTTCTGTTGGCCTTTCCCATTCAGATCTCCTTTCTTATACTGACCAGCATGGAGGGTTGACCACTTCCTCACATCATCACCATCATCAAATTCCTTCCATGCTGAGGCAAGTAAGAGACAGCACCATGCTAGATTTACAGGCTCAACTGAAGGAGTTACAAAGAGAAAATGACCTTCTAAGGAAAGAGCTAGACATCAAGGATAGCAAGCTTGGATCTTCCATGAATAGCATCAAGACCTTCTGGAGTCCAGAGCTTAAAAAAGAAAGAGTTTTGCGCAAAGAGGAAGCAGCCAGAATGTCTGTTTTGAAAGAACAAATGAGGGTTTCTCATGAGGAGAATCAGGTAAGCAATGAACAGGAAATAATGACATATATCAATTGAGTAGCATGTCTTAATTTACTTACACGGATATTCCTTAGTGATATTTCTTGTTCCTATGAAAACAGAAAAACTGGGTACGTCTTTGATATGGTTGCCATCTATATTGCTACTTGACCACTCCTTAGTTTGCATTATTTTCAATAACTTCTATAAATACATAAATATACATCTTCACCAGGCTAAGGGAACATATTCAGAAATAGGTGTCTGCTGGGGAGTTAAAACTGTTCATTTATGTAAAAAAAGGCAAAACATGATGAAGTACTTTGAATTGCATCAACACATATTTCATTTGATAGTTGCTTTTCATTTCATTCTAGATTTTGAAGTGACATAGTAAATGATCTCTTATGAGTAATGGCCTATGTCAGTGATGGCAAACCTATGACGTGCAATTCTTGGAAAGGGGACCCACCGTTATGATTTAGGTGACACACCAGAGTTCAACATCTGACAAAAACTATTTTTAAAAGCACTTCCTGTTCTTGTGTGGTTTTCTGAGTTATTGTGAGAATCGGGTGTGCTGTTGTGTGGCCACTAGAGTCTCCAAAAACCATATAAGAACAGGGAGTGCTTTGATGTGGTTTGTGGAGGCCACAGGCCACAGAAGAGCATTCTGCAAGAGTGCTGCAGGAATTTTGTTCTGCAAGAAGAAAAGCCTTGTATGACACAAAGCAATCTCAGGTAGGCCATAAGGCCTGTCAACTGAAAGAGAACTCTGCCTGAAGGCAAAAGAACACGGCAGATCTTGGGGGCCACTAGGCTGCAGGGCAACTACATCAGTCTCCGAGTCTTTTCTCTGTTGAGCAATGGCATGAGATGGCCTTTGGAATGGCAGTGATGGTAATAGGGCTGAAGTTGAGGCCCAGGCCTTTACTTCAGACCCAGCCTTGGCATTGCCATCGGGTGCTGCTGTTCAAGGTGACCTAAATGTTGGTGAGAGGGGTGGAAAAGACAGAGAACTGCTTCTCTTTTGTTTGGGTATGTGTAGCAGAATCAAGTTAGGCATTTTCTGAATTTTTGACATGCCAAACGCAAAGGTTTCACCATCACTGGCCTACGGTTATAAAACTGAAGATTCATCTGAATTACTATTACAACATCATCCAAGGGCATGAGAAAGCAAAGGCAGAGAAATCATCTTAGTGAGTCCTGGGTAACTTACCATTATTACAGTTTCATGATGTTAATGGTGGAGCTGGAAACAGACAATTGCTTCCTGTGACAATTTGGACAGGATCGTATTATCGACAAAAATAGATAATGATATTGTCCAATTTCCTTGATTACACATATTAATATTTCAACGGAAAGTATGTACAGTACATTCATGATGACATATGATTTCCATGGACTGACATGTCATTATGGAGGATGTTTCTGAACTACTCTATTGTATTTAGAAAATAACCTCCTTTAGAAATGCTGAATAATTAGAAAAATTATTTCCCTTTATATCTTTTGGCTGTATTTTTGCTGAAAACTAGGCAGCTAGTCAAGAAAACTATGGACTCTTCTGAAATAAGATCTCCAGATAATTGCTTGGAAGGAGTTACTAGTGGAGGATGTTTGCGTTTAATTCTGGGTTAAAAATCACAAAAGTGCATGAAGTTCTGACTAGATGCAAAATGATTGTATTTGGATCTGGAAAGGAAATTAAAATATTATGGGGAAATTATATTTAAATTGGGTGTAACGGTAAATGTTTCCCCTGTCCAGTTATGCCCAACTCTAGGGGCTGGGGTGCTCATCTCCATTTCTTAGCCAAGGGTGACATCCTTGTCCAAAAACACTTCTATGGTTATGTGGCCAGCATACACTGAGGCACATGGAACACAGTTATTGACTGGTGGGGAGCTTCTACAATTAAGACGCATGACATACTGACATTTTCAAAATAAAATATATTGTAATTTAAGATAATTAAAGGATGAGATACAATCTTGAACATTACAGTGGAGGATAGAAGCTTTTGGTCAGCATCCCTGGGTTTGGTTTTATATTTCTCCATTCCATAAGTGCCACAAAGGCAAAAGCACTAGCACTTAGACTTATATACCACTTCACCATGCTTTACAGCACTCTCTAAGTAATTTAAAGAGTCAGCATATTGCCCCCAACAATCTGGGTCCTCATTTTACTGATCTAGGAAGGATGGAAGGCTGAGTCAATCTTGAGCCTAGTGAGATTCGAACTGCCAAATTGCAGTCAGTCGGCAGTCAGCAGAAGTAGCCTGCAGTACTGCATTCTAACCAGAGGTGGTAGTCAGACGGTTTGGACTGGGTCGCTGAACTGATAGCGACTTCTGGCTGGCTACGCCCACGCCCAGTCGCCCTGTCACCACTCGCTCACCCCTTTTGGCTGCTCGATGCTCACTCACCTCTTCTGGCTCACCCTGCCCATCCCCACCCTATATATGTTGCCTTCACCACATGGCCAGTTGCCTCACCAATGACTGCTTAGCTCAGCACACCAAAGTTAAGCAATGCATGCCTCCTGCTCTCCCTTCACCTTGGGTCGGGGGCCAGGGCCCCGAGGCCCCAAGCTGTCGCCTGCCTCGGCAAGGTCACAGAACACATGACTCCCCAGCTCTGGCCTTGCCCCAGAGCTGTCGCCCGCTCGCTATCTACCTTGACTGGGTCGGGGAATGCTCCATTCCCCAGCTCCGGCCCAGGGCCTTGCCCTGGAGGTCTGCTTGCTCACTGCCCACGTTGGCCAGGTTGGGGAATGCGAGATTCCCTGGCTCTGATCTTCCCGCAGAGCCTCCACCCGCTCCCCGCTCTCCCTTAAGCACGATGCGTTGCCCTGTTTCCCCTCCTTCAGAGGCCCTGGCCCTTAATCTCCCCGCTTCCTCCCCCATGACCACCTCTTTTGTCATCCCGTGGCTGCGATCTTCCCTTCCTCCCATGGCTGGCTGCCAGGGAAGGCAAGCCAGGGCTGAGCTGTCATCGCCGCTGGGCTCCCTATCAGCCCGCATCTCTCCCCCTTGTTGCAGGATGCCTGCAGCCACCAGAGTCCAGCTGCACCGAAAAAAAGACGTGGCTGCAGGCTTCTTGAAGCAAAAATGACTGACCTCCAGCTCCATTTCTCCAACACGCTGCCACCCTTTTCTATGCGCCAGCTGCGCAGGCGTACTCCATTGCCTGCTGCGCTGCTCCACTCGGTCCAGTCCAATGGTGATCATAAGTCGCTGAGTACATATATATGCATGTTGCCATCCCATACAATTTTTTTCATTCCATATAGCGCAACATTGCACTGTCTCTTGTCCTTGGTATGCAAATTATAGAAGAGCTTGGGTGAGAAAGAGATGCAGTGCTTTCTCAGGAACAAAATGTTGCAATCACTATTGGAAAAAAATTCAGTTTTCCCAGAGCTGAAATATTGTTATAGCTTTGCTCAACAATTCTCTTTGGTGAATGGAATTATAAGTATTAAACCATTGCATGGAAGATCCTTTGATAAGATAAAATAAAACCAAAATAAAATATAATAATCTTGATTCAGATTTCTACTGTACCGAACTAGTTAAACTGTGCGTTAAAAGAAAATGTTAACATGAAGAGTGTTAAATCAGTCTCCTATTGTTAATGCTTAGTACTTCTAGGGAGTGTTTTTTCTTTCTTTCTGCAGCTGTTTAGTCCTTATGTTGTTACGTAATACTTATAAAATATATATGCTTTACTCATAGTAGTTAGTGCTTTGGTCTGTACAAATTTCAAATGCTGAAAGGAAATGATCCATAAGAACATCTGTGGTAAGGTAATATATCTTTTAAAGACAATTTGACTACGAAAGTCAATGTTTGGCTTTTATCTCCATGAGGTTCCATATGACCAAGGAGTTGAGTTGTCAGGACCAGCTTTACCAGAGCTTGGCAGAAGGAAGGAGAAAGGTAATGGAAGAGAGAAACAAGCTAATCTCCCACTAAATATGTGAAGTCAGAGTGGCAATTCCACGTTAAGGGAGGTACCAAATTCAAAGAACATCTCCTCCGAGTCATTTCTTTGGCATGCTTTTCAATCATACCTAGAAGGAAAGATTGAAGGATTCCAACTAGAAAAACTGTATCCTCTCACTGAACAGAAGTTCATTGGTTTGCATAGTACCTGAGATAGTTATTTTATTATCCTTCATATTAATATACAGTATGAGTCCGTTTTTGAGATTATGGATAGGATTGTCTAACAGACTCTTTAAATTATTGGCTGGGTTTACTGCCAGGATGTGGTATCCTTGTTTGTGCACCAGTGTGCCATGTGAACTGAACTTGTACATCATGATTTATGGTTTAGGGAGTTATGCAGTCGTGACTTGGAATATACTACTCAGTAGCCTATTGGGAAAAAAAAGACTATCTAGGTAGTTCTGGAGAGAGGTCAGCTAATGCTGTTTGTTGAAAAATATTATGGTACTATTTTTTCAACATAATTTTTGTATATAATCATTTTCTGAACAGAAAGTAGAAATGGAGATAAAATATTTGCGAAGGGTTAGATTGAAAGGATCTTCTGGCAAACCTTTCTAACCTGGGTTATTTGCTTGGAGATGTTTCATTATTTGACTAGGAAACACTATTAGTGCTAGTGATTGTGGGGTTTATTCTCTGTTTATATATAGTAGCATGCCCTTCCAGTATTGGTGGGGGTGTGGTTTTCTCCTTGGTATATCCCAGTGGTGGGTTGCTACTGGTTCACCCCGGATCGGGCGAACTGATAGTGGCGGCAGTGGGAGGCTCCACCCACTTGCCCGGATGTCTCTGTGCATGTGCAGAAGTGACACACACAAGCACATGTGCACCCAAGAGCAAACCGGTAGCGACGGAATTTGAATCCCACTACTAGCATTTCCTCTTTTAGGGTATTATTATTTTCTTCTTGATTGCTTGTCAGGTGTTAATCTTTGGTTCTCTGGGTGTTGGATATTGAAGAAGGATGTGTTCTAGTCTTTTTGTTTCATTTTTAAGGGTTTTTTTATTGTATCTTTTGAATGATGTGTAAATATGGTTTATCTGAATGTATCCATTGATGGATGATTTGTCTGAGTGCCAAGCTTCCAGGAATTCCTTAGCATTTTGGGATTTAGTTGGTCTAAGTTCCCTACAGTTTTTCAGTTCCCCTATTGTTGAGTCTGTCAATATGTTGTGAGATGGAGTTTTCATGGTCTCTTCTAACTGCTAGCTGATATTCATGGACATGTTCTGCTAATTTTCTGCCTGTCCGTCTTATATAGTTACTGTTAGTCTTTATACTGCATGTTGGAGATAATTCCTGTTTTTTTTCCCTGGGGCTACTGGGCCTTTTGGTTTATTTAAGACATTTTGGAAGGCTTTAGTTTGTTTGTGCACTAGGGTGGCGCCTTGTCGTTGTAGTAGTCTGTTGGTTGTGTTTGAGATATTTCTGATGTATGGCTGTGCTATCCTTTTTTACAGTTTGTATTACAGTAGTTGCATTGTGGCGGGTTGAGTGGTCAGGTACTTTTTGATAAAGTTGTGTGGATATCCATTTTGTTGAAAAATGTTGCATTTCTGGTGTTCTGGGTTGTTGCGGTGTGTTTTTGCTCACCAGAATAATGTTCCACAGCAATTCTTGTAAGACGTTGGGTTGTTATTATGATAATGAAGTACTTGGATCATGTTTCTAATTTGTCATGAATTTCTCTGCAGGAAGTTGTTTTTTCTTTCCTTGTGAATTTTATTCCTTTTAAGATATTGCTTGTTTCATGTGTCTTCTGTAGTTTTTTCTTTTGTACTATGCTGAAGGTGTCATGTACATATAAGATCCATACTTTCGGTTGTATGCATAGGAGTGCTACAACTTTTAGACATTGCATTGCAATCTCTGCTATGAGTCCTGGGAGTGATTCCCATGGATATTCCTCTAATTTGTTGGCATATTGTCCATCAAATTGAAAATAGGTAGTGAGGCAAAGTTTGATGAAGTCCATGGTTCTGGATAGTTCAATCTGCGTTTAGTTAAGTCGGATGCATTGTGTAGTACTGCAGCCATAAATTCTTTCACCAGTTCTGGGTCTATGGATATAAAGAACGCCTTGACATCAAATGAAACCATCATTTTATCATTTTCTATTGTTAGGTCTTTGATTTTCTGAAAGAACTGTAGTTGGGAGCTGATAGAATATGTTAAGTATAAATGCCTGCCCTCCAAACCTAGTGTTGTAAGGGTTAACTACCCAGGGATCCCTTCACCCACTGACCCCTCCTCACCTGGACTCCGCCCCTGGAGTACTTAAGGGTCATCCATGCGGTCTGGGCTCCATTCTAGCTGCAAACCTGTAAGAGAGAAACATTATGTAAATAAACAAACTTGATTATACACATGCCTGTGTATCTCCTTCATTGGGCTCGATCCAAGAACATTCCTACAAATATGGTAGCAGAGGATGGTTCTAAATAGCCCAAACCAAACTAAAAGGATGCCTGAAAATATCAAGCTGAACGAAGAAACCGAAAGAGTAAACACCCGTGCATCCAAAAAGAAGATGGAAGAAATGCTAGCCTCAGCTGAAGCCAAGCTAGCAGAAATGCAAAGGAATAAAGAACGACTCTCCAGCCCTGGCTACTCAAGAATAACAGAGAGAAGCCTAGACGAAAGAGAGGATGAATCAGAGACCGAGCTACGCGAAGAAAAGGAGCTAAAAGAAAAGCTACTAAGCCTAGCCGGATCGACATCAAACAAGTCCAGTCTCATCGCGGAACTCCGCAACCTCCTTGATGACTGCGGGGCAGCGACCGGGAAGAAAGATGACAAAACGGAGTGCAGAGACCAAAACGTGGTAAGCGATTTAAACCCCTACCACTCGCTCACTGATGAAGCCGATCCAAGATTCGCGCGCTCCCCACAGTGGCCATCTTGGATGGTGACATCACCCAAGATGGCCGACCAATCCCCAATCAGATCCCGAGATTTAAAAAACCCGGCGGGAAACGAGGCCTACCACCACAAGGCCTACGAATACAACCACGAGGCCAAGAACTATACCGGACAGGTGACATCAAGTTCGCCTACCGAACTCGAAGTAGAAAAGGCCATGCGGACCATCACCGCGGCTTTCGGAACCAAAATAAAAATAATAAGTTCCGATGCCGATGCCGATACCGCAGGGGGAAATAAAGTGACGTCCTACACGCATAAGGGCAGCCACGAAGACCAACTATGGAAGAGAAATACCGAGGCGTGGGCACAGCCCCCCACCTTCTACGCCGGAAACCTCGCCATGCATCCCCTAAGCTACGCCATAAAACCGGGAGAAATAAATGAATACTTACCACACCAAAGGACTCAGCCGAGACCTCCGGGGTTGTCGACGGGCATAGGCGCCGGCCCGTACCTAAACTTCGGCCTCCAGAGCGGACCGGAGCCCCAGGGCCTTCACCCAAGCCTCGCGGACCCGCATCGATGTCCAGGCGGCGCAACGAGACCCACGACGCTCCAGACGGCGACCCAAATAAACTTCGGCCTCCAAGGACCTCCAAAGACGGAGCCAGAAGTCCAACTCGAGAGGCAAGGCCTTCACCCGGGAGCAGCAGGAACGAGCTCCTTCCACGACGGCGGCAGAGACAGAATGGCCCAGGAGCATGCGCAGAACCGACCTGCAATAAAAAAACAACAGACCATAGAAGCAAGTCACTACAGACTGACTCCCTGCATTCCCCTGCCTTATTGTGAGTTCCCTTTTGCTTTGGACCATGGACAGCAACCATCAATAGGTAATATTACTCACAATACAGGGACACTTCCAAATGACTTTCCCAAACTCAGGGTAGATGGGGTTAACTTTGTTGAATGGAACCAACAGTTACAGGTTGTCCTCTTAAAGGAACATTTACTATTTTTTATAACTAACCCACCAGAAAAGCCTTGGACTTTTCAGTTAGATTGCATGCATCATAAGGCTTACCATTTGTTACTAACCAGCATATCACTCAGTATGTATCCCAGTATCAGCCACAACTTGACAGTGTCAGAAATAGTAACCTTTTTGCATAAAATGTTCCACAGCAGAAGTATAGCCACTACCACAAGAATCACCAGGGAATTCTACTCAGCCAAACTCAAGGGGGGAACTTCAATGAGTGAACACATATTGTCACTCAATGCCACCAGAGCTGAGTTAATTCAGAGGGGGGAGAACATAACAGAAGGGAACATGGTGAGCGTGATCATAAATTCCTTAGACCACAGCTGGAATGATTTCATCATGCACTTAGACAGTTCCAGCCTAGAACGCATCACCTTAGATATGCTAACCAGTAAACTTATCGCGGAAGACAACCTCAGGAGGGATAGATACCAGAACCACAGAGAACCAAGGATTAGCAAAAGAGTAGAATTCCACAGCAGAGACTACAGCGACATAGAATGCTTCAATTGTGGCTCCAGGGAACACTATAAAAGAGATTGCCCCAGGAGAATAAGAGACATGAGACACTCACAATCTAGAGACAGGACTGAAAACAGACATAGACTCCCCGAAAGACAGACAAATGAGAACAGATATAGGCGCAGAGATTCACCCAAACCCAGGGACGGGAGGAGATACCGGGACAGTTCCCGGGACAGTCACAAGGGTTCACTATATGGGCTGAGAGCAAGGGACAGCACACTGGGATACACCAACACCAAAAATGCATGGCTCCTAGATTCAGGAGCCACAAACCATACCACTTATGACACAAAATTATTTACTAAATTCACAGAAGAGAAATTCACCATTAAAGTGGCTAACCAAAGCAACGTGCTAGTAACCGGAAAAGGCAACATAAACATCCCAGAGATAGGGGAAATAGAGGGGGTATTGCTTGTTCCGGAGATACCCTATAACATACTAGCCACCTTGAAGCTAAGCGAGGAAACGGGAACAAAAATAACATTTAAGGAAGGGAAGGTATTTTTGACCAGAGATGAGAGGATCATCGGTAGAACTATAATAAGCGAGGGTTTACCATACTTCCAGCCTAACTGTAGCAGCCCCCCCAGGATAAACACCAACACTAGTGACATGATAGACACTGCACCCAACACCGAGGAGACAGAGGAAGTTAATCACGACCCGACGCCCAGTGACCCAGACATGAACCAAACTTTAGAAAAAGAGAAGCCATCGTTAGGCAAACCCATTCACGATGAGTGTGCCCATTTATTGCATAGAAAATTGGGTCATAGCAGTTTTCCGGTTGTACAAAAAATGGTCAATTGTTCTGATGGATTAAAGGTTAAAAATTGCAAAAACTATTTAGAGTGTTCGGTGTGCAAATGTTCCAAGTTGAAGGCCAAAGCCAGACCAAAAAAATCAGAACGCACCACAAATTCCTTGTTTCAAATGGTACACATGGACCTAGTTGGGCCCTTAAGGCCATCCATCAAATATAAGAAAAGGTTTTTCCTGACTATCGTAGATGACTTCAGTCGCTACGGTTATATATATACACTCAAGCACAAACATGAGGTGTTCCAGAAATTTAAAGAATTTCATAAAAAGATAGAACTGCAACATAATATTAAAATCAAGCAAATAATGACAGACCGAGGGTCCGAGTTCATGTCTCAAGAATTTTCAAATTGGCTCAGGGCGCAAGGGATGCTGCGCTTTACGTCGGCCCCTTTTTCGCCATTTCAAAATGGAGTCGTAGAGAAAAAAAAATGGAACCCTACAGACAATGATGAGATGTGTGCTAGAGGATGCAGGGTTAGGACAACACTACTGGTCAGAAGCCGTTTTATACTCAAATTACACGCTTAACAGGTTATGGTGTAGCGTAATAAATAAAACACCGTACGAGGTCATGTATAATAGGAAGCCAAAGATAGCACACCTTCACATATTTGGTGTAACCGCCGATGTTCATATCCCCAGACAGATACGCAGGAAGGGAGACAAAGTTTCCAGGCGACTAAGATTCATGGGATATGAACCGGGCACCAAGGGTTTTAGATTCATTGACAGCAACAACAATTTCATAGTTTCACGCACCGCAGTATTTCATGAAAACTCTAATTGGTCCAAAATACATCTTAATGAAATAACCACAGAAGGGGAAAACACCAACCGTTCACATATCAAAACACAACGGGGCAGACCAATAAACAATGACATAGAAGCTACAAAACCAAGGGAGCATAGGATAAGAATCAGAGAGTGGAAAGAGGGACACCCAGACCTAAAAGTAGAAACACTCACGGAAAAGGAAGCCAGGTACCTTCACGATACGGAAACCACGCCCGAAAGGCCAGTTAGGACTTCTAGAAATAAAACCCCCAAGAAACTAGAGGACTATGTGCTATCTCTCCATGCTAACCAAGTAACCCCCAATAATTACGATGAAGTCCTCAATTTACCCACTGACGAGAAGGAAAAGTGGGAACAGGCGATGGAGAAAGAGATGAACAGCCTGCGTGAGCTAAAGGTATACACGCCCGCAGAGGCCCCTAGTGATAAGACCACCATAGGCACTAGGTGGATATACAAAATAAAGTCTCTAGAGGGAGGTAAATCATTATATAAGGCTAGATTGGTAGCCCAGGGATTTGCCCAACGATTCCCAGACGATTACACAGACACATATTCCCCCACCGTCAGAGCAGAAAGCGTAAAGTGTGCATTGGTGATAGCCTCGATTCTAAACTTAAAAGTACACCAATTCGATGTGCAGACAGCGTATCTCCACGCTGATCTAGATAAGGAAATTTATGTTAGGGCTCCACATAGTAAAAACACACGCAAAGGGGAAACCTGGTTATTGAACAAGAGTCTATATGGACTAAAACAGTCTGGGAAACGGTGGTATGAATGCTTGTCAAAAACATTAAGGTCAATGGGTTTTGAAGCCACCTCTGCCGACAACTGTTTTTTCATCAAAAGGTTGGGTAAATCCATAGAATACGTTCTGGTATATGTTGATGACATTCTATATGTTGGTGACCAAGATCATAAGTGTGAAACATTTGCTAAAGAACTGGGAAAGCACTTCACCTTGAAGGTACTAGGAAAGGTTGACAAGTATCTGGGGGTACAAATTACCAAAACCAACAAAGGCTTCAGACTGTCACAGAGAGAAAAGATAGTGGAATTGCTACATAAATGTTACATGTTTGATGCCAGACCATGCGAAACCCCCATGACACCAGACTTCCTAAAAAACATGTACGATGAGTCAGAGCCTTTTAATGACAATACCTTATACAGATCCATAATAGGCTCCTTACTTTATATAGCGAACTGGACGAGGCCTGACATAGCATTAACTGTCAACCTTCTGTCGAGGCATGTGGGCAAGCCCACCAATTATCATTGGGATGCCACAAAAAGGATACTTAGATACTTAAAGCATAGTACAGAAGCATGCCTATGTCTAGAACCGGAAACATCCGGTAAGCCAGTTCTTTCATGTTATGCAGACGCAGATTGGGCTGGGGACGTGATATGTAGAAAAAGTACATCAGGGTACATATTTTTCTTGAACGGCAGCCCTGTACATTGGTACACTGGTAAGCAAAACCTAGTGGCTACATCGACTACTGAGGCCGAATATATATGCTTATCCAAAGCTGCGAATAATCTGGTGTGGTTCGATGACTTGCTCTCCAACATCTGGGCCGAACCCACATACCCCATCCACATACATGAAGACAACAAGGCAGCTATCGAAATATCTAGAGCTGATGCTGTGGGTCAAAGGTCGAGACACATAGATATAAAACACAAACACGTTAGGCAACTCTCCAGCATGGGCTTTATTAAAGTATTACATTGTGATACACAAGAACAAACTGCTGACATCTTAACCAAACCTCTGTTAAACAAACAGCATACCTATTTGACATCCAAACTAGGTGTCATACTACACAAATCGATAAACCATGATCAATCCACTTGTGATCTTACGGCCAGGCATCTAGAGGGGGATTTGTTAAGTATAAATGCCTGCCCTCCAAACCTAGTGTTGTAAGGGTTAACTACCCAGGGATCCCTTCACCCACTGACCCCTCCTCACCTGGACTCCGCCCCTGGAGTACTTAAGGGTCATCCATGCGGTCTGGGCTCCATTCTAGCTGCAAACCTGTAAGAGAGAAACATTATGTAAATAAACAAACTTGATTATACACATGCCTGTGTATCTCCTTCATTGGGCTCGATCCAAGAACATTCCTACAGAATATTCACTTTCCTCTGTGAGATGTTCGGGTTTATTGTAAATTCTTTGACTGTATTGTATGTGGGGCCCTGGCAATGATACCATCGGACAAAGAGGTATATTGGGCTTGTGTATTTTTGGATATCCATAGAAGTGGGAAAATGGATCCCCTGGTTTTCATCTGCCACTGTTCTTTTGTTATCTGACTTTCATGATTAGGTCATTAAGGATTCTCTTGATGAAGTTGTCAAATTTCTATATCAAGTTGGTGCATGCAGGGATATAGATTTATTTGTCTTCTAGTAATTATTTGACTTTTTGTGTGTATTGTGATCTGTCCATGACAATTGTGGATTGGCCTTTGCCCGATGACAGGATGATGATGGTTTGCTTTTTTTTTTTTTTTAGATTTTTGAATGCGTCTCTGTCCTCTGCTTTGAGCTACTTCTGTGTTCTTCTGATGTGTAGGATTATTGTCTGCTTTATGTTTTCTTGGGTCTCTGTTGTAGGTTCTGTGGGTTTAAATGCTGCTTCTAAGGCTGCAAAGAATTCTCACTGATTAGTATCATCTATTTATAGTTGAGACCTTTCTGGAGAATATTGTGTTCTGCAGTAGATAGTGGGTGACTGGACATCTTGACAACCCATTCAGGTTCCGGTACCTCTTTGCTTCTGGCTTGGAGTTTGGCTTGGAGTGTTGCTTTTTCCCCCCAGTTTGTACTACTATGTGACATAAAAAAACCTATCTCTTCCTGAGCCTGCTCTGAAATTGATATGATTAATTAACTGACATGTTCATTATATTCAGTTTTATGGCCGATAGTGCTCAATACACTCAAATAATGTTAAAAATGGCAAGAGTTGGATGCCCAACATATATGCCATATGACTAAATGCATGATGAAAAAAAGCAGCATTATTAGCACATCTCTCTTCTCATGTACACACCATGATGTAGGATTTTCTTTTCTTTTTTTGGGAAGTCGGGATCAGTGGTGGGTTGCTCCCAGTTTTGTCCTGTTCTTTAGAACCAGTAGTAAAAGTGGCAGGAGGCTCCGCCCACCCGCCCAGACATCATAATTGACAATCTGCGCATGCGCAGAAGCTTCTGCGCCTGCACAGAAGCATGCGTGCCTGCACAGAAGCATGCTTGCCTGCGCAGAAGCACACAAGCGTGCTCCCATTGCAAACCAGTAGTAAAGGTAAGTAGAACCCACCCCTGGTCAGGATGTTATTGATGTCAACCACAGTAGCAAAATCCTAGATTTACAATTTTGGCAACAGGTTGCAAAAATAAAATTCTGGCAAGGAATGAGAAAGATAAGGAAATAGCTTTAGATTTATGAATAAATGAATGAAAAAAATCACCTAGTAGCATCTCTCATTAAACAAACATTACCTTGTGGCATTAGATGCCAGATAGATATGTAAAAATAATTGTGAGAAAACATCATTATGTACAATCATTTATTTGATTGCTATATGTAGAAAAGAAGCTTTCAGTTAATGAAGTAATTGGTCATAAGAGTGACTTGTTTTTTAATTGGCAGATTATATACGGCTAATTTGGATTGGGAACTGTACCATACCTGATCATTTATTTTCAATTTTCTTCTATTACTTCATCTGTTTGTGATTAAAGAAAGATAAGTGTGCAAAAGATAATATGAAATATGAATAGGTTCAAATGTAGACTTCTTCTAATTTTGAGGCAATGGCAATGAATCATACACTTGTAGTTATAGGTAGTGTTTGATCACTAAACTAATGAATACAGATTCTCTAGAATAGCAAACACCATATGCCAGTCATGCAAATATAGGTCAGTGGTATAGAAAAACGGTCCTTTAAAAAAATGTAAATGCATTCCTCCCTCATAATATAATTTCATTCAAGATTAACCAGACTTCAGTCCTACTGTGTTAAAATGAGAGTTATTGTGGTTTCTTTGAGGTCCAATAGCACAAACCTATACAAATGTACTAAAAAACACAACATTCAATAAGGAATGCTTCAGGAAAAAGATATAAGATCATGAGCATACAAAAATTCTGCTGCCATCCACATCTTCAACCCAGTGGTGGAATTCAAATTTGTTTACTATCCGTTCTGTGGGCGTAGTTTGGTGGGCGTGGCAGGGGAAGGATACTGCAAAATCTCCATTCCCACCCCACTCCAGGGGAAGGATACTGCAAAATCCCCATTCCTTCCCCACTCCTGGGGGAAGGATATTGCAAAATCTCCATTTCCACCCCACTCTGGGGCCAGCCAGAGGTGGTATTTGCTGGTTCTCCAAACTACTCAAAATTTCCGCTACCGGTTCTCCAGAACCTGCTGAATAGCACCCCTGCTTCAACCAATATAGCTCTTAAGATCAGCAGAGCCATTTCTAATACATTTATCCATAAATAGTTTAAACAATCAAAGAACCAGCAGCCTTGCTTATTCTCTGCTCAGTGCTGAACTATTTGTATAGTGTTCCATTTATTCTCTCACACACTTTTCTTTTAATAATAGCCAGCAATCAGTCAACTCTATATTCATGCAAAGCATAATCAAGCTTCTTCACTTTATCACCTCTGCATTGCTCTCATCTCTTCTAAGCTTCCTTTGGTCTCTTAAGACTTGGTTGTGCCAGCAAGACTGGGGATCCAAAGGACAGATGAATTTGTGGGGTGACTCCATTAGCATCCCTATATCTATTATGTTCTTGTCTGGTTTATTTATTTATTTATTTTTAAATGTTTTTATAATTAATGAAAACGGTGGTTTTGCATATTTATTCATTGTTCTTAGCTTTGTTGTATACTGCTCAGAGTCACCTTGGTGAGATGGGTGCTTATATAAATTAGATAAAATCAATCATACACTTTCTCTCAATCAAGACATACAAAGTACACTTACTTTGTTCATATTCATAATTTTCTCCATGACTTGATGAAAAATATAAATCTGGTTTGCACAAGAGTTCCCTCGTATAAAGCCAAATTGTCCCACTTTGCTCAATGACAAGGAATAAAAGATGATGTAAAAAGAAAAATGTGATTTTTCAAATTTCTGTTCATAATATACATGTCAGATATATACTGATGGTCGTGCTCATTCAGTCTATAAGGAAGTTATTTAGGCCATACAGCTTCAGGTTTAAAAGTTATTTTATTATTTACAAATATACAATAATGAACAGGGTGTCCTGCTGCATTTATTACCCTAACTGTATGACCCAGAGGTTGAGAGGGAGAGAAGTTCACTGTTGTCTTGATGAGATGGATGGGAAGAATTAGGGAAGATATCCAATTGATTTGTGGGTATGACTCCAATAAGGGAGTTCATTGGTTTATACAGTCACATGGGATGTCTGTAGACTTAGAAGACTTAACCCCTTCTGGTGCCTGGGGCATCATAGGTAGGCAATATCTGACAGACCCCTTCTATTGCCAAGTGTGATGGAACAGTGCTCAAAGATAATAATAAACAAGTATAAGAAAAATAAATTATAAGTACAGTCCAACTGATTTGCAGTGGTTCCAATGTGTTTCACAAGGTACAGGTTTAGTTAAGAAATCGGCAATTCGATCCTTGGTATCGCAATAAACAAATTCAACAAAACCCTTTTTAACTAGGTCTCTCACATTTTTATAACGTATATCAATATGGCAAGATCTGAAGCTGACATCATCCCTGACCGAAGAGGCTATGACGGACTCATTGTCCTCGTGGAAAGTGATAGGTAGTGAAGGTTGTGTCCAAATGTCTGAAACTAATTCATATATCCATGTGAGAAGTGTGCAAGCATCAGAAGCACTGGCATATTCAGCTTCGGCCGTGGAATTAGCAATGAAGTTTTGGCGACAAACGCGCCAATCTATGGGGCAACCATTTAGGAAGTATATAAAGCCTGATGTGCTTTTTCTTGATTTTTCATCCCCTGCCCAATCGGCATCTGAATAACAGGTAAGTTTTGGGGTTACCCCTTCATCAGGTTCTAATAATAAGACCATATCTTTTGTATTATGCAAATATCTGAGTAACCTTTTCATAGCAACCCAATGTTGTTCTTTAGGCTCATCTACTTGTCTAGATAAGAGATTTGTACTTAATGATATATCGGGTCTACTCCATCTGCTGATATAAAGGAGTGATCCTATGATGGATTGATATTGAGTTTTATCATGATGCTTGTTACCATCTAGATAAGCAATTTTATTATAGTCAGTGCGCATGGGTGTATCTGTGGGGTTGCAGTTTTCCATGCCACATCTTTGTAGCAGGTCTTCAATCTTATCCTTTTGTGAGAAGCAAAAACCTCGATCAGTTTTAAAAATTTGTACACCCAGATATTGGTCTATATGACCTAAGGTCTTTAAATTAACATGTTCTCTTAATTTGTTTGCAAATTGTTCGCTGGATTGTTCATTGGGCCCGATATAAATCAAATCATCAACATAGATTAAAATAATTTCTTTTCCCCCTTCATAAGGTTTTGTCATTACGCACTGGTCAGATCGAATTTGATTATACCCCATTGATTTTAAAGTTTTGGTAAGGCAGTCAAACCAGAGCTTGCCCGATTGTTTTAAGCCGTATAACCCTTTGTGTAGCCTCCATGTTTTGCCGAACTCAACTTGAAACCCTGGTGCCCCATTGACATAAATTTCCTCCTCTAATGGTGCATGGAGGTATGCGGTTTGGACATCAAATTGATAGACTTCTTGATTTGAGATAATGGCTGAAGTCAGTGCTGTTTTTACGCTTTCTGGTTTTACTGTGGGGGAGTAAGTTTCATCATAATCTTCGGGAAAGCGTTGGGCAAAACCTTGGGCTACGAGGCGTGCTTTGTATAGATATGTGTTGTCAGGGAGTGTTTTAATTTTGTAAACCCATCGAGTGCCAATTGGGTGTTTGTGTTGTGGAGGTGTTGTTTTTGTGAATACTTTTAAATTTATTAAACAGTCCATTTCTTTGGACATAGCGTCCCACCATTTTAATTGTTCTGATTCCGGTAATTGGAGCATGTGTTTAAAATTTTTTGGAGTGATGGGTATTTGGTTTGTCTGTGTCACATTGTTCACATCAAATCTTTTAGGTGGGATGCCTTGTGTAATTCGTTTGGATTTTCTGATTGGTAGTTGTGTATCTGTGTTGTTTGTTCGAGGTGTAACTTTTGGTGTTGTTGTTTGTACATGTTGAATTCTCTGTGGTGTATCTGATGTATTTGTTTCTTGGGTTAATACGTATGAGTCATTTGAGTGTATTTTGGTCCAGTTGTGGTTTTCTATGAATGTGGCTGAACGGGAAATTATTACTGTGTTGTTGTTTTTTATGAATCGATATGCTTTCGAACCTGGTGCATATCCTACGAAACGTCATTTTTTGGACACCTAATTCCCCTTCCGTCTGAGTGGTTTGGGGATATTGACATATGCAAAGCAGCCAAAAACGCGAAGATGTGTGAGGTGTGGTTGAGTGCCATATACAAGAAAATAGGGTGTTTGGTTAATAACCTTATTCCATGTGCGGTTAAAAGTGTAATTGACATATGCAAGGGCTTCTGCCCAATAGCTAGGGGGTACATCAGCATCTAACATGACGCTGCGCATCATGGTCTGTAAGATTCCATTTTTCCTTTCACAAATCCCGTTCTGCTGGGGGGTAAAAGGAGATGTTTTGTAATGTATAATGCCTTTGGAGTCAATCCAGTTTTGAAATTGTACAGATGTGAATTCAGCTCCACAATCTGTTTGAATTTTCTTTAATTTGATGTTGTGTTGGTTTTGTATGAGAGTGTAAAAATTTTTTATTTTTTGAAAGGCTTGAGATTTTTCAGTAAGAGTATAGATATGTCTGAAACGACTGAAATCATCGACTAAATTCAAAAAATATTTGCGTTTGCCCAAAGAAAGTGGAAAAGGGCCTACAATGTCAATGTGTACCAATTCGTATATGTGTTTTGATCGTCTAGTGCTGGTGTGGGGAATTGGGGCTGCCTTTGATTTTGCAGCTTTACAAATCTCACAGTCAAGTTGGATAGGGCAATCCTTAGTGCAGACGCCTTGGGAAAAATTTTGAGTATTGTCTACAGCAACAGTATTGGCATGTGCTAAACGTCTGTGTAATAAATGGGCACAATTATCATGTAAAGGTTCACCTATATGAGTTTGAATTTTTGTTTTCGAGGTTCGTTGGTTTTGTGATATTGGTGAAGTTGGAGAGAGGAACATACAAGGGATTCAGAAGGTTGAAGTCCTTGATGAGAGTCATGAGGTGGAGTAGAATGGAGATCGAAGCAAGGTGGTTGTAAGCGTGGGTCTGGTCTTTCGGTGTTCGAGTGAAGAGAAGGAAAAAAAGTTGGGTCCTTTTGTAAAGAGGTTTGTACTTGCTGTGTAGCTTCAATAGAAAGTTTTTTTAGTCTTTTGGTTAATGATTGGTGCTGTTTTGTTAAGGATACGGTTAATGCATCAATCTCTTGTAAAGATAATTCGTTCAGGTTCAAGGATTCCATGTTAGGTAAAACGTTCTATGATTTTAAAAAAAATTACAAAAATTCATAGACCTGAGCAATAATTCTCCATCGTCTGCTACCATTTGTCAGATATATACTGATGGTCGTGCTCATTCAGTCTATAAGGAAGTTATTTAGGCCATACAGCTTCAGGTTTAAAAGTTATTTTATTATTTACAAATATACAATAATGAACAGGGTGTCCTGCTGCATTTATTACCCTAACTGTATGACTCAGAGGTTGAGAGGAAGAGAAGTTCACTGTTGTCTTGATGAGATGGATGGGAAGAATTAGGGAAGATATCCAATTGATTTGTGGGTATGACTCCAATAAGGGAGTTCATTGGTTTATACAGTCACATGGGATGTCTGTAGACTTAGAAGACTTAACCCCTTCTGGTGCCTGGGGCATCATACGTAGGCAATATCTGACAATACATGTGTGTGTTTATAAAACTATTATGAATAGAAAATTGAAAAATCGTGTTTTTCTTTTTACATCGTCTTTTATTCCTTTAAATGATCCCATTCACCACCTTGAGGTTTGACAAAGATATACATGATTATTTATTTACTTACTGCAACGTAACTTGGCATCTTACATAATAGAAGAAAAACGATTACAAAATTCTATGACTCTTCATATCCTGAATAAATTATTTGACAAACTATTCCTCTGAAAAGTAGAAGAGGTAAAAAGGAAAATTCATATTGCTTTTGTATGAGGTGGGCAATTTGTGGTTGGTGGGCAAACATGTGAAGTTTCTGGAACATAAAATTTTGACAGAACTAGTGCACCCCAAAATGGTATCACTGTCATAAATTCTCCTCTTATTAGAAGGCACATTGGTAGCCCCCTTATTGTAGTTTTTCTCAGAACACTTCCTAGCTTTTTCAGCATTCTTGTATAACATGAAAAAGAAACTGACGCTTTTCCTGCCCATCTCCGATTTAATGTCTGCTATAATTAAAAGATTCTAAACAAAAGCCAGTTAGGACAGGGCAGTGGTGAAATCCAAATTTTTTTCCTACTGGTTCTGTGGGCATGGCTTGGTGGGCGTGGTGTGGCTTGGTGGGCGTGGCTTGGTGGATGTGGCAGGGGAAGGATACTGCAAAATCCCCATTCCTTCCCCACTCCAGGGAGAAGGATATTGCAAAATCTCCATTCCCACCCCACTCTGAGGCCAGCCAGAGGTGGTATTTGCCAGTTGTCTGAACTACTCAAAATTTCCACTACCGGTTCTCTGAACTGCTCAAAATTTTCACTACCGGTTCTCCAGAACCTGTCAGAACCTGCTGGATTTCACCCCTGGGATAAGGAAATTGAAGTTTCTGGACGCATTCTTGCCCATAGATACTATATTACATGCATATCATTTTCAAATTCTGTAGGTCAGGTAACTTCTGAATTGTAATTCAGCATCACAGAATTGAGGAGTTAGAAGAGACCACAAGAATGATTGAGCCCAGTCCTCTTTGATATACAAGGAAACCATCTAAAATATCTATAAGAGATAGCTCTTCTTTGTTGTTGTTGTTGTTAGTTGCGAAGTCGTGTCTGACCCATCGCGACCCTATGGACAATGTTCCTCCAGGCCTTCCTGTCCTCTACCATCCTCTGGAATCCATTTAAGCTCACACCGACTGCTTCAGTGAGTCCATCCAGCCACCTCGTTCTCTGTCTTTCCATTCTTCTTTTGCCCTCAATCTTTCCCAGCATTAGGTTCTTCTCCAGTGAGTCCTTCCTTCTCATTAGGTGGCCAAAATATTTGAGTTTCATCTTCAGGATCTGGCCTTCTAAAGAGCAGTCTTAAAATCCTCCAAAGGTAAAGAGCCTACAACTTCTATAGGAAGATTGTTCCAATGTCCTCACTAGTGTCATCTAATCCACTTCTGTGTAAAATCCCTTTATAGAGCCCTTGCTACTTAGAGGTCAGTGGAATATATTTTATTTCAGTATAAGACTGCAATCTTACCCTTCTTTTATTTGGGAGGTTTAAAGGTCATTTGAGAGGCAAGGCTTTGTATTCCTTACCAGCTAAACTCAAACATCATCCCACGCCATAATGGATATTTGTTTTTGTTTTAATGCACTTTACACTTTCAGTCATCGCAGTTTTTTAAAGTAAGGTTTGTGGTCTGAGGCTTATTGTAATATACACTCCTTAGCCAATTGTGGTTTATTTGATTGTCCGTGGTTAAAATCTGCCTTAGCATAAACATACAAAGCAGATTATAGAAATCGTGTGATGAAAGGTGTGATTGAAAGCTGTGATTACTTGGATTATATGGAAGAACACAGCGTTAAGCTGTTGATGTATTCTTATGAATTATTTATCTGCCTAATATTGCAGTATTTTACATTAAAAGGCTTTCTTGTCTTTAATAACAATTTCAATTTTCTTTTGGTTCCTCTGTTATTGTGATATAGCCCTGGAGATTTACTCCACATCATTTTTCAGAATATTAGTTCTATTCTCTCTTTCTGAACCTTGACATTATCCTGTTGCCTAGAGGAAGAGCAGAAATTACTTTTTCCAGTGGAAAAAGGGAGAAATGTAGTAGAGGGTCAAAGTTACCTCAACTAGATATAACTTCAGAAATTTTGACTGTGTTGGACACTGCACCTGATTGTAATGTCTTGTGATTTGGGGCATGGTATTATTAGTTTTTCTACCATATAGTTACTATGTCTTATTCAATTTGTCTACATTAACAGGTGCCATTCTAGAGCCTTTATAGAATACTTTAAAATACTCTAAACAATCAATAATTTAGACCTAAAAAAGAAGAAAAAAATTAAAATACAAAATATCCAGGATAAAAAACTTTATCCATCACTTTATCTACTAAGCTCAAGTTCTGGTTATAATAATCAGGCCTGGGGTTTGCAAGGAACCAGAGATATATTCTGGTGTCTCCATCGTATGGTGCCCATTTTTATCCTCCCTTTGCATAGGCTTGATATATTTGTTTATATAATTTCTTTTTAAAAAAACTGGATTTTATATTTTTATATTGCCTGCCTTTATATTTGTTGTTATTTGATTGTTGTGTGCTGCTCAGAGTTGCATTTTGAAAGAGGGATGGGTATACAAATTTGATAAGTAAATAAATAACTTATTCACAGTGGAAGGTACACAGATCTGTGTTAAATTCAGACCCAATGGTTTCTGACAGCCACCTCTATGGTCCAACATTTCATCACCTTTCTAGAGATTTTAGAATATAGAAAAAAATCATAGTGTTAGAAGAGACCTCGGAGGTCTTCTGGTCTAACTCAGTGGTGGGTTGCTACTGGTTTGCCCTGGATCGGGCAAACTGGTAGCGGTGGTGGCGGGAGACTCCGCCCACCCACCTGGACGCTTTTGCGCATGCACAGAAGCGTGCGCATGCACATGAGCAAACCAGTAGCAAACTAAATTGAAACTCACTACTGGTCTAACCCCCTGCTCAAGACAAGAGACCTTATAGCCGTGATGGCGAATCTATGGCACGCATGCTGGAGGTGGCACGCAGAGTCCTCTCTGTGGGCACGTGCACCGGCCAGCTGCTCTCTTCCGGGTTCTGGCACGCATGTATGCCGGCCAGCTGGTCTTCACGCAAAGACCAGCTGGCTGCTGCGCATGCGTGTACTGGAACCCGGAAAAGCAGCTGGCCGTCGCACGCATGCGCAACAGCCAGCTTTTCTGTTCTGGGTTCTGGCGCTTCGGCATACTCAGTTTTGGCACTTAGTGCCGAAAAGGTTAACCATCACTGCCTTATAGCATTCTGGTCAAATGTCTATTTTTGAAAACCTCTAGTGATGAAGCACCCACAACTCTGGGGATTAAGCTATTCCATTGACTAATTGTTCTTGGTCATTTAATTGGTAGCATAAAGTTCCCTTATTGGTGTTGGCAGAGAAAGGATTAACTGTATCCTCCAAGGCTGATAGATAGAACAGTGCAGCTGTTTCAGTTTCCGTGTCTGGATAGGAATATAATTGAATTTCCGGTCAATACCACTGAGGGCAAATCAGGTGAGGGGGTTAGGTTTTTTAAAATAGGTTTTTATTATATGATGGATTTTAAAAATGTTCATAAACCTCATAAAGTTGGGTGGCTATATATATTTGTTTAATAAATAAATAATAATAAAATCTAAGTGCGAGAACCTTTGTGTGAGCAAGCATCTAGTAAAATATTTGTAGAAAGGAAGGGAGGAATAGATGAACTCATAGCAGAGCTACGAGGTGGGTTTAGAATCAGGTCAACAGAGAATATTTTATCTTGATATATAGTACATAGAGACAGATTTCACACCTCATACCTCAGCCCCAATGAGTTCATATTACAATAGAATATACCCTTCTACTACTATTTTTCTGCCATTAATAACAAACTTCAAAGCACTTTTATGGATTCTTAACTGTAGAAACAGATTACTCAAACAATTTAATTAGATTTTCAGAGTGAATTTATTTCCCAGATTGGAATCACGGAGCGTGAAGACCCTCGTTTGCTAACTTTCTGTATTAAGCTATGCTATATAACAGAGCTATGTTCTGCTTTAATGCTAAGGGGAGTCATGATTCCTTTTTGTCACTGGAACAAAACCCCATCACTTCAGATTTTTGCTAAATCAGGGGTGTCAAACTCAATTACATTGAGGGCCACATCAGAGTTGTGTTTGACCTCAGGGGGCCGGGTGGGCGTGGCTGGGATGGGCATGGCCAGTTCGATGTCACTCATGTCTGGGGTCCTGTTTTCGGCCACGATAGCCTTCTGCAGCCCTCTGCCAGGGAAAATGGAGCCTGGGGGGTGCAGGAGGCTGTCGTGGCCAAAAATGGAGCCTGGGAGGGCTGTGTGTGGCCCTCCCAAGCTCTGCTTTCAGTAGCAGAGGCACTGCGGGTCGGTTCTTCACTATTTCCAGGGTGGCCCTGTGGCCCAGATCTAAGCACCTCTGTGCTAAATGGTCCACATTAGTTGTACGGGCTTCAGAACAACTCGTGCTATTTTTTTAGTGTTATTTCCTACAGCAAAAACAAGACACTCTTAATAATACTTACCTTAGACATTTTGCCTGAAAGCGCTCATACTTCAGCCTGAACATTTCTCTAGGCACTTTGGTTTCCATTTTTTCTTATTCCATTCTGGAAGACATATTTCCAGAAGCATTTCATCTTATTCCATGAAAGGCACACAAGTATCACATTTTTTCCTAAACATCTTACATGCCCTTCTTTCTGTATATTGTATATCAAGGAGAAAAAAATGTGTTTTCTCCTGCTTTTTGAGTGTTTCTATAAGATACTTTCTCTATCTTATAACTGTTACATTTTTAGCACCCTCTTCCAGCTACACCATAAAGGTAGTCCTCAATTTATCACCATAATTCAGCCCAAGATTTCTGTTGTTAAGTGAGACATTTGTTAAATGAGCTTTGCCCCATTTTATGACCTTTCTTGCCCCCATTGTTATTTATTTATTTATTTAATATAATTTGTATGTCACCCTATCTCCGTAGGACTAAGGGCGGCTCACAACAAACAAAAAC
Source organism: Ptyas mucosa (assembly GCA_012654045.1). Taxonomy (NCBI): domain Eukaryota; kingdom Metazoa; phylum Chordata; class Lepidosauria; order Squamata; family Colubridae; genus Ptyas; species Ptyas mucosa. Next base: position 971,081 of record WNWU01000041.1, read on the forward strand.
AAACCCAATAAAACATAAAATACATAAATGTGCATATATAAAATACATAAATGTATAAATATATAATTTAAACATATATTAAAACCCATTAAAATAGTAAAAAAAACTCTCAGTCCAGGCTGGGCGATGTGAACAGCCATGTTTTTAATTCACGACGGAAGGTGCGAAGGTCAGGAGCCAACCGAAGCCCCAGAGGGAGTAGATTCCAAAGAGTGGGCGTGCCCACAGAGAAAGCTCTACCCCTGGGGGCCGCCAGCTGACATTGTCTAGCCGACGGCACCCGGAGAAGGCCCTCTTGTGAGAACGCATCGGGTGATGGGAAGCCACTGCTGGCTGCAGATGGTCCGACAAGTATCTTGGGCCTAAGCCATGTAGGGCTTTATAGGTCATCACCAGCACCTTGAATCTCACCCGGAGGGCAACTGGTAACCAATGCAAGTCGCGCAGGAGAGGTGTAACATGGGAGTATCGGGACCCTCCCATCACAACCCGCGCGGCCGCATTGTGCACCAGCTGAAGCCTCCGACTGGTCCTCAAGGGCAGCCCCAGGTAGAGAGCATTACAGTAGTCAAGATGGGAGGGAAGTGAATTACTGCAGTTTTAAGTCAGTAACAGTGGTGAAATCTTCCCCGGTTTGCTACCAGTTCGCTGCCTGCGCATGTGCGGTGTGCACCAAATGCATAGTGTGTACACATGCGCAGCACGTGCCAAATGCATGCTGCACACACGCATGCACAGTACGTGCCAAACACACACTTTGCGCTTAAAAAGGAGGCTTGGGAATTTAGGTGGAACAGCGAAGGGGGGAAACAGCTGTGCCATGCGATTTAGATTCACTAGAAAGCAGGATTTGCTGCTTTCTAGCTATTTTAAATCACGTGGCACAGCTGATCATCAGAAATACCGGTTCGGAGGAACCAGTAGCTTTTTAAAACTACCGATTTGCCTGAACCGGTAGTTTTTATCACTACTGGTTCGCCCGAACCAGTTTGAACCGGTAGCATTTCATCACTGGTCAGTAATGAATCTGGCTTCCCCATTGACTTTGCTTGTCAGAAGGTCACACAAGAGGATCGATCACATTTCCCTGGGACAGAGCAACATTCATCAGTATGAACCAGTTGCCAAGCATCTGCATTTTGGTCACGTGATCATGGGAATGCTGCAATGGTCGTAAGTGTGTAAGTCACTTTTTTTCAGTGCCATTGTAACTTAGAACGGTCACTAAATGAACTGTTGTAAGTCAAGGACTACCTGTAGCCCTGCTCTGGTTTCTTCCTTTTAAATAATTTAAGATTTTATTAGGAAAATCGTATTTTTTTAAAAAAATATTTTCTATGCTTAAGAAATAAATAATATGCTCTCTGACAAGGCCATAGCTGAACGGCAAAGTACACATTCATAAACTCATGAAATCAATGGACTTAAATAAATCATTATTGCATTTAAATTGAACGAAACTGTATTAAAAAACTTATTTAAAATATTGTTGACTTCTGAATTGAATGTGGTTTACAATCCCTTGGCAATAGTAATTGAACTCCCATAGTAAAGAGAATATTTTCTAAAACAATAGTACGATATCTAAAGAATATGAAAGGCAGACCTCTTTAGGCATCAAGTTTTGTCTTCTGCTCCTTTCTATCCACCACAAAATTTTCTTAGAACTTTAAGGTTTCCTTTTGAAACTTTTATTATTTATTTTATTATTTTATTAGTCATATTTCTATGCCGCCCACTCTCCGAGGACTCTGGGTGGCTTACACCAAAGACAGTATACTAAATACCATCTTGCCCCCAACAATCTGGGTCCTCATTTTACCCACCTCGGAAGGATGGAAGGCTGAGTCAACCTTGAGCCGGTCAGATTTGATCTGCTGATCTACTGAACTAGCAGTCAGCTAAAGTAGTTGCAGTACGGCACTCTAATCACTGCGCCACCTGGTCTACATTGTAAGATGCTTTTATATTCTGTAAAGAAATGTTGGTAGCTTTTGTATATCCCAGTGGCCTTTTGAAATAAAAAGATTCACAATTAATTTTTCCAGTGTTTAAAGTAAAAACAACATTGCAACTTTTAAAAAAGTCTACCCCCAATATCTGGTCAGAAATGCTTTAGATGTAAGGATTTGGGAAATGTTAGTCAGGATGGTAAGTTTGAATTAATGTCTGCATGTTCTTATTAAGAATGACATGCTGGGTAATGAACAGCACAAGGGATGCATAAATCTAGCATTAATTGTCCTATGAAGATGGTCAAGTGATGAAGGGAATAAGATTTGATTTGCTTTCAGTTTGGTAGTATTGGTTAGTTTTCTTACTATTTTCTTAGGTTTGTCTCTTTTGTTTGCAGCAAGATGTTTTATTTAACCAGAATGCTTTGTCAAGATAATATTTTAAGTGGGGAAAAAAGTCCATGCCAAGCTAGAATGCTAATTCTATATTTGTATTCCTTGCTAATAAAACTCTTATTATACCTTTATTCATTTATTTTTTTCTCACTGTTATATCATTATAAAAACATGAGGCATTCATATAAAGCATACACTTGCAGATGAAAATACCGTTACAACCAAAATTGCTATTTCTGTATCCTTCCATAATAAACATTAAACTTAAGCAAGAGGATTATTTTTTTTGTAAGGAATGCCAGTCAAACTGGTAAACAAGCCTATCCTAACCATTTTGAAACAACACATATCTTAGTTTACAAATCTTAGGCACAAACGGACAGATAATTTTATTTTAGGGAGTATTGCATTTGTGTTTTTCCTCCTGGAGAAAATCTAACTCTGCGGCTGCTAAGAGTTGACACCAACTGGATGGCACATAATCATCATTAGCAATTCAGAGACAAAATGAGTGACATAAAATGATATTTGTTGTTAGGTGGAAAATAATAATTATTCATTAACTGCATGACCTTATTGTGTTAATGCAAGCTGAAAACGGAAGTTGGCTGAGTCTTGGTAGGAGACATCTGTTTCTCTGTATCAGAGAACACAGGGAACAATTCATTTCTGGATCTCTGGCATGGAAAGGAAGTCTTGTCTACATCACAGCTCTTCATTAGAGAAGCTGCATACTGGATAAACGAGTAAGATCGTTAGTTTACCTGTTCTGTCCTTCTCAGTGGCCCTTCTGGCTTCGCCTGAACCTTGTCCTTCTTGAGAGAGAAAAATGGGCTGTGAACTTTTAGGTCATCAGTTTCCAGGGGGGTAGCTGTGTTATTCATGGCAACAAAAAGATGAGCAGATCTTAAAGACAAGTCATGATTTTGATGTAATTGAAAGGAATCAGATCTGACATCTATAATTAGTCAATGGAAGCCAATTAGATTATCTCCTCATTCTAATTAGCTAATTAATTAATTTTATGCCACCCTACTCCCCAGTGAAGTGACTTTGAGAAGCTTACAGATAGAAGAATGATTAAAATATGTTAAAATATGAAATCTATCCAGATTAAAATTTTTTTAAATTATATTAAAACCAGAAGTAAGAGACAGAGGGGACAGGGATTCCTTCTGGAACCATAGACTATTCTCAGATGTTTCACAGAAGATTGGGCAAACCTGATAAGTGAATGAGAGTTATGTTTGTAGAAAACTTTTAAGGACAGTTGTCTTGACTCTCATGCCCCAGTGGTACAGCCCATCACATTCACTGGGTTCCCCAACCCTCTGTGCACCGTGAATATGGGGAACAGGGATGCGGAGGCAATGCAATTTTCTTTCACAAAGCTTCTAAGTGCATTATACAAAATGGTATAAATCATGATGTTCAAGACTGTATTATTGTGATTGCTTGCAATATATTACACTGCAGTGTAACATACTTACAGTACTGAAATATAGTTCCTAAGAGCTTATGAAGAATTGGCCCAGGAATACCTAGTGTTAATATATCAGTTTTAAAGTAGTTTTGTTACATAGAACTAATTTTAAAACAGTGGAGTTTTATAAGATTCATAGTTGTGTTTTAATTTGATTTTTAATTTGGTGGCATTTTAGTTTAGAAGTACCTGATGATTAAATGACCTAATATGAATTAAACATAACCAAGATCCTTGCAGAATTCTAGTCTTTTTGAATGAGTTTTTTTCTTCTATGTATGGATGTGACAACAATAAATTAAGTAACTTTTAATTTGGAATGGCTGCTTCTAACCTATGTAGAGAAGAATCAGATGATGGCTAACGTGTTGGATACATGGTCAATGGGAAGAAATGATGCAAATATTTAGTAGGAAACAGAATTTCTGTTGTACAGATAGATGGTTTATTATTTTATTTTGAGGTGGGTTATTAACTGTCCTAGGCTACTTGTATAATCACTTTTATTTAGTATCTAGATCTAGAGCAGGGGTGTCAAATTTGATTTCATTGAGGGCCACATCAGGGTTGTGTTTGACCTGGGGGGGGGCAGGGTGGGTGTGGCCAGAGTGGCATGGCATTGACGTCATTAGTGTCAGGGGCACCTGTGGTGGCCCAAGCTCTCTGCCAGTGAAAATGGGCTCCCGAACTCTATTTTTGGCTGCAATGGCTTCTTGCAACCATCTGCCAGGGAAAACAGAGCTCAGGAGGACTGCCTGCAGCCCTTCTGAGCGCCATTTTCCCTGGCAGAGGCACCGCAGGCCGGTGCTTTGGTGTTTCCAGGACGGCTTCGCAAGCTAGATCTAAGCACCCTGCAGGCCAGTTCTGGCCCCTGAACCTTGAGTTTGACACCCCTGATCTAGAGGTTTGTGCCCATGGCATTTATGGAATCCTTTGGTCATGTCAAAGGAAGAAGCTAATCATTACATGGAAAGGAATAGAGATACTGATTAGAAGTTTCTGTTTCAGTTGTATGCCTGGCCAGTTAATTCCAGGTCCCGATTCTAGTCATAATAATTTTTTGATTTTTTTATGCAGGAATCTTTGTGGGAAGATACACGGGGAGGAAGGAATATGTGGTAAAAATTACTAAGTTACTGTTAACATTTGCTTTCAGAAGTGTAGACCTCAGACACGAGGAGAGGAAGCGTGGAGTATTTAGTCACTTCTGTACAAATTTTGAAGACAAGCTAGAATTAGGCCTAACACTTACCTCAACACTTTTAAGAACAGATTTATTTTCAGTAACAACACAAAATACATTAGGAAAATAAGTGTGTTAGTTGCAGAGCATTAAATGATTTGTAGGCTGGTGTTGAAATTAGTCAACACCAACATTGGGTAAGTGATATGTCAGAAAAACATTTTAGGCTGGTAAGAGGTGGTATTAGCAAATCATGAGAGCCAGCCTTTTTTTAGGGGGTGATCACACCTGAAATACATCAGTCAGATTTGGATTTCAGATTTGGATTCTTTAATTTTTCTTTCTTTTTTTAGTCTGAAAAATCTGGAAATACTCTACACTCTTAATGACTGGTGAAGGAGGCACTGCACTGCACTTGAACCCTGTAATTTATGGAGTATCCTCACTTGACCATTAGCAATGAGCAATCCCTGTAAGGACATCAGGTTCTTTGCAAAATGATTGATGTCATTTCTATAGTCACAAAGACAATCCAGGAAACACTGAAAAGAAGTAATTTCTGTGCAGAAAGACCCATTAAACAAAGCTGGAAAATCACTCAATCACATTGTATGTTTAGAAAAAGGAAATAAATCCTCCAGATCTATAGATTTCCTTCAGAGAGAGAAAGACAAGAGCTGTGCCAAATCAGTCCATTGGCCATCTAGCCCAACCTTCTATACTTCACAGTGGCCAACTAGATGCCTACAAGATACTTTGGGCTGGACTTGATGCTTATAGTCCTCTTGCATTGTCACTTTGCAGCAACAAATACGTAAGACATGCTGATTATGATTCAGGGGACAGAAAACTGACACCGGAATTGTAGCCACCTGATCTTTCATGCACTAATCCAATCTCCTAAAACTTTTTTTGGGATCTATTTCCATTACCACAACTGCTGACAGTGAACTCTATGTATAATTTAACCCATGGAATAATGAAGAACACAGCATCTTTTTAAGATAAGAATAGCTGGAAAATCCAGTCATAGTAAGCCTGTTTTGGAGGAAACATTTGGAAGCTCCTAATAATCCCTTTTTGATTTTACCACATTGAACAGTTGGCTGCCCTCAGCAGGAATATCATTTGTCTTCTTAGTCCTAACTCTTGATTATTTACCTACAAGTTTAAAAAGTACAGGTATGACCATCAATATCTATGTAGGTGGGCCATTATGTACATTTCCCCAATATGAACATTTCTCCCTTATTCCTGTTCTTTGTTCCCATGTTTTTAACCTGTTGCCAGGCCATAAGATCACATCAGTGGTGGGTTGCTACTGGTTCGCCCCAGATCGGGTGAACCGGTAGTGGCGGTGGCAGTAGGCTCCGCCCACCCGCTCGGATGCTTCTGTGCATGCGCAGAAGCGTAGCACCTGCACGCGAGCGAACCGGTAGTAAACTAAATTGAAACCCACTACTGGATCACATGTCTTCTTCTTTCCTAGAAGCTGAATTTGTTTATGAAGTTTCAGTGAGGAATAAAGAAGAGCTATTTTTGCTTGTACCACCAATGTATTCACGTTCTTAGGAATTGTTCTTGGAGCAGATCCTCATTCCCAGTATTCTTTAAAAAGTATAACAATCAAAAGATTGCATGACTTAAAAAAAATAGTTTCTAGAGTTAGTTATACCTGTATCAATATATTACATAGCAAGTTATTAAACATGGAAATATTTTTATAACTAGAAGTGAATACTTTCACTCTCATAAATGGATTTACTTTCAGACAGTGCATTAAAAGAAGCTAGAAAAACAGGTGAATTAGCATCATTAATGCATTGAATCCTATTTTGTTTTTCAGACTGTCAGCTGCATGTGAAATCAGGTAATATATTTGATGCTTTGCAAATATGACTGGAGAAAAATGCTGTGGATACACTATATTTAGACTTTAGTGACAAAGTAGACCATAGCCTATTTCTTGGCAAGCTGGGACAGTGCAGGATAGACTAACCCACCACCAGATGGATTTGTGATTGGCTCAGCATGTGGTCCTGAATGGAGCTACATCTATGTGGTGGGGAGCATGGTGGGGTACCTCGCAACTCTGTCTTAGGCTCAATGCTCTTCAATATCTTCATAAATGACCAAGATGAGGGGATTGAAAGAGCACTCATCAAGTTTGCTGGGGGAAATTGCTAACATTTTGGAACATAGACTCATGATTCAGAAGGATCTTGACAGACTTGAGCATTGGGCCTTATCCTACAAGATGTAATTCAGTGATGAGAAAAGTAAGGTTAGGCAGGAAAAAACAGATGAACAGGTAAGAATAGGCAGTACTTGGCTCAACAGCAATGCCTGTGAGAGAGATCTAGGTATCCTGGTGGATTCACTTAAATATGAATCAGCAATATGCTGCAGCTGTCAAAAAAGTCAACACAGCTCTAGGCTGCATCAGCAGAAGGATAGCATCAAGATCATGGGAAGTGATAGTACCTCTCTATATGGCACTAATGAGTCCTCATTTGGAATACTACATCCAGTTCTGGTCACCATGATACAAAAGAGATGCTAAGGCCCTAGAACAGTGATGGCTAACCTTTTTGCCATCGCATGCCAAAAGTGGGGGTTGTACAGTGGGGTCACACGCATGCGTGCCCACAACCATAATTCAATGCCACCCGTGCCCCCCCGGTTTTGGCACACAGTGGCAAAAAGGTTACTGGTGGGCCTGGTAGGCCCATTTTTCACCCTCCCCAGGCTCCAGAGGCCTTCCCTAACCCCCCCGAGGCCCTCTGGAGGCAGGAAATGGCCCTCCGGGGGCCCCCCAGAAGGCCTGAAAATCAGCTGGCTGGCATGCGCATGCACGTTGGAGCTGAGCTAGGGCAATGCTTGCATGCCCACCAATATTACTCCGCGTGCCACCTATGGTACACGTGCCATAGGTTCGCCATCACGGCCTTAGAAAAGGTGCAGAGAAGAGCAACAAAGATGATAAGAGCTCTGGAGACTAAATTGTATGATGAATGGGTAAGGGAATTAGGTATGTTTAGCCAAATGAAGGGAAAGACTAAGAGTGACATGATAGCTGTCTTCTAATACTTAAAGAGCGATTACAAGGAAGAGGGGGGTCAATTTATTCTCCACAGCACTTGAGGGCTGAGCCAGAAGCAATGGCTGGAAGCTCATCAGAGGATGATCCTCCTTGGAACTAAGGATTGATTTCCTGACAGTGAGAATAATTAACCAGTGGAACAGTTTACTTCCTGGAATTGTGGGTACTCCATACTGGAAGAAAAGATTGGACAACTAATTGCCTGGGTTGTATATGGATTGCTTCCTTGGGCAGGGGGTTGGCTAGAAGATCTCAAAGTTCCCTTCCATCCCTGTGATTCTATGTCAAGGCAACACAAGGTACCTCTTCATCTTTCTGCCCAATAGGCAATAGAGATAAAAGCACTGAGCCATCCAAATTGAAGTTTTGATCAGAAAAAGGGGATTGGACTAGCAACCTCCAAAGTCCCTTCCAGCTTTATAAATTCGGATTCTAAAATCAGTTCTTTTAAGGAAAATAATTAGCTATTTTAAATAAAAGGTTTATATTTTAATAAATCTATCAGTCCAAGCAAAGAGAGAAAGCGAACTGGCTCAAAATCATCCTGTCTCTTAGACACCCTTTGTGTCTGAGGCAGAAGTACGGTAGAATTTCTAGTCTGGTGCCCAGTGTCTTTGACTACTATACCAAATAGGTTCACTTCGATTATATGCTTCAATTAAGATGGCAAAAAGAAACTTCAGGCTATAATTGGAAAGTTATTTTTCATTGGTGTGGGATATAGGGATCCTTATTCACCACTACAAGAGAGATTCAGTTTTAACAGTTTGTTAAAATGTGCAACTGTTTTGACATAGGTAATCAAACAAGGAATAATGTTGTTGAAATATACCTTCAAGAGTGTTCTTTATACAAGAAAATCCAGTTTAAATTGTCAAAGGTCTTCTGTGCATCTAAGAATAGCAATACTATTTGTTTTTCATTGTGAGGTTCCATATTCCAGAATATCCAAAACATTTCTAATATTATCTTGTTATTGCCTTTTAGGTAAAAGTCCACACTGATCTTCATGAATAAAATTCATGTGAAATTATTTTCAACCTTTTAGTCAAAATTATCATAAACAATTTAGAGACATTACATTCAGTGACGATATCGGACAATAATTTCTTGTTAAAGTCTTGGTCCTTTTAGGTATTAATGCTATTTTAGCCTTTTTCTAGCTATCACAAATCTTCCATTCTGTAAAACAATATTCATTGTTTGTGATAAAGGTTGTAAAAGTTCATCCTCAAAACAGACTGTTTGAACCAGGTGGCTTTCCTGTTTTGGTCTTTAAAATAGTTTCAGACACTTTCCTTTGATCCATTCAAAAACTGTTTCTGTTTCTGATTCTCTGTAAACTTTAGTAAATTCTATTTATGTTAATATTCATCCACTTTTTAAGAAGAAATTTCTCAACCTTCGTATAAACTAATAGCAACAAAACACTTTTCACATAATTGTAATAGCTGTTATCACAGTATTTCTTTCTTTTTTTTTTTAATAAAAAGTTTTTATTGGTTAAAAATATACAATATTATAGTTTACAATATGTTGAATTTTCAATATCTTTATATAAAGATATTTCAATTATTATTTTCTTTTTTTAATTTCTCACACAACAGACATTATTATCTTAAATCAAAACAAACAACCAGGTTATATAAAAATTATATAAACAAAAAAAAAGAGTGTTATACAAAATACAATAAAAGAAGAGAGAGAAAAAAAAAGTCAATTAAAAAAACCTTAAACAATAGATTCCCCTCCTTTCTTCATTTCCTAGTTCTGGCTCTTAAAACCATGGTCTGGCCTCCCTCCCCCTCCCGGGCCGCAACAGCTCCGTCCGCCTCCGCTCCTTGATCATCTAATACTTCCCCCTCTTCGGCTCCTGTATCTTCTCCACCTAGGAAGGATTTATGTTGGTCAAAAAAAGCCTTAGCTTCCGTTACATTATTAATTTTCTTCTTACTGTCCTCCCAAAAAATCATCAAACCCTCCGGAATCAGCCACCTAAAACCTACTCCCTTGAGGTACAGCTTATTTGATAAAAAATAATATTTTCTTCTTAATTCTCGTACCTGTCTGGGAATCTGCTTCAGGATGGTGATCTCCTTGCCCCTGTACACCAGCGCCCCCAGTCTTTGTTTTCTCAATATCTCATCTCTCAGTTCCCTTCTCACAAATTTAATATGAATCTCTCTTGGTAGATTATGTAAAATTGCAAATTGTGAGTTTACTCTGTACACCAAGTCCACATCCCTTCCAATAGACTCCAAATCTCTTTCTAAAAATTCACCCAACATTTTAACCATCACTTCTCTCAAATTTTCCTGGTCAAGTTGTTCCACGTTTTGGAACCTGAGAAAATAAGACATCTTATCCAATTGTAAGGTTAACATTGCATTTCCTCTCCCATCCTCCACCTTCTGGAGTGCCCGTACCTCCCCCTCCAGACCCCCCATCTTCTTCTTGTTTTGCTCTGCCAGCTGTTGAACATCATTTAAATCTTTTTTCATAAGTGTCATTTCAGATTTAATTTCAGATAATCCTTTTTGGACGTCATCTAACTTGTCCAACTTCTGGTCCAATATCGCCAGTCTTTCCAAAATTTTCCCCATGTCAGTTGCTGCTGATTTGTGGCCCTTAGCCATCTTAGATCAATAGAAGATGAGAAATCAAAGGGCAAACCTCCAGAGAAGAAAGAGGGATTAGCAATCAAAGTAATTTTTCAACTGTCCACCAGTGGGCGCTCACAGGAGCAACGAGTCCGAAGTATAGAGTAGGTCAAACAGGAAGCCAGAGGAGAATGTTGTCTTCAATCATAAATAAAGAAGCAGGAAGTCAGACCGCCGCCATTGCCTGCCGGGGGGAGGGGCCACCAGACCTCTCCAAGAGACTCTGCCACAGCCATCCTCCAAGGAAAAGTCAGAAAGGTAAGGGGTTTCACCCCATCTCCTTCCCCCTAGTTCTCTGCCACGGCACCTTTCCAGCTACAAGGGGGGGGGGAAACTCCAACCCCCCCCTCTCGCCTCCAGGATGCCTGCTCCACTCTGCAATCAGTCAGTGCAGTCCGTTGTGCCTTCTTAGGTAGCACCGGTCCCCTTAGGCGCTGTGGCGCCTCCGCGGCCTCGAAAAAAAGCCGCCGATCGCCTCCCACCCCCTCTGGAGCCTCGGGCGCGCCAGCATCGGCCTCCCGGCCCCTGGAAGTGAGGCAGGGGGCCCCTGGCGAGCCGCCCTCAAACGGCAAACGCCCCAATAATGGGGCGCTTGGCCCAAAGGGCCTCCAGATGGGGGGGATCAGACTCTGGGGCCAGAGCTAGCCCGATCAAAGTCTGTCGCCAGCGGAACCGGAAGCCGCTCCACAGTATTTCTTTCTTATAACTGTAATACTTCTTTTTCTTTTCACAATTTATATGCCAATCATTTCCTTGTTTTATTTGAAAATTCAAAATTTCTTTGCTTTGCATAATTTATCTTTATTTCCATTTCTCTCACTGTTAATGTGGATAGCTGCCTGTAGAAACTTAACTTGGTGAATAGTAGTTAGTTTATGATGATTGTAGCGTTCAGTGCAGTGGTGGGTTGCCCATGGTTTGCACTGGTTCTATAGAACTGGGAGTAAAACCGGCGGGAGGCTCAACCCACCGACCCCAGCATCATCAAAATGCTTCTGCGCATGCGCAAAAGAGCGCACGCGCGGCCCCATTACAAACCGGTAGTAAACGTAAGTAGAACCCACCCCTGGTTCACTGGTCATGTGATTAAGATCTGTAAACTTTTTAGCTTGCTTCTGATGAGCAAAGTCAATAGGGGAAGCCAGATTTGTTTAATAACTATGTGATTCACTTAATGACATGATTTGTTTAATGTCTATGATGATTCATTTAACAACCATGGTAAAAATGGTTATAAAATTAGGTCCGATTACATGATGATTTGCTTAATAACCTCATTGCTTAGTGACCAAAATTCGGGTCCCAAATGTGGTCATAAGTTGAGGACTTCCTGCCCTGTTTGCAAAGGCATGCCTGTCAGAAAAAAATTTTCTGTTTTCTAAAAATATTGTCCCTTTTATCCATTTAAAACTCTTTTGAATCACAATCTTGTTAAGATTGTTCCATTTAAATTAAAATCCTTGAAGATACTTTTTCCCCCTCTTTCTCTCTTTAATTCCCCAAAGAAGGCAAATCATTAAGTGACTTTCTTTCCTGCCATTTGGAATGGCTCCCTTAGGTTGTAAATGTAGTGTTTAAGAAAGTGAGGTTTTTTTGCTGGTTGTATGTTCACAAATGTTACACAGTACTTTTTGATGTGCTGATATTTCCTTAGTTCCTAGGCTGCTCAACTCACAATCAACTATAAGAAATTAAATTTCTGTAACTCCTCAAGAGGCAAAACTATCTGGAGCAAAAATGGGTGACCCCCCCCCCCCAATCTCTCCTTCTTCTGGAGAGATTTTTTTGTCAGTCAGCATCATCTCTTGGCTGCCAATTTCATCACAGTGGTGTCTCTGCTTGTGGAACCACTCACAGGGACATCTAACACATCACAGATCCTCACCTGAAAGCCACTTATATTCTATGATACTTAAGAGTTTTACACCATAGATAGAAGTAGGGATGGATGAGGAATTTATATATTTTTTCATCTCAGTGCAAATTGACCTGAATTGTAATCCCTGGACTAGAATGTAGGTTAAAAAGTAGCTATTCATCAGAAAGCTTGCTGAGGGAAAGACTTCAGCAGTTTTAGGTCAGGTAGGCTGATGTGGAAAAGATTCTTTAAAAGGAAATAATGTCTTCAACCATTCCATGTTTAGAAATTGTATTTAAGCCTCTTCCCACATTATTAAAAAGGATGAACTTGTATCCTGTCCATACAAAGTTTTTCTCTTCCCCCCTTTCTCTTCAAACAGTTCCTTCTTATATTTGTGAATTAATTCTCTCTCCCTCCCTCCCTCCCTCCCTCTTTCTCTGCCCCCTCCCTCCGTCTCCCATTTTAACTGAGTTCTTATTACTCAGTTTTGTATTCAGCCCCATTCATTTATGATCTTATTTCTTCATATTTAAACACATACATTTCTTAAGTAACTTATTTCCACTGCATTTGGTTTGTTTCTCCCGACATAACCTACTTTAGTTTTCATATAACAAAGTGGGTAGAAGCACATCTTATACACAATGAGATTTGCATCTTTTGACAAAAATCCACATATCATCCAACAGTTTTTCATGACTATTTGCGTATATAAAAAGTTTCTGTACACATATCTCAATTTCTAGTGAGATACTGTCAATGTACACAAATACTTTTGATTGCTCTAATTTTTCATTATGTCTGTAAAATTGTTACTTGTTTATTCCATTGATTTTTATACTTTAATTATCAGATATGTAATCCTTGTTGTATCATATCCAACATTCACTATCCAACATTTACTACAAATTGGGTTCTTAGCAGAACCCAAAGAAAACATTGGTATACAAAGTCCATGCAAATTCACATCCATAACAAACAGACCTCTAACATTATAAAGATCATATGATCTTTATAAATGTATTCCTAAGTACATTGATCCATTAAGGGAACATCACACATCCATGTCTTTCTTCCTCCTCTCTTATTTTCCTGCCCCTTTCTGTTCATTAACCAGTGTGCATATTTTCAGAGACATGTTTCATTTCCATCCTAAACTGCTTTTACCATCTTCATCTTCATATGATATATTATGCAATTAAAACATATTCACTTTATACTTTTTCCAAATAAAAAACCCCCCTGCAATACACAGTTTTCACATTCATACATACTTCAGTTTTGAGGAGAAGCAAAACACCTTCAAAGAAAAACGAAGTCCAGGTACCTTTTGAAAAAGCACCTTTGGGACTACCATGACCCGAATGACTGAGAATCCCCATAGATATTCCTAAATGACCTTCATTACAGCTATCTGCCATGTGCTTTTTTCTCCTATAGAGCCCCTTTGCTTCACCATTCTCATTTCATAATACCCCTTAGTGTAACTCCATATTCTGCATTGTGAAACACAATTCTTTTCATGCTGTTTCACGTTTCTAGGGCTTATGTGTACTTCCATTCAGTTTATTGGGATGGCATTCTTTCAAAACGCTACACAATTTCCCCCCAAAGTCATCCCTTCTATTATCACCATTCACTGGAAGATGACATTTAACTGTCACCAACCTATGGATTTTTTCCTAGGTATTGACTAAAATCCAGAAAATACCAATTCACACTTTCTGACATATAATTTAACTCTCATTCATAATTACCACCATCATTCCCTGAATGCATTTATCAATTCCATTCTACCAAAACAGTTCACATTCATTCACATCTATTATATCTTACTCTGTCCCTCCCCTCCCTCCTGTGTGTGTGCATACACACACACAAAATACCAATCAGCTTTGGCCAGTGTACCATAAGTGAAACAAAAATCCAGTTGTACCCAAAGCATGTTCATGATACGCCAGATAGAATATCTAATTTAAAAACATTTTTACAAGCCAACATACTGCTGCCTGGTTTCCACCAACTATTAAATAAATGTGTTGATGCTACACATACTGATACTTGCTCATGATACTGAATTTAAAATGTTGGAAATTGGTCTGAATCAGGGATAAAATCCAGCAGGTTCTGACAGGTTCTAGAGAACCTGTAGCGGAAATTTTGAGTAGTTCGGAGAACTGGCAAATCCCACCTCTGGCTGGTCCCAGAGTGGGGTGGGAATGGAGATTTTGCAGTATCCCTCCCCTGGATTGGGATGGACATGGAGATTTTGCAGTATCCTTCCTCTGCCATGCCCACCAAACCACACCCACAGAACAGATAGTAAAAAAAAATGAATTTCACCACTGGTCTGAATACACTATTAAGAAAACAAGGAAACCCCTTGAAAATACCTATAATAAAGAATTAAAGTAGCCAAATCTGGTAATCTTTGATTAGGTGTATCTATGATTAATATCTGTAGAAATATCATTCTTGATAAAGCAAATCAAATCAAGGATGCTTGCCATACTCCTTCATATCGCATATTGATATATAAATATACAATTGTTCCCAAGTTTCTATTCTTATTAAACTTTATTTTATCCCTTATATTATTTAATTTCTAATCTTTGTTGGTTTTGTCTGTTTTGCTTAATAGAAAAGCAGTAAATAGGGAAGTAATAAATACAAGCAAAATGGCAATAGCCATTATAATGCCATTGCCATTTGCTAATGGCTTATATAATCACTTTACAGTGCTTTACAGCCCTCTCTAAGCAATTTACAGAGTCAGCATATTGCCCCCAACAATTTGGGCCCTCATTTTACCCACCTTGGAAGGATGGAAGGCTGAGTCAACCTTGAGCCTGGTGAGCCTGGCAGGCAGCCGGCAGTCAGCAGAAGTAGCCTGCAGTACTGCACTCTAACCACTGCACCACCATGGCTCATATGCAGTCAAAATGCAGTCAGCCTTAGTTTATCTTCCAGTTTTTAAATGTTGAAAGACCTGATTATGAATCTTTTATATCTTTTTAGACACTCTTGCAAATTTGCTAGAAATTTGATTGCTTCTATCAAAGCATAGAAGATAAATACTTTGTAAGCTTTTAGAAAATATACTATATACACATAGGAATAGTAATGAGGATTGTGCAGTAAATGTATGGGCTATTTTTCTCTGGTTAACATGAACACTATATCTGAAGCCATATAACCTAATTATAATTCTAATTATGTAAATTGTTTTGCTAGCAACTAGAAGGAAAGTATAAACCATGTTTTAAGTAAATTCCTGTCCATATTTTTCAGATAATTCAGGATTTTGCAAATGATGCATTCAATTTTTTCCCATGCTCTATTATTCTTTAACTAATTTGGTTCATAATAATAATTTTGATAGGCTGCAATGAACAAATGTCTTTACTGGATTTATATAACACTGGCTGAATACACTTTTTTGAATGTTTGTATTTTGAACTACAGTAAGTCAACTCTTTTATCAATGTGGATAATTAAGCATATTTTAAGGGCTAGATCAAGGTGAATAAAAACAACTCTTAACAAACAGAACATGTGGTAAGTGCTACAAATGTAATGGACAAAACATATGTATTAATTATTAGCAGAATAATGTTGAAAAAGGCATGGTATTAGAAGTTGGCATTGTGATTTGAACATTTAATTGCATTTTATAGTACCACAGGGAATGCCTCAAATTTATAGTGTAAATACCAACACCAATGATAGCAGCATTATTTTTTTAACATTAAAGTATTGTATTGCAATCAGCTAATATTTAGTACAGGAGAGTTTGTTTACTTTAGGTCTTTTATGAAGAACAAGGCCAACTTCCCACTTACAAGCCTGTCTTGAGTCTAATACACTTACATGTTCTAATATTATTTACAAAGGCTCTGTGTTCTTCCAATCTAAAGGAAAGAAATGCTCTTATCCCAAAGGTATTATTGGAGGCAAGTAGTAACAACTGAGGCTTATTTTTCAGTGAAAAAAAATGCAGTATGAAGAGGGAAAAGACTGGTGTCTTGCTTTAATTCAAGACCTGTTTTCCCCAATTTAAAGCAGATACTTAATGTAATGTGCAATTTGATTTCAAATTTGCATAAAGTGGATTGTTTTCAATAACAGATTTGGCCTTCCTAACTGGGGAGCACGGCAGTATAGGAATTAAAATCAATCATGTCGAGAGAGCCCTTTGTTGGAGAAGTGTATTTATTTATTCCAGCTAAGTTTATGTGATTGAAAACAAAACATTTACTAACCAGCAAAGGTCAGAATCTAGCAAATTGCTAAAATAATTTTAGCTGTCCAGATCTGAAGTTGCAGCCACGCTTTTAAGTGAAACTGTAGCTTAATTGGAGCTGTAAAAAGATTTGGCCATGTAATTTCAGACAAGAGGAGATTTTCTTTTTCAACTACCTTTGTTTTTGATGATTGTATTGAACAGGGGTGTAACACTGAAGAGACAGGGATGAAATTTTTAGTTTTTTGGGGGCCCGGAAAAATTTAAATTATAGTAATGATTGCAATAAAGACTTACAGCATGGGTGTCAAAATCGCATCATCACATCGTCATCCCAACTTTTCTCCCCCTTTGCTAAACCCGGCATGGGTGTGGCCAGCAAGTGACGCATCCGGCCCAAGGGCCACGAGTTTGACCAGCCTGGCTTACAGTATCATATGACAGAAATCCAGTATATATATATTTGTTCCTGCCAACCTAGCAGTTTGAAAGTATGATTACATATATAGGTACCACTTCAGGGAAGATAAGGGTTCCATGTGCCTTTGGGTAGAGTCATGCTGGCCACATGACTATGGAAATATTTTCAGACAATGCTGGCTCCCTCAGCTAAGAAACAGCGATGAGCATTGCCCCCTAAAGTTGGACTTGACTGGACAGGAGAAACCTTTACCTTTATAAATATATTCATCTTTTTAAAAAAACATACTAACTGAACACAAGTCTCTAAATAAGCCTCAGTAGTGATACAATTGGCTATTTTACCCTCTGGATTCAGTGGTTTGAGTGGGGCACATGATAGATAGAAAGGTATGTAATGCCACTTCAAAGTATGCCAAGCCACCTCTCCTTGGCTGGTGCTTTGCTCATGATTTTGCTGAGTATGGATTTTGAGCTTTGTTCTAAGTCCTATGTTAAATACAATCCTAAAGTACCTTTTCTGAAATCAGTGAAAGCCTGATTCCGAGATAGTTAATAGCTTTCATAAAATACATTTTGAAAGGCTGTGACAAAGCCTTGCATCTGGGTGGCTCAGTGCTTTATCCCTATTATCCTTGTGCAGAAAGATGAAGAGGTAAGTTGTGTTGTCTTGACATAGAATCATAGGGCTAGAAGGGATCTTGGAGGTCTTCTAGTCCAATGTCCTGCTCAAGGCTGGAGTCCATTTACCATCCAAGATGGGTGGCACAGTGATTAGAATGCAGTATTACAGGCTAACTCTGCCCACTGCCAGGAGTTTGATCCTGACCGGTTCAAGGTTGGCTCAGCCTTACCTCCTTCTGAGGTTGGTAAAATGAGGACCCAGATTGTTGGGGGCAATATGGTGACTATGTACACTGCTTAGAGAGGGCTGTAAAGCACTTTGAAGTGGTATATTAGTCTAAGTGCTATTGCTATCCAGGAGAAATGGTTGTCCAACTTTTCTTGAAAACCTTCAGTGATGGAGCACCCACAATTCTGTTCCAAAGACAAATGGTTCTGTTGGGAAATTTTTCCTTAGTCTAAGGTTGGATCTTCCTCTGATAAGCTTCCACCCATTATTTTTTGTCTGGTCTTCAGGTGCTTTGGAGAATAAACTGACCCTTTCTTCCCTGTAACATTCTTCAGGTGTAGGAAGACGGTTGTCATATCACTCCTAGTCCTTCCCTCCGTTAGACTAAAATACTTACTTCCCTTAGATGTTCATTGTATGCTTTAGCCTCCAGACGCCTTATCATCTTTGTTGATCTTCTCTGCATCTTTCTAGATGAGTTTAGAAGGTGGGTGACCATTTCAAATCTGTGACTAAAACAATCAGGAGTATTTCTAGTAATTGCCTTTGAATTTTGATTTTGCTTTACATTTTTTGTTACAAATATACTAGTGATGTTATATGTCCTGACACACCTAAGATAAACATTAACTGGCCAGTCAAGAATTGCTTGATTCCTTCATGATTATAGATCAAAACCAACCATAGTCCAGTACAGATTATATTTTTTCTGCCCTAGATATCAAACCATCAGTGTTTTTATTCCCCAGAATGGCTCATTTTGATTTCTCTGTTCATGCAAATATACAAACATCTCACCATTGCATAAATTGAAGCAGTGGTGATCAAAAGGGTAGAACAAGTTAAAAAGAAATGCTCAGTCCAACCACAAACTCCTAACACTGTATTGAAATTTGCCTATATCACTTCCAATGTAATACAGTTGAGATGTGAGTCAACTATGAATCTTTTGTTCTGTTAGCAGAAAATGCTTCTGTAACAGAAAAGTCATACTGGGTGCCTCTATATAGGGGAAATCAATAAAAAAATTGAACAAATACTATTATATCTATTGTATTAATGTTTATTCTTGACTGAGGTAGATATTTTTTTTGAGAGAGAAACAGCAGCAATCTACACTCCCGCACTCATACTTTAGCCAAGTTAATTAAACAGATGTTAACATTAAACAGTATACTTTAGTTAATTAAACAGATGCATGCCTTTGTTTTTCACATAAACAGTTAACATATTGGGGACATATTTTATAGTTAGATTTTCATTGTTATGCATACATATACAGCTATTTGCTCATCTGGTAGCTGCTAAGAAGGAAATTATTCTTAGCCATCATCAGTCTGGTATTTGCAGAAGCGCATAAAACAAAAGGAGCTACAGAATTAAAGTTTCAAGCTCTGAATGTAAACAATGCTACAGAAAATGAAGGGTACAGTGGTGAGATATTTAATAATGGATTCTGTCCCCCACCTCCCAACTTCCATAAGTTTACCTTCATGCCAGCAGTCTCCCAACTTCCCTCATGTTGTAGATTATTTTAGTTCTCTTTGTCAGGGTTCCAGGTAACACCCCCAACAAAAGAAGACTGAGGCTAGAAGTTCATCAAAGTTCCATTTTATTAGAGATGTCTTATTGGCACATCTGGGAAAACCCAAATCTGAAAGCTTCCAGGTTCCCCTCCCAAAAAAGAAAGTCCAAGTCCCTTCCCCCTGCACCCACATGTCCATCACATGGTCCAATCAATGCACCATCCCAACTGGAGATGCCTTCCAGTCACGCCATTCCAGGTGCAAGCTGGATGTCCTTGACTCTCAGAGAAAAGAATGTTATTAAGGCTAGATATCCCTGCAACTCCATGCCTCCCCTCCCAGTTTCCCACAGCACTAACTGTGGCAGCCCTGAAGATCCAAAGAAAAAGATGGCCTCCAGGGCTGACACTCTTGTCTTTTGATCTGATTGGTACAGGGTCCCCAACATAAGTTTATGTTCCCACTGGGGCCACTCTTAATATATTGAAGATTTGAGTCTTCCCGGTCAAAAAAACTCCACAATCATACAGAGAAGAAGGCTTTGCAAACAATACTGGTATATTTGCTAAGAAAATTGTATGAATATGGCAGTAACATGTTGATGAATTTTTTATGCCAGACGATGAAATTCCCAATGTAAGAACACACTCTTCTAATTACAGGGAAGAGGGTTGAGCTTTCATGAGTAGATGTGGAGGTTAGGTAGTTTGTTCACAGATGGTGCCAATATTGAAAAAGGGGTTCCTTGGCTTATAAGGACACATGTAACTAAAACACTGAATGAATTGAAAACAACACTTGAAATTGTCAAAGCAAAAATGAAATATAATTAATTGATGCTTTAGAAAGAAGTGAACTTAAAGGACTGGAGTAGGCCTCTTTAAATTACAATATATTTATTCAAAACCTCAAACCATAAGAAGAAATGGAGTAAAAGTGGAGCCCAGAAGGCACATTACTAAAATCATGCTTAGCTATAACCAACTCAATAACAAGATCAGAATTAGTGACTACTTAGTGAACATTACTGTTTGTATATATGCAGCTTATATACCGCAGGTGTAATGATGGAATATGGCAAGGAATTCTATGACAAACTGTGGGAGTTACTAAATGAATAATCTAAATAGAAAATAGTAGTATGAATAGGTGATTGGAATGCAAAAATTGTAGAAATTGATGAAGTTACAGCAGCAGTAAATTTATATTGGAGGTAATGCCTTCGGAAATAAATTAATAGAATTCCAGGAAGATATTGTTTTATTCATTGCTAATAGTTTCTTCTAGCATCACAGGTGCAAATTCTAGATCTGGATATCAGTACAATCTTACATCTTTAGCTGGGATGAAATTCTACCTTGTTGCCTTTAAGATCAGAAGCAAAATTCTGATCCAATAAAAGAAATATTGAGGGTGCTCTCTGAGCTTGCTTGTTTTCTTCCAGATGTTTCACTACCCTAACTAGGTAACACCATCAATTACCTAGTTTGGGCAATGAAACATCTTGCAGATGTCAAGCAAGCTCAGAGAGTACCATGGGCCCCTCATGTCCACCCAGAGCTACAAATATTCTCCTTTATTAGTAAAAGAAATACTGGTGCTTAAAAGAGAACCAGGGGCAAACAAAAACCCATGGTTTTTATTTTCATTTATTTATTACTGTATCTTTGTCTATGGCTTTTAATTGAATAAATGAATGAAATTGTCAGCTGCCACCTCATGCTTGTGCTTATGCTTGGCTACCACTCGGTGCCAGTCTGCCATGGACTCTTAGGGGGAGTGGATGGGAGTGGGGAAAATTCAAGGGAAAAAAAATTCACTGTATCTCCTTGTGATGCAGCTACAAGGTCAGCTGGCTAGGAATGGAACCCAGCTGCATACCAACTAATGGAATTAAGGATTGTTCTTATTTAGAGGCTCAAGCTGAGGCAGAATGAAGTTATAGACAGCTGGAAAGACTACACCCGTGATGGCGAACCTATGGCACGCGTGCCAGAGGCGGCACGCAGAGCCATGTTGGTGGGTACACGAGCTCAGCCGTTTCTGGCCTCCGGGGGGGGAGAGGCTGTTTTTGCCCTCCCCAGGCTCCTAGAAAGGCTCTGGAGCCTGAGGAGAGCAAAAAAAAAAAGTCCCTTCTGGTCCCACCAGAAGTTGGCAAATGGGCTGTTTCTGGCCTCTGGAGGGCCTCCGGGGGGGCAAATTTTCACCCTCCCCAGGCTCCTAGAAAGCCTATGGAGCCAGGGGAGGGCAAAAAACGGCCTTACCGGGCCCACCGGGTCATCACGTTCCAAAAGCAGGGGGTCACGTGCGCATGCATGGGGGGGGCGGGGCACATAGAATTATGGGTGTGAGCACACATGCGCGTGCTCCCCCCCGCTTTTGGCACACAATGGCAAAAAGGTTAGCCATCACTGGACTACACTGATACCCTCTACAAATGGACTACTAGAATGCCAGAAATATATGTAGAAAACTGATTGTCCTAGGTTTCACAAGCAATTTTGGGTTTATCACAATAGGGGAAGAGAAAGACTTGCTGGTTCTTTCTTCTTTGCTATTAACTCTTGTGTATTCTGATGAATCTCTTGGACAGTGATGATAACTCTCCAGTTTTATAGAGTTGAAAGGCGTTCAGTTCCACTGAATCCAACTTTCTGTTTAATGCAGGATAGGTCTCCCTCCTTAACATCTTCATCAATGATAAACAAGGGGATAGAAGGGGAATTCATCAAATTTGCAAACAACAGCATGAATAGCCAACACTCCAGAAAATAGGTTCAGGTTACAGGAGGATCTTGACAAACTTGAACCCTATCTAACAAAATGAAATTCAATGGTGAGAAATGTAAGGTTCTACATTTAGGCAAGAAAACCAAATGCACAGGTTTAAAATAGGTGGTACTTAGGCCAATAGTAGTCTGTAGAGGGATCTTGGAATGCTAGTGGACAATCACTTGAATATGGCCAGCAGTGTGCTGCAGCTGCCAAAAAAGCCAAAGCAGTCCCAGAGGGATAGAATCAAGATCACGTGAAATGTTAATACCACTTTATAATGCCTTGGTAAGTTCACATTTGGAATATTGCATCCAGTTTTGGTTCCCACAATATAAAAAAGATGTTGAGACTCTACAAAGAGTGCAAAAAAGAGCAATACAGATGATTAGGAGATTGGAAGGCTAAAATATATGAAGAATGACTGCAGGAATTGGGTATGTTTAGTTTAATGAAAAGATGGACTAGGAGTGATATAACAAAGTTTAGTAGTTATGTACCAGTAGGTTTCTCTCCCCCCCTATAATCACCCTAATTGAGTAGAATCACTCAAAGGCTAAATAAAAATATTGTGGAAAGCTTTAATAACTCATAAGTAAGAAAGCTTTAGTAACTCAATAACTTTAATAACCCATAAGTAAGGAGACATGAGTAAACATAATGTTTTTTTCTTCAAAACTCAATGTGATTTGTTGTTCAGAGAAAGATTTTGATTTGGAGATGTTTGTTAAAATCCTCCAGTGATTTTCTGTCTCCATTTGGAATGAATCAATGCCTTGTAAAGATCATTTTAGTTGTTCTTTCACTAGATTCATATTTGTTGTACCCAAAGGACTTGTCCATAGTATTCTTAGACAGAATTGCCCAACATTTCTCTTCCTTACTAACTTCCAATCTTGGCTTTTACAGAGTAATATTTATCAATCAGCCAATCAATCATTCAAATTTCTAGGCCACCCAACTTCAGACCAAATGTGGGTAGTGTCACAAAACTTAAAAGAAAACATTATTGTATAAAAAGGGCAATACTCAACTGAGAAAACAACATCATGTTCTTCTACAACATCATCCTAAAAAGCTAAAAAGTATTTAACTTTTTGTCATCAGCATTTAGCTTTCTAAATTGTGAAATGGATAGTAAGCTTCTTTGCCTTTTACAGCTACAGGTTTGATCGAAAGCTTTTAGTTTGGCTTCTTTTTTGCAATTTTGGTTGAACTAAATTTACACCTTTCATTTTTATTCTCTGTTACAAAAGTCTAGAAAGTCAAGTCAGTTGTGTCAAAGGATCAAATTGGGAATATTCCTATTTTTTAAAAAGACATTTTCATGTAGATTGAAGAGATTTATCAAATTCAGGTAGAAACTGATAAGGATTTTTTCAAAGGTCTCATGCATTTTCTGTTGAATTGAGTTTCCAGCTAGCAACTAGGTGTCAAAGCAATGCTTTGGATGAATAAAATTAAAATTACTATAACAGATCAAGTATGCACAGTTGGGTATGACTTTCAGTAAAATCTCGACTAAGGTAGGAAGAATTAAGCAGATCCTTTCCCCCTGAGCATCAGTATATAAATAAATATTGGAATCCCAAACTGTTAAAATATTGAGAATGCGATACACTGTTTGAGCCAGTAATCTCTGAAGTGTGTGTGTCTGTGTGTGTGTGTGTGTGTGTGTGTGTGTCTGACCCAGGCTGCTGTGATATTGAATAACTACCACAGTATGGAAACTCTCCTTGTAATTTGTGAAATTTATTAGCACAGTGTGCACTAGTTTTTTCTAATATTTGGTGTTATGAAAGTGAACGTCAGGGTGGAATTGTAAAATAATCTCTTTTTTTTTGTAACACACTATGGCTGGGAACCTAAGAGCAATTTTAATTGAATGTTGTACTATTTAATTGAACATAACATTTTCTTTTACCAGCTAATGTTCAAAGTGTTTTTTCCATACAGTGCTGGAGTCTGACAAAATATACGTTCAGAGATAGAATTACTTATAAACTCATAGATCCTTAATATTTGCTTGCATGAACCAGAAAGAGGGCTGAGACAATATCTACAGACACCTCACATCTTGGACATAAACTGGTTCAACGTATCCCCTCAAGACGCCGATATAGGGCATTGCATGCCAAAACAGCTAGACATAAAGGTAGTTTCCCCCCCCCCAGTGCTGCTGAACACCTGCTGAACACCTAATTCCCATTGCACTGTCTTAAGCCTAAATAAATTTACCCATGAAGTAGCCATATTGTTATTATCCTTCTCAACTTCTCATTCCCCATCTTTTCTCGTCTTCTCATCTTTCCTATTATCTTCTCCTATTGGTATCTTACGATTTGTCACTTATTGTTTGTATTTATGATTAATGATTGTAATTATGATTTATGACCTATGACCTATCACTTTGTTGTTTGTATGTAAACCGAGAGCTTATGTACCAGAGACAAATTCCTTGTGTGACCAACCATATTTGGCCAATAAAATTCTGTTTTGTTCTGTTCTGTTCTCCTGAAAGTAGACTTGCAGAAAAATCTTACAAAATGGAAGCAAAGATACACCATGTCTTCCTCTTCTCTCTCCAGATTTCTTTTTCTCCTCTCATAATAGTCAACTTTTCCATGGCAATTGGGTATATTCCATCTTTAGAAAGTTGTTTGCAGGTGTGCTCCCTCCCTCAGAATTTTGTGTTTCTCCCCCTTGTATGTGGATGGTGCTGTTTTGCCACATTAGAACTTACACTTCCGGGGCAGGAATTGTTACTGTTACAGGATTATTGGAAACTGAATGCAGAATTCATTGTGACTTGACAAAACCTTTTCACTTGAAATTCCCTGCACATTCCTTTCCGCCTGAGTCTGACTGTAGTATCTGATAGTATTACGAGTCTTTGCTGAATGGTGCTGAATGGTGATACGTCTAGACAATTTATTGTTTGTTTATAGTACAATCCATTAAGTGGTTACTAATTGCTGGAAGAAGTGGCTATAAAATATATATAAGTTGGTTTTATCGAGACCATACTTGCATCCACTAAAGACAAGCAAAGAACAATAAGTTTTGTCAGAGCAATATTGTATTGTATCTCATATGAAATCTTGTGATTTTATCTAGCATAAAATTCCTACACAGCAAGCATAATTTCTTGAATCTGGAATTAATAACCCATTGTGTTAATAAACATATAGAAAAGTATCAGGTTCTAAGATTGGTGTCTTAGCATTAATTTATACTTGACATTTACAGTGGACGTTAATAATATATGGATGAGAGGAAGCTAGCAAGATAATCTATAATGAAATAGTCAGTGCACCTCATCCTGTCCTGACAATCATCTGAGATTTAGATAATCTCTGATGTAAACATCTCTTTGCCATTATGAAATGGAATCAGAGATCAGCAACACACAACCTCAGTTTGATTTTGTTTCTGCAAGTGACCAGCTTGGACCTGTGATATGAATGATATATGCCCTTCCCTTACAGCTGACTGAGAATAAGAATGAAAGAGAAAATAGGAGAAAGAGACCGAGAATAAAGGAATCACACTGCCCATTTTTGCTCTGGCATCTTCCCTTCCTGCATATTTTTCTTCTGACCTAGGCTGAAAAAGGTCAAGAAACCATAGAGAAAACATAAATCACCATAGAGAAAACATAAATCACAATCTTAGTCCCAAAAAACCTCTTTTATTGATATTTTTTAATTAATGATTCACAAGATTCGGAGTCTGTGCAGATTCCGACAGATGTCTGCTTGAGTTGACACAGTCTTTCAGGCTAATGCTGATAAGCACCACCTTTATCTCCCTTGAAACGCTGCCAGAGACCTACAGTAATTGTCAATTAGTTTTGCAAGGCCAAACGTAGCACAGAGTCAAACAGGACTTCTCAGAGCTTGAACCAGCTATATGAACTAATTGCTTCCTGCTGTAGGAAGGGAACACCACCAAGACAGTGCCAAGACCAGGGATACATAGCAAAACATAATATGGAACCAACTCAGGAAGGGAGAAGCCCCAGGCATAGGAAAATGACCTTCCCAAAATAGAACACATAAGCATCAGGGCCACTTAAGAATAAAGAAGACCCCGGAAAATGACACACACAAAGACACAAAACATGCCAGGAAAGAAACTATTGAAACAGCAGAATAAAACAAAAGGGACAACAGGATTAGCTGAGGAAAAGATTTAATCAATAGCCCCAGCAATCTGATAAGGGCCAAACCGGGAGTAAGGGCTTAATTGATAACAACATGATGAGCTTAAGGCAAAGGAAAAATAATAAGAGCAAAAGGAAACAAAAGAACATGAAATCAGATAACTAAGACACCACTCAATTTCAAGTAGGAGAGATTCAGAATAAGAAAACACAGGGTGATCCATGAGCAAACACACAAAAGTAACAAAAGAAACAAAGAATTTCCTTTGTACAGAAAAGTATAAAAATGTATGCTTACCTTGTAAAGATGTCAGCTCACCCAGGAACGCTGGTTCGTGCGCCTGCCGGATCTGTCTTCCTGAAACTTAATAAAGAGAATCCTGTTTTCACGCAGCTCGCTTCTCTCATCAATTAACTCATCGTGCCTGAGACCCTCTCCCAGCCGGGAGATTCAAATCCCTTTCGGGGAAACCTCTGCGAAGATTCAACAATTGGCGACCACGAAGGGACTCCCAACGAACCCAGCCGACCGGACAGGGCCTGGAGATT
The DNA here is from genome assembly GCA_012654045.1 of Ptyas mucosa. Lineage (NCBI taxonomy): Eukaryota > Metazoa > Chordata > Lepidosauria > Squamata > Colubridae > Ptyas > Ptyas mucosa. The sequence continues at coordinate 998,250 of WNWU01000041.1, forward strand.
GAACCCAGCCGGCACGGACCATTTTGTCCGGGGAAAAATCTACGGACCCTGCCCAGGAGGAAGAAGGGAGAAAAGGGAGATTTTTGAGCTTAGTCCTCAACGAGCTGCTGGAAAACAGGTTAGTACTGCTTTAAAATATTATAATCCCTGAAGTAAAGGGGAGTGTGGGAGTGCGTGAGTGAGTGTGTGTATGTGGGATTTCACCTGAACGGCAGCCTGATCCTACCTCTTCGAGCAATCTCTAGCCGCACCTTTACCTACTGCTAGCTCCACCGAGCCGTGACCAGTAGGATAGAGAAAGCAAGGGGGGAAAGCCGAACGTAGGACTTTCTGCCTAAAGGGAAAGAAAGCCGAGCGAACAGGAGTGTGTGAAAAAGGAGGGGTTAATAAAATTGTGAAAGGGAAACCCAGTTTTGTCCAGCCCAGACACGGGGCGAGCGTGTGTATGAGGAGGTGCCCACACCTGACTGCAGGGGTCAGCAGGTCCTCGCGGATCCCCTTTTTGGATCCGAAAAGTTGTGGTGATTCCCTGGAGGAAGGGGCCCATACTTCGCAAGGGAATCGAAGTCCTTCCCAGAGCTTTTTCCTCTGAAAACTGAGAGCGCGCCATCCGGCTAAGTCGAAGTGATCCTTCTGGAGAAAAGGAAAGGGTCATGGGTAGCAATAGTTCACGGGTGGCGGGGACCCCAGTAGATGAAGTGCTCGCGGCCTGGGACGCCAGGCGGGTGCCCATATTGAGGGGCATGGATAAAAGGAAATTAGGTAAATTGTGTCAGAAATGGGCTTTGCTTAGAGACGAAACCGGGAAACAAATTTGGCCTCATAGCAGTACTTTCGATGTAAAAACCCTGAAAGCACTTAGACCAAGAATAAAGCCCAGCCATATACCCTACTGGTATTGTTGGGCTGAATTAGCTAAAGGAAAGGAATCCTTGATAGAAGACAACTCACCTAAGATTGAGAATGATAAAGAAGTAAAAATAATGGTCCCCTTAATGAGTAGACCCATATCAGGGAGACAGAGGGGCCAAACTGAATACATCTTAACACACACGCCTTTCTCGGCTTCAGACTTAGTAATTTGGAAGAAAGAAGCCCCGACCTTCAGGGCAGACCCTCAAACTGTGATCAGGACCCTTAAAGCAATTATAGATAGTCACAATCCATCATGGGGGGACATGAATCAATTACTGCATGTTTTTTTAACCAAAGACAAATTACTAAAACTTTTTGAGAAAATGGACCAGATTGCTAAATTACCAGTCATAAGAGTCCCGGGCCAGGCTGTTCGCCCTAGAGTCGCCTGGCCCATTGAATGACCAGACTGGGACTATAATGATGATAATCATTGGAACACTTACACCAGGGCAAAGCAAAACTTAATGGAAGCCTTAGAAGAGATTGGGAAGAAACCCCTAAATTGGTCAGAATTTCAGCGAGTTACCCAGAGGGACCAAGAGAACCCCGATGCCTTCTGGGTCAGGCTTATAGAGGCAGCCACAACTTATGCCCACCTGGATGTGAACTGCCAGAAGGACCAGAGGATTTTAGCCTCAGCCTTCGTTGACCAATCTGCCCAAGATATTAAAGAACACTTCCACAAAATAGTCTCTAACTGGTCCACCTTAGAAATCTCGGAATTGCGCAGGATTGCGAATTTCATTTATGACCAAAGAGACAAACTTAAGGAAGAAGAAAAGGAGAGAAAGGAAATAGAGGAAGAGAGACGGAGGAGAACAGAAAGACATGAGGAACTGCAAGTATTTGCGGCCATACATAGTAACAATGGACAAACCAGACAACGGTTTCCCAATAATAGGCTGCGATGCAAGGGGTGCATAAGAGCAGGAAACTTACTATATAGATGTAATAATTGTTTCAAGTGCGGGGAAACAAGACATTCAAGTCAGGACTGTGGTATACCCACCCGCCACCGATACTCAGGGCCACCCAGGGATTTTAGACAAAGGGGTAACTCACTTAACCAAGAAATGCGGGGAAGTAACAATTACAGGGCACCACCAACAGCGCCCATGCCACCAAACAATCCATTCAATCACAATGAGCAGCCCAATCCAAACAACACTCGCTGGGAAACGGAAGGGGACAGAGACCCCAGGCTTTTATGACTAGGGACTGATGAGGGAGAGTTCGCTGCCACCTTCCAAGGACTAGCCATTCCCTTAAGGGACGGTCCGGAAGGAGAACCCATGATCTCCCTCCTCATAGGGGGGAGAGAATATGACTACCTGGTGGACACCGGGGCTACCACCTCTTTGATTGTGAAACCACCACACCAGGATGCAATAAAGCCTGGAGCTCAGGATAACATAATGGGAGTAGGGGGAAAAGTGATTCCGGTACAATTCACAAACGATGTAACCGTAGAAATAGGTCCCTTCTCATTGAAACACTCATTTACCGTATGTCCTCAATCTCCAGTCTCTCTCCTTGGAATGTAAACTTGGAGCAACCATCAGGTGTGGAAAAGAGGGACTAGCCCTAGATATTCCTAAAGGGCGAAAAACTTTCCTACTAGCCACTCAATACACAACATTACACACGGACCTGGCCACCCTCCCTTCCTCTTTATGGGGATGGGATGCAACGGAAGTAGGACTCCTTAAAGGAGCCACACCAGTCACGATTCGAGTAAAGCCAGGACCACCCCCCTGTATGCCACAGTATAAGATCCCTACTGAAGCCATTCAACCCATACGCAAATTGATAAAAGCCTACTTGGAACAGGGAGGTGAAAACACCGTTAGGCAAACTCTGCCAGGAGACACATCTCTCCTGGCCACAAGTCCTGCCCATTGCCTTATTCTATATACGAACAAGACCAAGAAGGGATATGGGAATCTCCCCTTTTGAGATTCTATTTGGCCGCCCACCTGACACACTACAGGGCCTTGACCTACAATCCCTCAGCCTAGACAGGGGATATGGTTCTTTCTTCATACCTTTCAGCCTTGCATAAGAGACTACAGGAGATGTGGACGCAGAGTGCCCTAACACAGACGCTGCCCCTAGAAGAAAACCTGCACCCGTTCGAGCCAGGTGATTGGGTGTGGATAAATCACTTCACGAGGACTTCACCACTGCAACCCAAGTGGACAGGACCCTACCAAGTTCTGCTAACAACCCAGACAGCCATCCGAGTAGCAGAAAAGGACAGCTGGTTACACTGGACACACGCCAAACCTGCAGTGGTGGACAACAGCACAGCAGTCCCTCCTATCAAACTGAAGAAAAACCCAGACACGGAGGAATGGACATTGTGAGCATTTTTTTGAACATCACGAACTTGAACAGTAATATCTCTCTTAACACCATTTTGGCTATCTGGATATATATATTTACCTTTTTTTTCTTTTTTTTTATTAGTATTTGTTTAAAAAGGGGGGGGATTGAACTGTACAATGGGAAAACAAAAATCTATTGTAAGCATGCTATGTAGACATTTTAAAAACATGTTTAATGGGAGTAGCAATAGGACCCCAAGCTATACTCAACCATACATAGCTGAGACATTTCCCTATTACACAACCATTTATGAGTGGGGAAACATCTCCAGGTCCAAGGATCTAGACATGTACACTCTCCATGTAGCTGTTGTCTCGGCTTCATCCTGGTGTTTTGAGATCTATGGGTGCAACAAATTGACAGATGGGAACCGCCTCAGTTTGAACAATACAGAATTAAAATGCAATTGTACAGAGCAGGTCCCCTTTTCCTATAGCTATCTACAGCTGCCTCATGGCTGGTTCATATTGTGTGGACTACAAGCCTATTCCTACCTGCCAGCCAACTCAACCGGAGGGCCATGCACCCTAGAGAAACTAACAATGTTAATGCCATCACTACAGAGACGGCACAGGAGGGCTTTTCATTCTTTAGAAGCAGACTGTGACTCTCAAGTGGGCCTACTCACCAAAGCAGAATATGTCTCATTGGCTGTTTCTCTAGTGGGAGTGCCAGGACTAGCTGTTCGAAATTCCAGGAACTTAAATAGCTTGGCATGTACCCTAGCAAAAGGTTTAAATTCGACTTCCCATGCATTAGATGCCCTAAACAGAGAATTAAGACAAGTCAGGGAGGCCACCCTTGAGAATCGTGCAGCAATTGATTATTTGCTATTAAAACACAACCATGGCTGCGAGGAATTTAAAGGGTTGTGCTGTTTTGACTTGGAACAAAACTCAAAGATGGTAGACTCAGAAGTCAAGCACCTAGAGGAACTGGCTCAAAACATTGGCCGCGGCCAGTCATCTCTAGACTTCTCATGGCTCTTTTCTTGGCTACCAGACTTCTCCTGGCTAAAAATTGCCCTAACTGGTTTTGTCACTATCTGTGTATTAGGAGGCCTTCTGTGTTGTCTCTGTCACTGCATTCCCCCCTGCCTCAGCTGCATAAGGGCTTGTAAGCCAGATCTTTCTCAACAAAAGGCAAAACATAACCAGACAGCCCTCATGATGGTCCAAGTTGACCACGAATATCAAATTTATTCAGACCTTGAAACCACCCAAAAAAGGGGCAGTGAAGAGACACCTGCTTAACACATGCACACACAAGAGAAAAAGAGAGAAAAAGAAGTGGGGATTGTAGGAAGGGAACACCACCAAGACAGTGCCAAGACCAGGGATACATAGCAAAACATAATATGGAACCAACTCAGGAAGGGAGAAGCCCCAGGCATAGGAAAATGACCTTCCCAAAATAGAACACATAAGCATCAGGGCCACTTAAGAATAAAGAAGACCCCGGAAAATGACACACACAAAGACACAAAACATGCCAGGAAAGAAACTATTGAAACAGCAGAATAAAACAAAAGGGACAACAGGATTAGCTGAGGAAAAGATTTAATCAATAGCCCCAGCAATCTGATAAGGGCCAAACCGGGAGTAAGGGCTTAATTGATAACAACATGATGAGCTTAAGGCAAAGGAAAAATAATAAGAGCAAAAGGAAACAAAAGAACATGAAATCACTCAATTTCAAGTAGGAGAGATTCAGAATAAGAAAACACAGGGCGATCCATGAGCAAACACACAAAAGTAACAAAAGAAACAAAGAATTTCCTTTGTACAGAAAAGTATAAAAATGTATGCTTACCTTGTAAAGATGTCAGCTCACCCAGGAACGCTGGTTCGTGCACCTGCCGGATCTGTCTTCCTGAAACTTAATAAAGAGAATCCTGTTTTCACGCAGCTCGCTTCTCTCATCAATTAACTCATCGTGCCTGAGACCCTCTCCCAGCCGGGAGATTCAAATCCCTTTCGGGGAAACCTCTGCGAAGATTCAACACTGCAAAGGCTCACGTCCGTTTGCTCCTCTTTTATGTCTTATAGGACGGGCCAATCAACTCCAAGCCTTACTCCCGAGTCACTCTTCTTAATTGTTCTTGCCTTCTGGCAGCTCTGTGCATGCGCACACTGGGAACTGGCTCACACTGTTCTTCTGCCTCACTGATGTCAGATTCCGGAGGCTCTGGAGGCAGCACATGGCCCTGACCCCCTCTCTGCCTCTGACGCAGAGCCTTTGTCCGAGCCTTCCCCAGACTCCAGGACTGGCCTACGTTCCTCCCCAATCTCCTCACTGTCCGACTCTGCTGCCAGCTCTGCAGGCTGCCGACGGGCCACACCAATTTTTTCACTGAGTATCCCTAAGGGAAACAGCTTCTTTACACCCAGAGTTTATATTATTTGCTTATTTAAAACATTTATATAGCTGCCCATTTTAAAAACAATTCTGGTATATATGCACTTGAATATTGCAGTATTTTTATGTGTCTGTTTCTTCATTTTTGCAATGTGATTCGATACCCAGTTATCACTACAGCCTTTTGGCTGCACAAGGCCTTGGGATTGGTGGTGATATCATACTTCCTTCTCCTACCTCTCTAACCCCAAAAGGCAAAAACATTTTTATAGCGCTTTAAAAGTATGCATATCTAACATGCAATTATGCGTTTAATTAAACCTTTCTTGATTTAGCTGCTCAGGAGCCCTGAGGGAAATGACAGTTTATTTCTAAAAAAGATTTGATGCATAAGGACCTGATTTATCTCTCATTAGTCTTGCTTTTTACAAGGTTCAGCCCTGTGGGTTTTAGGAGCTTTTCTGTGATTGAATCTCCATGAAAGTGAGATAAGAATTCAGTTGCAGTTTTCTCTCTCTCTTGTTTTTTTTCCAGATGTCCTGATTTTAGCATATTGAGCTGGAACTGAAGGTGCAAATTAATCCTGTTAGATGTTCAGTTAACTGTTAAAACAATTTTGAATTAGGGAATGAGAGAGCTCACCCACAGTGCAGATAGAAACAACTCATGTTTCAAATGTATGTTTTGGTTTTTTTAAAAAAGGATCATGGTGGCATCAAAATATTATAAACATTTTTACATTTAAATACAGAGACGACTGAAAAGTAAAGGGATATGACTCAGCAGGATTGCTCAAACATGGCAGACCTGCTGTCTAGGTGCATCCTTTTGTTTAATAAATTACAGAAGGTGAATTACCATGGAAACTAAATGGTTAGGCTATTATTTATTGCTCCTAGTGATTTTTCCTATTCAGAAGAAAGCAGATAAGAAGGGGAAATGAATATACTTACTGAACACCCCACCCAATCCAACCCAACCCAACCCAGTCAAGCATGGAATAATCCAGGTGTTTGCATATAAGAAGAAAGTGCAAAGAATAAGGCAGATATAAACATACACCTGAGTATGGGTTTTCTGAGTTAATAGGCTTTGGGCAATGCCTTGTGTTGATACTTGGAATTAGAAATATTGAATGAAGTTATAGTTTTGCCTTTAATTAGTCTCATCTTGCATATTTAAAACATTTATACAGCTGCCCATTTTAAAACTACTCCGGTATATATAAGAGACACTTGTGCAATGTGTCTTTCAGACACATTGATGTTTCTAAATGCAGATATTAATTTATTTAATCTTGATTATTCTATACATTACAGTAGAATTCCATCTGCTATATGTCTGGCTCATAAAGTTCTGTTGTGATGTGACCTGGCTTTAAGGAGCTTGATAACTACTACCCAGACTGTCAATATCTCTGTCTCAAACAGGATCCTCCTGAGGAGGGATGTTTACCTTAATAATCGGCTAAAAGAGATTCTTGTTACTCTCTTCCTATTCAAGAGACAACTGCAAACTATGCTGTCCCTTATCTGACTGTTCCCTAGGCAGCGTTTCTGGGCCCAGCTCATGCCCACATACCATTTACAACAAGAAACCCAACCAGATGAGCTAATTCTACATTATTGTAAAGTTTACATTACCAGAATCTTGGAAGTCTGAATGCACATCTCTCCCCTATCTCCTTTACAGCCCAAGAAACTAGGGAAGGTCTTTTCTGAGCCTCTTGCCCTACCTGTGTTCCTGCTGCAGGTTCAGCTGCCTTTTATCTGACCATTTCCTTGGTTGTGTCTCTTTGTCCTATATCCCAGGGTCATGCCCACATACTATTATAGAGATTGTATGCGTGTTATGGTTGTTATTTTTTCCTGATGTTTATTTTCTCAATGCAAGCTTACTTACTGTATGTTTAATGTATTCTGGGATTTCTGTGCAACAGGTTCTCCTACATTACTTGTGGCTCTATCCCAACTTGTGAACTGCTCCATGACTTTTCTCCTTTGTAGTTTTCTATGGGAGATAACCTTTAATATGATTTTAGCTGATATATTTCTGCTGATTATAGCAGCACTATATGTTTCTTTCCTTCAGCATTTATTGTTTTTGCATGTGGCTATTTAGAGTTAAAAAGGAATGTTTACTCTCAGGTTCCTTTGTTTTTTAAATAAAGGTTATTTTAATAATCCCTGGTGAGGTTGATTTAACTCCCAAAGGGAGTAGGGATTGATTTAGCTAGTCACATGCCTCAGAGCTCCACAGTCAGGAGGTGGTGCAACAGAATTTATTTCATTTTCATCATAATTTCCCCCCTTTTAAATGCATCTTGTGGCATTCCCACTTATGAGGATCTTATTTATAAATATAAAAATGTAAATAAGAAGTGAAATTGCTAAAATGCGCAAAAGGATTGAATGCAGCATATTCTGGTAGGTGCACATGAAATTAATTCATTTGCTGTGATGGTTGAATGTTACACTGAAGCACCCAGTGATAATGAAAGAACCAGGGATTAATTTTGGGGGAAATTGTGCAATTCCAACTAATGCAATGATGGGGAAGGGGAGGGAATTGTTTGAGAGGATATGAATGGCTAGATAGAAACAAGTCAAAACAGCAAATAAAAAGTAATAGCTATTTGTTCAGTGAGAATATGCCTACAAAGTATTTTTTGTTTTAAATATGTGGTTTATGCACAAGCCTGTTCATATGTATACTTAACAAAGGAATGAATCTAAAAGCAGGGTTGATTTGACAGTTTGCGTTGAAAGATAAGAATTACTGAATGATTGGGACAGATGTTGATTATGAGACAGACCATTATTTAGTAGTATCAAGAATGGATTTGGGGAAAATGGATATGAGATAAAAGGAAGAAGTGAAAAAATGGGAATGAACATAGAATAATTGTAGGAAGAACAATTGTGACTCCTATATGAAAAAGCATTAGAAGATATATCCATCTCAGCAGAATAAATCAAAATTGAATATAAAGAAAAAGGATATGGACACTTCTTGGAACAACGTGAAAAGAATTAATGACAATATGCCACAGAAGTGTGTGCAGTTATGCTAATGGAAAGCTGAAATGAAAAAGGCTGTATATGAGAAAAAGGCATATAAAAGATTGCTTTAAAAATGAAGATGCGAAGAATATACTGAATGCTGTATATAGAGGGAAAAAGACATTTGTGAAGAATATAATCAAAGAGAGCAAGGAATAGTTAAGATTATAAGAGGCAGAGAGAAGGTTGAGTGATTTTCATGAAAAAAGAATATTTTGGAAGAGCTAAACAATGCACCTTCATTCCATCCATCCATTCCACAAAGTGAATGAAATTAGGAATAAAGTCGATGTAATTATTTGGAGTGCAGTGGTGAAGAAATGATTAAAGGGTGTTTTGGAGATTTGTTTGGGAATTAAATGATACATCAAGAGTGAAATTGAGGGCCAGTTTGGTCTAGTAGTTAAGGCCTTAGGCTAGAAACTAGGAGATTGTGAGTTCTAGTCCTGCCTTAGGCATGAAAGCTTTGAACTGGTCACTCTCTCTCAGCCCAACACTCTTTACAACTTTGTTGTGTTGGGGAAATAGAAGGACTGAGGATATTATGTATGTTTGCCGTGTTGACTTACTTATAAAGTAATAAAGGTGGGATAACAATCAAATAAATAAACAGGAATGCTAAACTCTGTGACAATATTGAAAAATGGGGAGCCTGCAGATGTAAATGATGAAACTGGGAAAAAGTTAAAATATGGATAGCATTTGCTTATGGAATGTCTGTGTGAAGAAAGAGCATATCTTGGCCTGATGATTATCTATTTGTTTACCAAATATATGAGGCTGCCCATCCATCTTGGGGTGGTGAACAAAAGTAAAAACCATCAACAATCATAAAAGAATACAGAGAACAGACAAAAAAATAGATGGTGGTGCGGCAAACTAAAGCACTGTTATTAACATCAGCTGCCTGCAATTACTGCAAGTTCAAATCCCACCAGGCTCAAGGTTGACTCAGCCTTCCATCCTTTCTAAGGTAGGTAAAATGAGGACCCAGATTGTGGGGGCAATAAGCTGACTTTGTATAAATATACAAAAGTATGAAGGCTATTGCTTAACGCATAGTAAGCCGTCCTGAGTCTCTGGAGGAGGGCGGCATATAAATCAAATTAAAAAAAACAAAACAGGTTGAGTTTCTTTCATTAAAAATCTCTTTTTAAAAAAACTTGCATACAGTACATCCAGACCAGAACTTTTAGTTTTAAAACTTTGCTTGAAAGTCAAAGTAAAGTATACCCTTGTTGTATGAAAGGGATAAAAATGCAAAGTTACAATCATAGATTGATATATGATAATATACTAGGATATTGAAATGATTGTTTTGTGATGGTAAAACATTTGGATAGTTAGGAATTAACCCTGAATATAGTAAAAATATTGGTAAATGAATAGACAAATATAATTTAAAAAGGTAGCTTTCAACATACTGCAGTAGCAATTATGCAACATGGTTTGTACTGAGTACAAAAATGAGCGACAACCAGGTTTTTCAAAAGCGTATTGAGATGGTTTAGTCACACAGAATAAATGAGGGATCAAACTGCAAAATATGAAGGAAGAATTAATGTTCAAAAGGAAAGAAAATATAGTGAAAGTCAAGATGGGAGGAAGTTGATGAGATCAATAGAGAGATGTGAGAAGTATAGAGGACAAAAAAAAATGTTTATGAATTAGTGTATGAACACCATGACACTAAGGTTGGTTTCCAAAGATAGAAAGGTATGAAGAGATAGTTAATGATAACGGTGAAAATCAGATTTAAATTTCTTTTTCTTGCCCCTTATCTTTTGTCTTTAAGTTATTGTTCTTTTGTCAATCAGTATTTTTGTAGTTTGTATAATGTTGCTTACCCGAAAAGGGAGAAACATTATAAATATATAAAATACAGATATACTGTATATCAGTGATGGGTTTCAAATTCTTTTACTACTGGTTCTGTGGCCGTGTCTTGGTGAACGTGGCATGGCTTGGTGGGCGTGGTTTGGTAGGCGTGGCAGGGAAAGGTTATTGCAAAATCTCCATTTCCTCCTGATCAGATGGGACTTGGGAGGCAGAGAATAGATGGGGGCGGGGCCAGTCAGAATTTTTACTACCGGTTCTCGGAACTACTCAAAATTTCCGCTACTGGTTCTCCAGAACTGGTCAGAACCTGCTGAAGCCCACCTCTGCTGTACATCCAAATACATGAAGGTGCTGATGATTTCCTTTTTTAAACAAAAAAACCCCCTCATTAGCTAATGATTATACACATTTTGGAACATAATTCTTCATCTTCTTGGTGATGAAGATGAAATTTTCATCAAAATGTGAACTTTTCTTAAAAAGATATTTTAGGATATCAGAAATGATTTGTTGGCTTTACAACTCAATGGGCATCTCACCAACAAGACTTGTATACCATCTGCCTGAATCTGCCCAAATCTTACTGTGTAATAACGTTGAAATGTCTGTCACTCAAAAATAAAAGATATGCCATCTGGCCATTTTAAAAACTGAAAAAGAGAGCGTTTACAGAAATCTCTGGAAATGTAGGGGCAGGGTGTTATAAATTATAGACAGAGTTCTAGGGTTGTCCTGTGCAAGGAATTATACTGATATGTTGTTGTCATATTATAATATGCACTTCAGCAACAATGATGGAAAGACAAGGAGTAGAACATAGTAACTATTTTTACCTATTCCTGTGGCAAAGTGTGGAACAATGAGAACTGGTGATCTAAGCTTGAAATGATTGGCATTTCCCAGACCTCTATAAGATGAATGGTAGACTGCTTGAAATCATGAGTTGCTAAAAGGGGTGAAATCCAGCAGGTTCTAACAGGTTCTGGAGAACCGGTAGCGAAAATTTTGAGTAGTTTGGAGAACCGGCAATACGATCTCTGGCTGGCCCCAGAGTGGGGTGGGAATGGAGATTTGCAATATCCTTCCCCCAGGAGTGGAGGGATTGGAGATTTTGCAGTATCCTTCCCCTGCCACGCCCACCAAGCCACACCCACAGAACCGGTAAGGAAAAAATTTGGATTTCACCCCTGGTTGCTAACAGCAATAGACAAAGCCTGGGGAAAAGTACAGGTAGTTCTCGACTTACAACAGTTCATTTAGTGACCGTTCGAAGTTTCAGCGGCACTGAAAAAAGTGACTTATGACCATTTTTCACACTAATGACCATTACAGCATCCCCATGGTCATGCGATCATCCTATTGCGACCCTCTGACAAGTAAAGTCAATGGGGAAGCCGGATTCACTTAACAACGGTGTTACCAATTTAACAATTGCAGTTAACAAATGTGACAAGAAAAGTCATAAAATGGGGCAAAACTCCCTTAACAAATTTCTCATTTAGCAACATAAATTTTGGACTCAGTTGTGGTCGTGAGTCGAAGACTATCTGCATTGTGTCACATACACAATGGCTGATACAGCCACTTCATTACCATGTTACTCAGTAGGTTTTGAGGTCCAAGTTAAAGTTCGGATTTCACCTATAAAGCCCTACTTGGCCCAGCTCCCGTGTATCTTCAGGGCCTTCTCCTGTGACTAGAATCAGCTGGTTCTGATTGTGCATCTTGAAAAGAGAATCTTAAGGTCCACAACCTATGGGAGATGAAGGGAATGGGGCCTGGAGATATTTCTTCTTGGTGGCAGCCTCAAACTTTTGAAGCAACTTAGCCCTTGAAGCTGGTTTCTATAAAACAAAGAAAATCATTTTGTTTTGCCATGTATTTGGGTGTTAATGGGTGTATTGGGCAGCCTTAACAATTTTTTTGATTCTGTTCTGGGATGTTAGGCATGTTTTTGCAATTAATATTATAATATTGTAAATGGTTTTGACTGTTTTAGGCTCGGGTAGCTAAAACATTTAAATATAAAAAATTATAAAAATATAAATACTGGCCCTGCAAAATAAGATACATTTAAAAAAACAATATCTAGCCTTGTGAAACATCTGTTTTTCCAGCCAGCCTTAGAATAGACCAGCCATCTTAAACGAGTCAGCCAGAGAATATAGATTTACATGCCAGTAGAACTGAGACTTCTCTAATCCTAAATTCAATGTTTGGTTAAACTCCTCTAGCAGAAGAGGCTGGGTAGAGTTGCATTGACACTGCAGTGGCATAATCAATTAGAGGAAGGCATCCATGCCCTTTTTTTAATTGCTAGTGTCTGCTGCTGCGTCTCAGCAAGCAGTTGCCATTTTGTTCTTCTGTTGCTTGATTTTGTAACAGGCAGTAAATAAGAAGCAGCAAAATGATAGTTCTGCAGTTGTGCCTTTATTTTTGCTACAGGAGAAGCCAAGGGCTTCCATTGCTGCCCAAGAATGAGGGAACCACAGTCCTCAATCTTATATAAATACAGGTAGTAGAAATGATACCAAAGGAAGAGAGTTGCCAACTCTCATGAAAATATCACTCTTGAAAGGTATAAAATAGGCATGAGAACAACAGATCCGTATTAATGTATTTATGGATTAAATAACCACTTCTACCAGTCAGCTAATACATTCAGAGTTTCTTACATATACTGTATACTGGAAACTCATACAAATACAAATATAGCAACATGACAAAAAATAAGCAAGATATGAGCAATACCATGAAAAGCACATTCTTTGGCTGTCATCCGAATGTTGTCAGGGAATTAACTAGGATAATGGGCTTCAAAATCTGAATCCCATTACTAAGAATGCCTGAAAAAGCCCTTCTATTTTCCATAAAAGAGACATGATTTGATGTCTTTATCACTCATGTGGGATACAGCTGTACTTTTCGCACAATTGTCATGTCATGCTAAGAAACATAAGGAGATCTGTAGTAGTAGAAAATAGTGGTAAGAATAGTAGAGCTATGTGGTAACAATTGGCTTTCTGTGGATTAATTCTATACATCAGTTGGAATGTATATCTTGTAAACAACAGAGAGTGCATTTTCCTCTGTGATTGCTGTATTGTTGTTCAGTTATCAAACAAGGGGCAAAAAAAAAAGTCTGATTGTTAAAAAGAGTTCCTGTACTTCAAGAATGGTTGCTGGGCGATTCAAAAAAAATTGGGTCTTTATTTGTGTTCTTTCAATCTTCATGCCACAGAGCAATTCCCCCAGTGACAGTTCTAACAGCGCCTCTATTTGGTGGCACAGCTATTAATGCATCTGTTAAACTATGCATTTTATTTAACTATGACCACAATTGAGCTCAAAATTTCTGTTCCTAAGTGAAACATCTGTTAAGTGAATTTTGTCTGATTTTATGACCTTTCTTGTCACAATTGTTAAGTGAATCACTTGAGTTGTTAAGTTAGTAACATGGTTGTTAAGTGAATCTGGCTTCCCCATGGACTTTGCTTGTCAGAAGGTCACAAAAGGTGATCACATGACCCCGGGACACTGCAACTGTCATAAATGTGAGTCAGTGATCAAGCATCCAAAGTTTGATCATGTGACCATGGGGATGCGGCAATGGTTGTAAGTGTGAAAAATAGTCATAAGTCATTTTTTCAGTGCCGTTGTAACTTTGAGCAGTCACTAAATGAACTGTTGAAGATTACCTGTATTAATACTTGGTCGGCTCTTATAGGGTTAGGGTTATTATCTGGGCTAATAGTCAAAACAGAGTATCTGGTGTTCTAGCATAGTGGCATTTAATGTCATTTCACCCTTAGTGTTCAAGACAGCTTATATGCATTTACCACAGGTCATTGCAACTTGTACATATAGTATTAGCACCAGGGGTGGGTTCTCCTTTCCTTTAGTACCGGTTCGCAGCGGGAGCGCGCACTTCTGTGCATGCGCAGATCATCCATGATGACATTGTGGCAGGTGGGCAGAGCCTCCCGCTGGTTTTACTACCAGTTTTATAGAACTGGACCGAACCGGGAGCAACCCACCACTGATTAGCACTTACACTTGCATACCACTTCATAATGCTTTACAGTACTCTCTAAGCAGTTTACAGTCAGCATATGCACAGATAAGTGAGGTGCTCCTGTGATCTATTCATGATAGGAATTTATTTATTTATTTGTTTTGTGTCTTTGTTTGTAACACAAGGCAGTGAACATACATAATATTTCTTCCTTCTTTTATTTTCCCTCCAAAAACAATGCTATGAGGTGGGTTAGGCTGAGAGAGAGTGACCAACCCAAAGCCACCCAGCTGGCTTTCACGGCAGGATTTGAACTCACAGTCTCCTACTTTCTAGCTTGGTGCCTTAACCACTAGACCAAACTGATTCTATTGTTCTATACCACGGGTGTCAAACTTGATTTAATTGAGGACCGCATCAGGGTTGTGTTTGACTCGGGAGGCTGGGGTGGGCGTGGCCAGGGTGGGCATAGCCAGCTTGATGACACTTTAGTGGGGGTGGCACCTGTGGTGGCCCGAGCACTCTGCCAGTGAAAACGGACTCCTGAGCTCTGTTTTCAGCTGGGATGGCCTCCTGCAACCTCCAGCAAAAATGGAGCTCGGGAGGGATGCGTGCAGCCCTCTTGAGCTCTGTTTTCATTGGCAGAGGCACCGTGGGCTGGTCCTTTGATGTTTCCAGGGCAGCCCTGAGGGCCAGATCTAAGCACCCTGTGGGCCAGATTTGGCCCACGGGCCTTGAGTTTGATACTTCTGTTCTATATGGATTATTTTGAGAAACTGAGGTTAAGAAAGAGAAACAGAGAATTATGTTGGTAAACATGAGATATATAGTAATAGAGAGGTGCTAATTCTTGGAAGTAACCACCAAACTACAGGAGTCCCATTATTGGTCTTGCCTGTGATTTGCAAGTCCTTATGTAGAATCTCTAAACAGGTTGCGAGAAGACAATTCAGACTTCATTGTGAACCCATTTTGTACAAAATATCTTTTTTTCTCCCATCATTGTTAAAGAACATATTATTCAAAAGGCCTTTGAAAATTGCAAGATGCTGGCTATCATTCATACATACTTTAAGTCAACGGTATTTTATTTTTCTCATGGAAATGACTGCTGCTTAAATGACCCAACACATATCCTGAAAACCAAAACTGTGTCTTCAAAGAACCATACGTGGACTAAACAGACATACATTTTTAAATTGACCCCATTCTCATTAAACAAGTTTTATC
Source organism: Ptyas mucosa (assembly GCA_012654045.1). NCBI lineage: Eukaryota > Metazoa > Chordata > Lepidosauria > Squamata > Colubridae > Ptyas > Ptyas mucosa. The sequence continues at coordinate 1,014,060 of WNWU01000041.1, forward strand.
TCCGATTCTGACCATGGCCATCCTATGTATCTTCTTGCAAATTATAAAGTCACAATAGTCTGATAAGGATATATCATCATACAACAATATCATATATTTGTCACAATAGTGACATGCAATATTATACACTTTTACACTTTTAATTTCCATACCATTTTTTCATGGTTAATACTATGCAAAATGGTCCTTATTAATTGTTGAATGGAAACACTAAGGCTGCTTAATTATAGCTGTCTGGGAAGAGAATCAATTCCTGTGGTTACCATGACATTGAGGATTAGAGAGAATTGAAAAGCTGCCTGCGTTTTCCAGGGCTGGACTTGCCCATACGGTTTATAGCATACATATAATATTCTGCATACAGAATAACCCTGCCATTATGTAAATATTTTGTTATTAATTGATATCAGAAGAAGAGTTGAGCTCATTGAAGAAAAAAAAAACTCACGCTAAATATTTTTTGTTGACTTTGAGTCCTTATCTGGCCTTTCTACAAAAATAACTCTTAATGGAGACTTTTTTTTTAATGGAGACTGTTTTTTTAAAAAAAATATAATTATGAATCTATTTAAAGAAACAGCAGTAAAAATAATTAGGATCAAGGTAAAATAAAACTGCAAGTATTTTAACTACTTGGCTAGAAAAATCTACTGAAAGAGATTATATTGCTCATTAACAAGACAACAATGAGAAGGTCAGCCAGGCACCCTGCTATAAGGGCTATGCAATTTCTTTGAAAGAACTACTTTGGAATACCCTGGGAGCAGCTCATTAAAGCAGCTGCATCTTTTTCTAGGATCAGGTGGCTGCATCAGCAGGTAGTCCCAGCTGACTCCACAGGTGTTTGCATGCATAGCCATTTCATTTCCAAATAGTGTTTTCAAAGGATTTGCATTGTATCTATATACACAATATAACACTCTTCAAGTACCTGAGGGAGTGCCATACAGAAGCTTGTGAGCTGTTCTCTGCTGGAGAATGCAGGACATTGAATAATACCTTACCAGAAGGCAGATTCTGGTTGAATATCACTAAAAAAAGTATCCTAAGAGCAGTTTGATAGTGGCATTTCTTTTCTCTGCTGGATGTTTTTCAAGCAGAGGCTGGACAGCCATCTGTCAGGGATGGTTTAATTTGGATCCTTGTTCTGAGAGGGAGGTTGGAATCAATGGCAGGCTTCCAGTTATATGATTCTGTCATAGGGACAGCCATATAGTAATGCATAAGGCATAAATTTAAAACAGGCATCGACTGCCAAAAAAAAATGTAAAATTAGCTAAGCTAAGGGAGCATGGAGGAGAACCTGCACACTGCTAGGAATCCATAACATCCACATTTTCTATTCCAGTGAATGAGCAATACAATCCAACTGAATAGGAAGAATTACTAATTTATTGAGCATGGGGATAAGGCAGCAAAAAGAAAAAAAATATTCAGAAGTGTTGGAATGGCAGTGAGAATTCAGATTCACAATCTTGAATCATTAATATATGTTCACTTTTTTTTCTGTTTCTCATAGTAATGGGAGGTTTGTAGGGTCATGGTTTAATGATATGTTTTATAATTAAGCTGAATAATTTCCAAAAGGCAATGTTACATTATTTTTCCTTTCCCCCTCCCCCCCTTTGTTTGTCTTCCCCCCTTTTATTTCTCCCTATTTAAAATGGAAGAAATTTTAAAAAGCCAAGCAAGCACATTTTAAGACTCAGTGTCTAAATTATTAAAAAAAACCTGCCTTCCCACATTTGAACACTCATTGAAGCTTAGATATTACTTTCATCCTGATAGAACATTTGCTAAAATAATTTCTGGGGTATAGGATGTATTCTTCTCATTCGAAAATGATTTCTAATCTTTCACATCCGAGCTTATTAAACTTCAAAAATTACTTTTAAGAAATAAAAATGGGATCTTTGGGAGATAGATGGTTTTTTTTTTTTAAGGAGTATTGTTTTGGATTTGGAAAGAGAATTGAAAATGACATCTGGCTGATAAGTACCTCATTGTTCTGCTGTTTTCTCTGTTCGCTCCAAGTACTGTTGGAAGAAATATCCATCTGGTTCCGTTCCAAGCAGGGAGAAAGACACTGGAAACATGGAGGCTGATTGGAAAGATGGTTTAATAGAGCAGAACCATCAAGCACATGGTCCTGGTGCAGCTGAACACCAGTGGAGCGTGAGGGTTATTTATACCATCTCTTGGGCTTTGCCCCTGAGCTTCCTGTTCCTGTGGCAAGGGCATATGTTCTATTGGTTGCTATCAGACTCCCATGCGGCTATGCAGGGGTCATAGCTGAGGTTGTCTGATGAAATGAAGGGGCTTGTTGTGCAATTCCTATTGTGGCTGAAGACTAACTTTACCTTGGTTCAGAGCCAGACTTTGCTGCAGGCAGTAATGGATTACCAAATCTGCATTTCTAAACCTGCCCCAGCTCAGTATCTGCTTGGGGTGGGGTGTGGGGTAGAGAGCTGAGGCTCTGAGTTTCTGTCTCCCTTAAGATTTCCCTTCCTCTTTTAGGGGAAATATAATATTCTGCCTTCTTAATATTTCTCAAAATATTTCATTTTTCTAGGAGAGGGGTGGGTGCTAACTTTCTACAGTACCAAATGTGTATAAGGAGTTATGACTGATGGCTTAATGACCATCTGAACAGTGGTGGGTTTCAAATTTTTTTACTAATGGTTCTGTGGGTGTGGTTTGGTGGGTGTGGCATGGCATGGCTTGGTTGGCGTGGCAGGGCAAGTAAAATCTCCATTCCTTCCCCATGCCAGGGGAAGATTACTGCAAAATCCCCATTTCCTCCTAATTAGCTGGGACTCGGGAGGCAGAAAATAGATGGGGGCAGGGCCAGTCAGAGGTGGTATTTACCGGTTCTCCAAACTACTCAAAATTTCCGCTACTGGTTCTCCAGAACTGGTCAGAACCTGCTGAAAGCCACCTCTGCATCTGAAGTTAAAACAGACCACCAAAAGGTACTTACAACCCAATTTCTAAGTTCCAAAGGCTGTACGGCTGCTTCATTTGCTTAACAACTGGCATGTTTGTTTAACAAATGATGTTTGCTTAATGACTTGTACCAAAAAGGGCACAAAATCAGGTGTGCTCATTTGGTGGCCTAATTAATGACCACAGCAACTTACAACAGTAATTCCAGGGACTATTGAAACTGCAGTTCACATCCTATTGCACTGTGCCTTCCAGGGACTCACGGACTCCCTTCATAACATCTTACCTGATAAAATACCCCAGAAACATCACTCTTTTTTAACATACAACTGCTGTTATCAGCAGATCAGTACGATGTCGTTTCTTTGTAGCTAAATTTTGTTATACTGCATGCAAAATTAGGCAGACTTTGACTGCTCACCGACAATCCACCATTAATTGTAATATATTATCTTGTCTTTATTATTCTTTTTAATGCTACTTGTTTGTAATGCTGCTCTGCGACCATAATAAAAAATATTAATTCCAGATCGATTACAGTCGTAAATCAAGGGCTACCTCTATGCTCATTTGCAAATACCAGGCATGAGAATATAATGGCAATTTCTCTACTTACGATTCTTAAATCTGCTTGCTAAAAAAGTGGCCATTTGATTGGCTGATCTCAACTATTTGATCACTGAGATTGCCAATCCGTGTAACAGGAGAGGAGAGCACATATGTATGTAGGTTGGATTATTCTAAAATATTTTTGTATAGGTTTATATAGGTACAGATAAACAAACTTGCAACCACAACTGAATTTATTTTCTTCAATCCACTGTGGTTTGAAAGTAGGGGTTCATAAAATGTATTTTGGCTGGTACTGGAAGAGAGAGCCAGGCAAATAACAGAAAAGTCCTGCCTCAGCATTGAAACAGCAGAGACAAATCACTTCTCAAGTCCTTCTGGTTACTCTTTAAATGTGAACCCCATTCCTACAAAGGATTATAGTGCTTTTCATTAAATAAACTGAAAATGATCAGAACCCCACACAACTATATTTCTATCTGATTTGATGTTTGCTTATTCTTCCTCACTTTCAAAGTATTGTGCGTCAGAATAGTAGTTCATTCTGAGGAGATACTGGCAGGGAAAAACAATGGCTATTATCCACTTGCTAATAATGCTTAGGGTGAGGTCTGTAAATGAATTCTCCAATGGCTTATAAAATAGGATTTAGTGACACCTTCTAAGTCAGAGTTTGGCAACTATGACCACTTTAGGACCTGTAGGTTTTAATTCCCAGAATTGGCTGGCTCAGGAATTCTAGAAGTTAAAGTCCAGAGGTCATAAAAGGGACGATCATTGGACTAAGTGACACCCTCTAAGCAGGGCTGTTAAACTTGCGGCCCGTGGGCCCAATGCATCATGGGCTGACCACGCCAGTGCCACTGGTTCGGACCGGTTTGTAAGAACCGGTCGTAAAACTGGCGGGAGGCTCCGCCCACTGACCCAGACATCATCATAGGTGATCTGCGCATGCACAGAAGCTTCTGCGCATGCGTGCTGCGAACTGGTAGTAAAGGTAAGTAAAACCCACCCTGGACCATGCCCCCATGCCCGGTTTAGTGAAGGGGAAAAAACTCCCGATACATCATGTAACGATGCCATGACAACGTGAGTTTGAGACCCCTGCAAGTCTAAGCCAAGGCCAAAAGTAGAACAAAAGTCTTCCATCATCTCATTTGGTAACATAAGCAGTCAGAAAGGACCTGCAATTAACAGCATAGTTCTCCCCAGTTATAGAATAGCAGGGATGCAAAAGAGACCGTGGTAATCATTATTACAGATGTAGCCTATTTCACATCCCTTTTCTATCTCCTGCTCTGAATCATCCATCAAAGCAGTTTCCAGGTCTAAAGCTTGATCAGAACAAGATAAAACTCTGTAGGATTTGTGCAGTATCTTACTTTGCTTTTTATGGACATAATATCCTAAAGGAATAATTTTATTGTTATTCGGGCCTTAGAATGAATTCTTAGATGTTGAAAATCTTTGTGACGCATCCGGAGCAGTGTCACAAAAGAAAGGAAATAAAATGCAGAATGAATGCACCATTAGGTGGTATTAACAGTATAAGTGACATGCGGCTAAATGGCATCCATCAGAGCACAGAGACACAAGCAACTGAATATCTGAACTGAACAACACCACCAACAAAACATGTTTGGAATAATTTTTAAACCAGCAATAGGAATATCTGCATTGTGTATTTGTCCATTCAGAGTAAACACTTTTACATACCATTAATCTGATGGAAATTAATTTTTTGGTTAAGAATAAATGGATATGAATTTTAAGACTATGGATGGAAGTATTACTTATTATTATTAGGATTAATCCTAACCCAAACAGAAGGTACAAGTTTGATTTTAAGCAGCACATTTTATACAATAAATCTTCATAATGACTGCAATTTTTAATGTTTTATAATAGGTGTTCCCCCACCTCCCAGTTTTTATTTTACATTATTTACAGATAAATATTACAATTCAGATTTGGTATATTTTTATTTTGTGTGTGTTTGTATCAAAGTGCCATACAAGTCAGGGGTGAAATCCAGCAGGTTCTGACAGGTTCTGGAGAACCAGTAGTGAAAATTTTGAGCAGTTCGGAGAACCGGCAAATACCACCTCTGGCTGGCCCCAGGAGTGGGGTGGGAATGGAGATTTTGCAGTATCCTTCCCTCTGGAGTGGGGTGGGAATGGAGATTTTGCAGTATCCTTCCCCTGCCACGCCCACCAAGCAACGCCCACAGAACCAGTAGTAAAAAAAATTGGATTTCACCACTGATACAAGTCCTATTCAACTTCACAGGAACAGCCCTAGGACGTAATTTGACTTGAGAGAAAGTAACTTGGCCAAAGACACCCAGTGAGCTTCTGTAACTTAGAGTGGGCTAGAATTTGAGCAAAATGTTTTAATCATTAAATTATTCTAGCTTCCAGTTAGTTCTGGAAAAATGAAACATGTTTTGCTGAATTTTGACTGCTTTGACAGCATACCTGTCTATTACAGTCTTTTTAAAAAATCCAATTTGGAAGAAAAATATATAGATGTTTGTCACCTACATATATATTGCCCAAATGCTATGAAATGCTTCAGAATATGTAGAGCTGTCCCTTAAGAAGCATAATATTGAGGTTCATTTGCAACTCAGCCTTCCCTTCCCAAAAATAAGTAGGAAGAATGCACAGTCTCTACTTCTCAAATGAAGATTCCAAAGAGAAGTTCCTCTTTTGCTGATAATCAGTAGGGAATAATAGCCAATAGTACTGTGAAATCAAGGAGGACAGGAGACACAGTTGGTAGAAGAAGGTACTGAAGAGAAGGAGCAATGAAAACCAGTGAGAGTTGGTGACTAGGAAGAGTTAGGGCAGCGTTGGTGAACCTTTTCGGCACTGAGTGCAGGTGGGGTAGGGGAGTGCCAGAAACGGGAAGAGCAACCCCCAGGTGCACACGCGCAGCAGTGCTGGAAACCAGAAAAGCAGTTCCCCAGAGCGCATGTGCACACCAGGAAGCTGAGTTTCCGGTTTCCAGCGTGTGTATTCGCAGCGGTCACCTGATCTTCCAGTTTCTGGTGAGTATGTGCACATGAAGACTAGCTGGCTGGCGTACATGCGTGCACAGGAAACTGGAAGCTCAGCTTCCCGATGTGAGCATGTGCACCAGGGAGCTGCTTTTCTGGTTTCTGGCACTCCTGTGCCAGAACCTGGAAGAGTAACGGGTGATGGCTGGCATGCTCGGAGAGATAGCTCTGCATGCCACTTCTGGCACATGTGTTCGCCATCACGGAGTTAGAGAAAGGTTCGCCATCACAGTTCGCCATCACGGAGTTAGAGAAAGCATCTAGAGGTAGTCCTTGACTTACGACCACAATTGAGTCCAAAATTTCTCTTGCTAAGCAAGGCAGTTAAGTGAGCTTTGTTCCAGTTTACAACCTTTCTTGCCACAGTTGTTAAATGAATCACTATAGTTGTTAAATTAGTAATGGTTGTTAAGTGAACCTGGCTTCTTCTTTGACTTGTCAGAAGGTTGCAAAAGGTGATTGCATATCCCAGGGACACTGTAACCCTCATAAATACTTGCCAGTTGCCAAATGTCCAAATTGTGATCATGTGACTACAGGGATGCCGCGAGGCTGGTGTGAAAAATGATCATAAGTCGCTTTTGTTCAGTGCTGTTGTAATTTCAAACAGTCACTGAATGAAAGATTATAAGTCGAGAACTTCCTGTATAAACTTTCTGATCTTAAAGAATTGAAGTGAAACTCTACCTTCATTGTCAATGACTCATAGTTGCTTCTCCTCAAGTAAGTACTAGCTATCTACATCTTAAGCAGTGGTGGGATTCAGCCAGTTCACACCTATTCGGGAGAACCGGTTGTTGGAAGAAATCTTATTTTCTTTTTTTCCACTTTACAGGGCTAATCCTTTAAGGAAGGCAGGAAGGAAACATTCTGGTGTTGTTTCTGGCCTAATCTTTATTGCCCTGCTTACAGAAACTGCCTCTCTGGTTAACCCTTATTACATTGCAACAGCTAAGGTGAAGTGCCCATTGACGTGAGTGACGTCGAGTTGGCTATGCCCACATGGTCACATGACCACCAAGCCACGCCTACCCAGCTGGTCATTAGGGCAGAGAACCGGTTGTTAAATTATTTGAAACCCACCACTGATCTTAAGTATATTTACTATCCACAGAGTGAAAACCAGATTCTAGCTGGTAAACAGAATGGGACAAGGTGTGAGGATTTTTTTTTGCTTTTTTAAAGGTGCTAATGAATTCAGCATAGGGCTGACCTTGCCTGGCCTTGGGTTTAGTGCCTGAATGGGAGATGTCCAGAAAATTCCAGAGCACTTGCAAATCAGAAATCACTGGCATCAAAAAAAACTTCATTGGAATTGAGCTGGCCGCGAGGGTATTAAAAACAGAAAAGCAAACTGAACTGGTGTGTAAACAGAAAGCAGCAGTCAGCGGAGATAACACAATGTATATGACTGATTTAGGTCCATGGTCCCATGGGTTGGTGTTGCATTGGTGGTACAGTGGTGCAAACGTTTGGAAAAAAACAGGTTGGGATCTGCAAATGGGATTCTGATGAATCTGATGCAGCACCCAGGTTACCTATTTCCCATTTCCGAGTTACGTAAATTATGTGTTTGGGGTAATACATAGCCAGCGACTACCCAACTTGTCTCAGATTGAGTTTATATGGAGAGAAAAAACAGTGGAGTCTACTTGTGACCCCATATAATTTCAAGAAGGAAATTCTTAGAAAAATGTATTTTCCCAGTGTTTACTTTGGGATCTGTCAATCTTAAAAATTCAACTCGTTTTAGTGCTTGTTTGGGGCAGGCAGGGCAGTATTTCCAATTCTGTGTTACTGTCCCCCCCCTCCAATCTTAAACAATACCCATAGGACAGACACCTGTTTCATCAGATGAGAGATGCACTTTATCTTTAAAACTCTTTGTGAAATGGCTGAAGGCCCTCTTCAATTTAACTTTTCAAAAGACATTATTGTTATGCCCCTGTCAGAGTCTGAATCTGTGGGGGAAGATGAGCTGGAACAAGAGCCGACAGAGATTGAGGGGGCAGCTCCGTTGGCCTTGGAGGAAACTGGGGAAGAGAAGAGTCAGTCCTAGAAAGGCTTTTCTGAATTAGTAAGACCTGCAGATAGGAAGGAGCAGGAGAGACAGAGTTCAGGAGAAGAGCAAGGATTACTCCCTCCTGATCCGAGAACAAGGAAGGAAGAGAGAAGGCGAGATGAACGCAGATCGAGCTGGCTACAAGGGAGGAGAGTGCCCCGTCCCCTTTCACAAGGCACACCTGGGGACTGAGATGTAAGGAGGTGCCGGTGGGAGGACCATTTGTTGGGAACAAGCACTGAATCTGTGGAGCCTCGTGTGCACTTGCCAACGGCTGGAGATTGCTGTATTCTGTCTCATGGGGCTTGACCGGTTTGCCTGCTTTGCTGAACTTCTTGCTCTGGTTACTCTTTGGCTAACCTGGTTTATTGGACTGCTGGTCCTGGTTGTTGTTTGATTAACCTGTCTTATTGAACTGCTGGCCCTGGTTACTGTTTGGCTAACCTGGCTTACTGGACTGCTGGCCCTGGTTGCTCTGTGGCTAACCTTGCTTACTGGACTAATCGCAGCCAGAGGCTTCTGAAGGTGCATGTGAGAGCTTTGCTCCAGGACTTGTAGTGAATGTGGGGACATTTGGGGGCACAGTTGGAGCAATAAAGGGGAGTTAGACCTGTTCTCTGGTTGTGTTGCTTTCGTGCCACGCCCCGGGTCATCATACATTACTATTATATCAGCACTGAGTCTATCCCCATGAAGTTTTCTTAAGCTGATGGGCAACTTTCCCAGTATTTGAAGTCAAAGTGTCTCAGAAGTTTATGGAAGAACTTGAGATTTACAGGTCAGGATATCTACAGGTTGCAAGAGTAGTATCCAGGTGTATTCCATGTAGAAAACAATTGTAATATTAACCGTCAGCAATAAAAGTAACCAGGAAAAAGTTCCAAATAGGAAATGAAGACATTGCAGTGCGTGTGCACAAGGCCATGTATGTGTATGTACATTCTTTTTTTCCCACCTAGCTATCTGCACAGAATATACTGTCTAGTATTCAATTGCAAGATATATAATGTTCATGACCCTTTGAGAGATGCATGTTCCATTACATGTAATATTCAATTAAAATCCACACATAGGATAAAGTGCTTGTTAAAAACACAAGTAATCCTTGACATATGGCCACAATTGAGCCCAAAATTTATGTTGCTAAGTGAGACATTTGTTAAGTGTCCCATTTGTCCCATTTTACGACCATTCTTGCCAGAGTTAAGTGAATCACTGCAGTTGTTAAGTTAGACACAGGGTTGTTAAATGAATCTGGCTTCCCCATTGGCTTTGCTTGTCAGAAGGTCACAAAAGGTGATCACATGACCCCAAGATAGAGCAATTATCATAAATGTGAACCAGTTGCCAACTGTTTGAATTTTGATCAAGTGTGAAAAATGTTCATAAGTCACTTCTGAAAGTGCCGTTGTAACTTCCAACGGTCATTAAATGAACTGTTGTAAGTCAAGGACTTACAATGTACACAGCAATGACTAAGTGATAGAGGAAGAAAATTAATAGCAATTTTATTTTACACTCTTTCAATAGGTGACTTTTTTTATATATTTTCAACTATAATAAACACTAAATTAACTAGGTAAAAAGTTTCATCCTGCCAGGTAAATCCATAGTTTTTTATTTCAAGGATGTTGGCAAGAGGTCTTCTGCAGCTTCAGCTTTCATTTGATGGACCATTTTAATTTATTGGAAAAAGTGGAGCAATAAGCAGATTACAGGAAGTCTGGGATGAATTTAAAAACCAGCAGTTTTCTTTCACGTTTGTAAAATGAAAGTAGCATTCATCTAGTACAGGGGTCCCCAAACTTGGCCGCTTTAAGACTTGTGGACTTCA